>QRFJ01000347.1:16629-231476 GCA_006176705.1 Cocos nucifera | reverse complement strand
GTGACCAACGGTCACGATACCGAGGCGCGTGCATCCAGCTCCAGGATCGAAATCGAGGAGCTGGTCGGCGGGGCAGGCTTGGCGATTCCTGCAAAGACCTAAAGAGCGGAAAGGGATCTGGCGGAATGTTGCCGCCGAAGTGGGATACGATCCGGCAGCGGAGGATCGGCAGGAGACGGCCGTCTCTTCGGTCAATTAAGCGATACGTTCGGGAGGACCGCAGCGGCGGACAAAGACCGACGAATCCGAGGGACGGCGAAGAGGATCAGAGGACCTCGGAGCCCGTGACCTTTCACCGAGGCAGACGCCCAGGGGATTCCAATTTCCACATAACGACCGGTTGTAATTCCTCTTTAACGTCGCTGATTATGATGTCGGCCGCAGTTTTGGTGGATAATGGAATCGGCGGACATAGTGTTTTTTACGATGCCTTCCTAAAAGTGTCCCTACCTGACAGCAGCCGCATTGGACCTATAAATTCCCCCTGGTGGGATTTGCCGACACGATGCCGTTCCGCGTCGAAGGCATGGTGACTTTGGTCGGTGACGGCTGGGCCATCCCCAAAATTGGCCAAGGCGCGGATCGCTTTCTGGTCTGAGGACCCGTCCGCCTATAATGCAATCTCTTGGGCGACGCCGGCCAAAACCACTACGGGCGTGGTCAACCTACTACTAATAGATGAAATTTCCGACGACGCATCGGAGTCGGCGAGGTCAGTAGGAGACAAGCCCTGGCAAAGGGTGGTAAAGGCAGAACTTGTTGGGGTTGCATTTTCTGGGATGGGAACGCATTCCTCTCCGGCTCCGGAAGTCGTCCCTTGATCTCCAGCAGCACTTGAGCCTTCGGGGCGTTGAGGGGGGCGTAGCTGTGAAAACGCCGTCGGAGGGGAGAACCTTGGCGCGGGGAGGGACCTCGTCGCGGGGGAGAACCTCGGCGCCGGGGGGAACTTCGGCGTCGGGGGGACTTCGGTGCCGAGGGGAACTTCGGCGTGCCCTTCCGTCGGTGGCTTCCCGCCCCCGAGCCTGAGGTGGAGTCCGGGCACGCCCGCGACCAGGGGGAGTTCGGGAGCGCGGCCAAGCTTCGGTGCGCTTTCTTTCCTCGGCAGGCCTTCCCGCTCTGCCTACTCGTCGCTTGTCGCGAGCTTCATTATCCTTGGCCTCAAAAGCCTCCTTCTGCCCGGGCATAGCTTTCGGCCCGAGCTAGCATGTCAGCGAAATCCCTGGGATATTTCTTTTTCAGGGAGAACAACAGGTCGTTCTTCTGAAGGCCGCCCTTGAGGGCGGCCATAGCAACTGATTGGTCCAGGTTCCGGACTTCCAGCGCGGCAGCGTTGAACCGGGTGACGTAAGCCCGGATGGGTTCCCCCTCTTTTTGCCTGATGGCCAACAAGGAATCCGAGCCTCTGCGCGGCCGTTTGCTGCTGACGAAGTGGGCCGCGAATTGTTGACTCATTTGGTCAAACGACAGGATGGTGCCCGGCTTAAGCGCCGAGTACCAATTCCTAGCCGCTCCCTTGAGGGTAGAAGGGAAAGCCCGACACAAAATGGCATCAGGCGCGCCATGGAGTAACATCGTCGTCCTGAAGGCCTCCAAATGGTCGACCGGGTCAGTGGTCCCATCGTAGCTTTCAAAATGCGGGAGCTTGAAGTTCGGCGGTACCTGTTCCTGCATAATTTTCTGTGAGAAGGGAGGATCAGTGCAAATATCGTTACCGCGGGAGGAAGGAGTATGACGAAGTTCTTCTATGCGTCGTCCCATCTCCAATGAGCCTTTGATCCAGGAAATCTTCGCGATCCTTAATCCCCAAGGTCTTCTCGCGGAAGGGGTGTGAAGCTTCTCCCTGGGTTCGAGCCGCGGTCCGAGCAGGGGCTCTTTGCCGGCTGCCCTTCTCTCCCGAGGGCCGGAGGTCGGGTAGCCCACATCGGTCGCTCCTGGACTGGATTCCCGGGCTCCGGGGAACCCCGCGCCGGTCGAGTGGGCGCCGGACCTCGCGAATGCGTGGCTTGCACTGCCTGCACCGCCTCCGTAAGATCGCGGACCTGCTGGGCAAGCAGGTCGAACCGCTCCGCATCTACCGCGAGTACGGAGCGGGCCCGTGTTGCCGGGGCCGGAGTGGGAGCGGACGGACCCGAACGGGATCGGGCCGCGGAGGCTGCCGACCTCCGGGTCGAGGCTCTTCTGGGAGGCATTTTTCTTTTCAGAAAAGGAATACTGAAGAGGGAGGAGAGAGATCCGGAGCAGGGGAAGGAAATCGTCGCCGAGCACTCCTTTAAGAACAAGGGAACCTCGAAGGTTCAGGCCCTTCCTTCTAGCGCCAATCTGTTGGTGCAGAAATCCGTCGCCGCCGGAGGTCGCCGCAATCGAGGCCGCTGGGCGCCGCCGGGGACCTGCAAAACGAAGTCCCGTCCGGAACCGGTGGGGTGGTGGCTCCGGCAGGACCCTCCGACGGTCAAGTTAGTTTCCGGACCAACAGTAATGGAGTGCTCGGAATGAGTTCCGGAGCTTAGAGATGTGGAGGAGAGCTTAGAGAGTCGAGAGTTCAGAGAGCTTAGCCTTAGTGTGTCGGGAGGGTCCTTTGATATAGCGGAGCTTGATGGTGACAACTGCAGCCGCGTGCTGGCGGGCCGCTCGAGGTTCGGCGGAGTCAGTCTCACTGGTGCCGCGTGCGGCGGATTGAGGGTGACAGCCATCGCCGCCTGACAGTGGGTCGCTATCGCCCGCGGCGGACTGACTGATGGTGCGGCGGACTGACTGATGGCGCGGCGGACTGACTGATGGCGATGGTTGCAGAGCTTGCCGAACGAAGGGTTGAAGGCCTTCGTTGTGTGCCCATTTCGGAGGAGTTCGGGCTCCTGAAGAGGAAGATAGGAGGGAGTTCGGCTCCCATAGGCGTCTGGCTAAGAGGTATGCAGCTAAGGCTCGTCCGCAGAAGAGTTCGGCTGCTGAGAATCCGAAGCCTCGGCCGTTTGGGGTTCGGCCGGCTGTTGGACTTCGGCTGAGGCTTGGACACTTGAGAGTTCGGTAGGAGCTCGGTCGGCCGAAGTTTGATGAGGGCGACCGCTGAGGAGTTCGGCCCAGTGACGACTGCTGAGGAGTTCGGGCTCCTGAGTGACGACTGCTTGGGGATTCCACTAAAGCCCGTCCGCTGAGGAGTTCGGCCGCTGAGAGGACTTCATTGAAGCTCGGCCGCTTGGAGTCGGTTCGAAGGAGTTCGGCCGTGGGGAGTCCGAAGGAGTTCGGCCGAAGGGGAAACTCGGGAGGAGTTCGGGTGGCCGAACGGGCGTCTGGGAGGAGTCCTGCCGCTTGGAGTCCAAGGAGCTCGGCCGTCAGGAAGTTCGGCTGGCGGTGGGAGTTCGGCCCAGAGCCTAGCGCTGGGAAATTCGGCAGCTAGGTAATTCGGCCCGGACCTTGGCGAAGGGGAGTTCGGCCTCTAGGCAGTTCGGCCGTGGTAGGGGCTCGGCCTGGCGCCCGGCGCTAAAGCTCTTCAGCGGCTACTGGGTACATTGGGCCGAGCGTCGGGCCAGGCTTCGGCAGGAGCGGGATTTATCCCCAACAGATATAAAAAAAATTCTTCCATCAAAAAAACATTTCATGCTTTATTGAGAACTCAAACATCTCAAATTGCCTCAAGCAAAATAGATAAGAAATGGATGTCTTTGAAATCCTAAATGGATTTTGAAGTTAGGATGTATTTGGATTATGTCAAATTATATGCTTGTGATTGTATTACCGAAAGAAATTTATGGATGTTTATATAAATAACATATGGGAATTCATTTGTGAATAGATAGTCCTACATTGGATGGTAAAAGAAAGACGAAGAGGTTGAGATACTAATTAGGTCTAAGACTGAAATCATGGATTAGTTAATGGTGGTGAATAGGCATAAAAAAAACACCACTCTCATTTTAGGATTATGAATAAACAATCTAAAATTTTAATTATCTAATTTTTGGACTAATTAATTATCATAATCTTACAACTATATAATTACAAAAATAATCATTTGAAAACTTTTATTGTTCTTAAAATGTCTCATCTCATAATGTACTTGCAAAATTTGAAATTTTAGCTATTCTTAGAATATCTATTAAACAACTATCATATTACATCCCAAAATACTTCTCAAAATATTATTAAATTTGCAAGATATAATTGTGTATCATATCTATTATAATTGGCCATATTAATTCTTTTCCAAAAATATACAACTAAAACAAAAGTAATGAAGAACTCCATCACCGCCCCTTGCTTTTTCTACTCAAAACATTTATCTTTAGCTTTCCTTTTTCAAGTACTTCCTTTTATTTATTTTCCCAAGACCTCAACCCCATTCATGTCAGATGTTATAACATACTATCTTATACCATTGCAACTTAGATCCATTTAAGGCACCATCTCTTCCTTGCACCAATCTGAACAGCTCTTTTTGGGCAAAAAGACCAGCCGACTTTAATGATTTCTTGTTATACAACATAAAAAAAATATCCTCTGCTGTCCACAATCCACACCTATAAAGGAAAAACTTTCTTGCCTAGCTGCATTGGACCATTAACGTAACCTTAACCTATCCTAAACCATCTTCATCCTCAATTTATATATCTTGACCCATCTAGCCTAATCCAATCCCATGTAATCTAATCTAACCTAATCTCAGCCACTCCAATCCTTTCCTCACTGATTATCCTAAATCAACCTAATCTAACTTTACATTGATGTTGGTCATGATATGGAGTTACAAAAAAGAAGCAAACAAAGTTTGATAAAGATATTTGGATATTAAATTTTCAAGCATTATTAGGATATTTTGGGATTGAGGTATTTTGAGAATAACAAAAAAATTTACGTCTTTATTTTCATATTTATGTAATTTTAAGGATATATAAAGAAGTATCACAGTCAAACTCTTGTATTTAATACAATTATATTTTATGAAATTTACTTCATGCAGTCCGTCCAGCATAGCCTCCTCTATTTTTATAGAATATGATAATGTCCTTTCATTCAAAATTTGTGGTCCACAAATTTGTGTCCCGTGCATTTCGGATAAAAAGGAAACAAATGCCACATCATCCCACCAAGGCAACCTATCATGGAACCTCATCAAACCATGTGAAGTCCTTGTTTTCAACATCTGTCTTCTTTCCCTTATCCGAATATTTTGAATTTCTGAATAGACCAATGACGTTACCATGTTTGCCAATATTATGCCATATTTTAATACATCATAAATAACATGCCATGCTCCTAACACATTCAATATATATAAAAAAATATATTCAGACTTAATTATATAATAAAATTTGATGCTGTCTGTTCCATATATGCTTCATGAGAATTAAAAAATCATGGCAGGAACAAGGAATCATGCATGGTTTTTGTTACTGGAGACATGCGCCGGAACCAATAAATCGTTATTGGATGGACAATATTTTAGGGGTCTCGCACGACTAATAGCTGGTGCTTACGATAAGTACACCCATCGCGATCGGCCATCCCGTGCTTATCAACAAAGGTGAGTCAAATTTGGTTCCCAGCATTGGAGCCCCAAACTTTTGAAATAAAGTGGAACTCAGCACGGGCGAGTCCCCGATCGTGCCACGGCGGACAACTATTATAGTATTATCTCTTCGCTTCTCTCTCTCTCTCCCCAAAACGGCATGCGGCGGCCGATAAAGCCGCGAGGCCGCAAGCGAGGACGCCGCCTCCCTTCGGGACCAATTCGTCCCGCGATCACCTCGGTCTTTGTCCGGCCATTTTTCCCCCCTCCTCTCTCCCTCCTCCCTCCCTCTCTCTCTCTCTCTCTCTCTCCCTCCCTCCCTCTCTCTCTCTCTCTGGTTATAAATAGATTGAATCGATGTTTTTTTGGCTCGTTTTCTTTGATGTGTTTTTGTTCTCTCGTTGGATTTGGTTCGAGATTTTTGTCCGATTGCTGATGGTAATCTAAACGGAGTGGAAGGAGAAGCATCGGAACTCAGCTCGAGGCTCTGAAGTCGTCTCTGGTAATGCCTTATCTTCGTTTTCTGTTTTGGATTATGAATTCGTTTCTGAATAGACGGAATTTTGTTACCATCATTATCAGTTGAGATTTGGTTGATTTGGAACCAGTCTGCTGGGGTTTGACATTTGTTGATGTGTGGATTGAAAGAGAATAGTCGGTGATGGATTGGATTGCGATGATCCGAAGAGAAGTTCGCAGCCTCTTTGGATCTGGAGATGCTTTTATAGAGGAGAGCTTATCTGGAGAGATACCTGGACACAACCTATGGAGGATTAAAAGGACCATGCTCTGAAGATGACAAGATTGATTTGAACTATGTTTCTATGGATAGCTTTTGCATTCTATTCTTTTGTGTATTTGTTGGATGAACATGGACCCTAAATGATGCCTGCCGTCATCAACTATATTCATGACTCTACAGTACTATAAAGATCCATTTGAAGTTCCATGTATATTTTGGTATGTGTTGGTGCAGAATCTGGTTGACGCCGGATCGAGTTAAAGTTGGAGAAGATGAGGTCACTGTCGGTGATCTGCAAAATAAAGTCCTGTTCGAAGTCGGTGGTGGTGGCTCCGGCAAAATCCTTCGACGATCAAGTCAGTTCTTCTGGCTTGGATATGAATTCGGTAGAATTTTAGGGAAGAAGAAGAGAGCTTAGAAAAAACGTATCTGGAGGATCTCTTTTTATAGATGGAGCTTGTTGTAACCGTTCGGTAGTGGGCCGCTTTGAGCTACGTGAAATTTATTACAGAAAGAAATGTCGCTCATAATAGACTAGACTGATAATGACAGTCGTAATCGTCCGATAGTGGAATTGTCTGTAGCAGACTGATAAATGACAGTCGTAACCGTCCGAAGAAAATAGACGCTCGGAATCCGACGGAAGGAGAAGTCCATAAGAAGTTCGGCTCCTAAAGAAATTCGACTGCTGGAGGAGTCCGGAAGGAGTTCGACTCCCGGAGAAATCTAGAAGGAGTTCGGCTCCTGAAGGAATCCGACTGAAGGAGTCCGAAAGGAGTTCGGCTCTATGAGAAATCCGACTGAAGGAGAAGTTCTGAAGGAGTTTGGCTCCTGGAGAAATTCGACTGAAAGAGAAGTCCGGAAGGAATTCGGCTTCACGAGAAATCTGACTAAAGGAGAAGTTCGGAAGGAGTTCGGCTCCCGAAAAAATTTGACTACTGGAGGAGTTCGGAAGGAGTTCGACCGCTGGAGGGGCCCGACTGATGGAGAAGCTTGGGAGTAGTTCGGCTGAAGTTTGAAAGAAGTTTGGCTGCTGAAGGAGTTCGACTGGGGTTCAGTCGCTGGAGGAGTTCAGCTACTGAAAAAGTTCGATCGTTGGAGGGGTTCGGCTGAGGTTCGATCGTTGGAGAGAGAATTTCTAAACGAAGCTCTTCCGTGATTACCAATTGCATTAGGCTAAGCGTCAGATTGGACTTTGGTAGGAGCAGGATTTATCCCTAATAATAGTCCCTCCACTCTCGAGTTCGAAATTCGAAGAAAGGGCGTACAAAAAAGGCGACCGCCGAAGTTTTTTTCCAGGCTCTACATCCGTTGAGGTTGAAGCTTGGGGAAGATCTTATCTCCTGCCGAGGTTGAAGGAGATCTTATCTCCTGTTGAGGTCGAAGCTCCTGAAAGCTCGGAGGAGATCTTATCTCCAGCCGAGGTTGAAGGAGATCTTATCTCCTGTTGACGTTGACGTTGAAGCTCGGGAGAGATCTTATCTTCAGTTGAGATTAAGTTGGAGCTCGGGGGAGATCTTATCTCCAACCAAGGTTGAAGTTGAAGCTTATCTCTCCTGTTGACGTTGAAGTTGAAGCTCAAAGGAGATCTTATCTTCAATCGAGATTGAAGGAGATCTTATCTCCTATTGAGGTTGAAGTTGAAGCTCGGAGGAGATCTTATCTCAGCAGCCGAGGTTGAAGTTGGAGCTCGGAGGAGATCTTATCTCCACCAACCGAGGTTGAAAAAAATCTTATCTCCTGTTGAAGGATTGGAGCTCGGAGGAGATTTTATCTCCAGCCGAGGTTGAAGTTGGAGCTCGGGGGAGATTTTATCTCCAGTCGAGGTTGAAGTTGGAGCTTATCTCCTGTTGACGTTGAAGTTGAAGCTCGGAGGAGATCTTATCTCCAGTCGAGGTTGAAAGAGATCTTATCTTCAGCCGAGGTTGAAGTTGGAGCTCGGAGGAGATCTTATCTCCAGCCGAGGTTGAAGGAGATCTCATCTCCTGTTGAAGGGTTGGAGCTTGGAGGAGATCTTATCTCTAGTCGAGGTTGAAGGAGATTTTATCTCCTGTTGACGTTGGCATTGAAGCTTGGGAAAGATCTTATCTTCATCCGAGGTTGAAGAAGATCTTATCTCCTGTATCAGAAGCCTTCTATCTGACCTAAAAAAGAAGTTCAGCTTAATCTTTTTCTGTTATAATTCACAAAAGACAGGAATGTTGAAATAAGAATTCTTTATTGAAAAGTGATTAACGATATTGCAAGTTTTCAAAATTTTAACGTTGACACTATGTAGCTTTTTAATATTTTTTCTTGCCGATGTCCCCCGACCATGGTATTGATATTTCCACGCAGGAATTAGCTTCTTTAAGACCCCTTCCCATGGGTCTCCCTCGGTTGCGAAAGAGCCCTTGGTTGCTCTCTTCTTACTTCAGTCCGGCGTCTGAGAAATCGACCCAGCCGGCCTCTTCTGATGAGCTCCTCGATTTCGTCTTGGAGCTGAATGCATTTTTCAGTATCGTGGCCGTGGTCATGATGGTAGAGGTAGTACTTGCTTCGATCGCTTATTTGGGGGAGATTGTAATTCTTCTGATCTTAGTAGTTGTAATTCTTCTGGTCTTGTTTGGGGGAGATTCTTAATTTTCATCAGAACTTAAGTTTTAGAAGCAGGGGGTGTAGTTGTGGAACCTTCCAGGGGGAGAACTTCTTCGCGCCCTTCTGTCGGGGCTTCTTTGATGATGAGCTCGAGAAGGAGTTCGGGCTCGCTTGCGCTCGGGGGAAGTCCTTGAACGCGGCCGAACTTCATTCGGCTCTCCTTCTAGCGCCAATCTTGTTGGTACAGAATCTGGTTGACGCCAGATTGAGCTGGAGTTGGGGAAGATGAGGTCGCCGCCGGTGATCTGCAAAATAAAGTCCTGTTCGGAGTCGGTGGTGGTGGCTTCGACAGGATCCTCCGACGATCAAGTCAGCTCTTTTGGCCAATAGAAATGGAGTGCTCGGATATGAATTCTACAGAGTTTTGGAGAAGGAGAAGAGAGTTTAGAAAAAACGTATCTGGAGGGTCCCTTTTTATAGACGGAGCTTGTTGTAACCGTCCGATAGTGGGCTGCTCTGGGCCACGTGGAATTTATTACGGAGAAAGATGTCGCTCGTAATAGACTGATAATGATAGTCGTAACGGTTCGGTAGTGGGGTTGCCTGTAGTAAACTGATAAATGACAGTAACCATTCGGAGGAAGTAGGCGTTCGGAATCCGACTGAAGGAGAAGTCCGTAAGGAGTTCGGCTCCTGAAGGAATTCGACTGCTGGAGGAGTCCGGAAGGAGTTCGGCTAGTGGAGAAATCCGACTCCTAGAGGAATCCGGAAGGAGTTCGGCTCTTGGAGGAATCAGATTGCTGGAGGAGTTCGGAAGGAGTTCGGCTCCTGGAGGAATTCGACTGCTGGAGGAGTTCGAAAGGAGTTCGGCTCCTCCTGGAGGAATTCGATTGCTGGAGGAATCCGGAAGGAGTTCGGCTTCTGGAGAAATTCGACTGAAGAAGTCCGAAAGGAGTTCGGCTCTTGGAGAAATCCAATTGCTGGAGGAGTCCGGAAGAAGTTCGGCCGCTAAAGGGGCCCGACTGATGGAGAAGCCTGAGAGTAGTTCGGCTGAAGTCTGAAAGAAGTTCGGCCGCTGGAGGAGTTCGGCTGGGGTTCGGCCGCTGGAGGAGTTCGGCTATTGAAAAAATTCGGCCGCTGAAGGGATTCGGCTGGGGTTCGGCCGCTGGAGGAAGAATTCTTGATCGAAGCTCTTCCGTGATTACCAGTTGCATTAGGCTAAGCATCAGACTGAACTTCGGCAGGAGCGGGGTTTATCCCCAACAGTATGCATAATTATTTTGTAAAACCTATCCATTAACCATCTCGCAATCAAGTTTCTTCTTCTCCTCCCTCTTTCTCTCTCCCAGCCCTCTTCATCTGGATCTGGATCTCTTTCTTCTGTCTCTGTCTCCATTTCTCTACAGCCTTCCTGTCCATACCTTTTTCCAGTTCCATGTCATAACAATAAACTCTTCCTTCTCCTTAATCTCAGTTGTGACTTTGACCAGTCTAGGTGAATATTTCTGTAAATTTACTGTGCAGCTGTAAATTGCTTAGCTTAATATTTTGAATATATCGAGGTAGCCTTTTTTTGATGTCCTTACATATGTTGTGAAGTTGTGATTATGTATTTGTGACCTTCTCAACTCTTTGTTAATCAGTGAAATCTTTACCTCTCAAATTGGTTGTAGTAGTAGTTGACATCATTGGACATTATAATATATATTCTTTTTGAAGGAAACTCTGTCAGATCATCTAGTTTATTTCACAAAAATGTGAACAAACAAACATTATAATACTTTAAGTGGTTTTCACCTGCATTCCTGGTAAGGCATGTATCCAATAAATCAGGGCACTTAGCCATCTAACCAGTTGAAGATTATACTGCAAAATACTTTACATGTTTTTGCAGAGCATAAGTGATTTTGAATTTTAATTCACCAAATACTACAGAAGAGACTGAGTCTCATCGCCAGTTTTGTCAATTGAACATCTTTAAATTCTTGAGCACTTGGTGATTTATCGTATCTTAATGAGAAAAAGAATGAGCATATACTCTGTTATCCCTACAAACATTTATCTTGACCAGTTAAGTTTTCTGTTTATCTAGGTTAATTAGGCCTTTTTTTTCTTTTTTCTTTTTATAAATGAAGAAATAATCAGTTACGCTGGCACAGTTTAGACTGTCAGTTCACAACAGGTAAATCCAAAATTTTTGTGCGGCAAAAATTTACTTGCAATTCATATTGCAGCAAACACATTCTACTAGAGCCTATCCTAGAGTAGAACCCACTCATTCTTTCCTGATTGATCAACCCTATACTAATGGAGTCTAGGGTGGGTGAAGGAACATCTTCAATTTTAGATAAGATAAACTTTCCTTGTTTGCTTTCTAACAATGGAGAATTTCCAACTTAACTGCACGCCAACATCTAAACTAGTAAATCCTGATGTGTTTTGCCAATCCTTGAACTCCTGCATTTACCAGAGATCTGGTCCGTTCGTTTGAGCCTCAATCAGATCTACATGTTACAGACAATCTCCACAACAAGATGAAATACTCCTATATGTCCACTTACGTAATAGGATATGAATTGGTTTTCAGGTTGAGCATAACAACGGGAGCTAATACTGTAGAACTATTGTCAACTGGTTTATGATTCTCCCTTATTTGTTTTGGATAACTCAGCTAAAGATTACTGTCACCTTACTGTCTCGATTCAAAGTCAAGAATACAAATCCATTTATTTTCAGCATTACTTAATTTCATCATTCTAAGATCAACCTTTTGGAAGATGTGGCAGACTTGGTTTCTCCTTTTGCTTCTTTTTAAAAGCAAAACATGTGTTTACTCTCTGGTAAACTCATATGGTAGAACATGTTTGATCTTTGACGTTTTGTTTCAAAATAGCTTAAGTCTATCTCCTGCATATCGGAATGGTACTGCTGATGCAGGCCTTGCAGTTGAACACTATTCTGTCAAACATACCGCCATCAACTTTAGTTTCAGTTGCTGTTCACATTACCAATGGTACATGGAGAAGCAAAACTTGAGTCATTAACCATTGTAGCATTTAAGTGTGATGGATGCATTTGTGATGATTTTTTGTTACCTTGTTCTGCAACTTAGATTGTATCGAATATTTTCATTGCGGTTACATGACTATCACGAGAAATAAATATGAGTAACAATTTCTTTCTAGATAAAATTACTCTAGTGGATCATGGAAAGCTTAAGTCTCCCTGCCTACTTGATGGTAGATTGATAATCTAGTTGTAGTTTAATTTCTATGTAGTTTTGTCATCATGGTGAGGAAATAATCTTTTCTTGTGAATGAAATTTCATGTGGCTATTATTTTCTGGGAAATCAGGTCTTGCAAACTCATTTTCCATTTATAATTAGGCAAGAGGCTAGCAAACTCTCATTTCAACCATGGTTAAGTTATATCTGGTTTCCAAAAACCTATCTAGTTATCCCAACTCAAAGCCAAGAGTGTGTCCAAGAATGATTTAATGTATCCTGGCTACCTAAGTGAAGAATATGTTTATAATCTGTCATGGGAGGATCCTTTTATCTGAAGCAAGGATTCAGGTCCCAGCGGGACATCCCGCGGGATACCGAGACAGCATACCATTTTGTATGTTGGGACAAGACCATCCTGCTAGCATCCTAGCATCCCAATCGGGATGTCTTGGGACATCCTTTGTCTTGAGTGTTGGGACGGGGTGGGACGGCGGCACGTCCCGTTCCATAGGAAAATCGGGATAGTCCCGTCCCACGGGATTTAAAACCTTAATCTAAAGATTCTTAGCAGCGTGCTTCTCCTTGTTGTCCAAACTCTAAAGTGCTTTCTATTTTGTCAGGTACCTTTGCTAATTGAATTATCATTGAAGCAATCATTTGAGTAGTGTTCTAGTAATAAGTCACATAACAAGTTGTTTCCTCAACATACTCTTTCATATACTCACATGGTTGTGCTATTCTCTTGTTTTAATTATTACTGCATGACTAATGATTGATTAAATCATGAAAAGAAATCTTGGGTAAGCAAAATCAGTTTTGACCTCTTTAGATAAATTTTCTCCTTGACTAGCTTGATTCTTTTCTATTTTGCTCTTCGATTGTCTTCTTATATAAGTTAACAATGACACTTGGTTCTAAAATGACTTATTTCAGCTATATTTAGCAATATCATGGTGCTGACATGCAAGTGATGTTCAATTATTTTAATGGAGCTGTATGTTATTGCTCTAATTTCATGCCTTTCCATCATTACATCTCTTGCACAACAAGCATGGATGAAGTAACGGAAGTATTAATATATATGGAGTTATGGACTATGTATTCATTCATCATCAATTAAGTCTTTCAACATCACATTGCAAGTTAAGAAGGCTCCATTGAAGAGGGACTGAAGTTAGTTGTACTAGTGTTTAATCTGATCAATGAAAATCCATTAGTTATATGCATACTTATGCTGATTTAATCATTTTATTTCTATATATGAATTTCTGTTGATGTCTTGTGACTTATATATTGTTTCTTCTGTTGTAGTATCCTCTATTCAACGTCAAGATGGTTAACTTTGGAAAGAAATTAATTGCAGATCAAGTTCAAGAATGGAAAGGGTATGCTTATTTTTCAGGCTGTCAAGCTCTATCAATTTGCATTTTTTTTTTCTTTTTCATTCGGAATTGGATACTTTAAAGGGAATAAATCTTTTCCAGACTCAGATTTTAGAAGACAACAAAATGTTATTTAGTTAGGTTCACCTTTACCTCTGTCCCTTACTGCACGATCTTGAGCTAACTTTATTTCTTTTCGTAACAGTCTCTGTCTTGTTAGTAGATGAAGATTTTGAAAGTTTCCTACTCTCTTTTGTTTTTCGATCACATGTTTGCTTAGTTACTAATGTTGCTCTTAATTTTGTCATTAAGGGGATTCTGGGTCAGTGGAGAGTATATTGACGTGAAGCTACACAACTTTCCCGCTTTCTCCCTTTTATTGATAGTCCTATTTTCTACTTCATGATTAGTCTGTATTTATCATGCCAGTCTTCTGGTGAATGATCTACCTCAACTTTAGAATGGGGAATATTGGCACATTTGTTTGCACTTGTGTACTACTCCTGCATTACTAGTCTCAACTTATCTTTGTGGGTAATTAGGCATTTGGTTTTGATGTTTGGCGAAGGGATGGATATCACTCTCGAACCCATGACATGGGCTTCACAAGTCAAAGCGCATGCCGCTAAGATAGGTTAAGACCAATGAAATTATGCATTTGGTCATGGGTTTAAAACTAATACTACCCTCCATCACCTGCAGGATGCCGCTATGTTCGTAAACCTTTATTATATATATATATATATAGTTCATTCATCAACTTAAATATGAAACTTGGATATAGATATAAATGCACCTCTACTATCTTCTCGATAAACACTCTAACTAGGGTTCACCAAACCATGTTGAATCAAACTGGCCAAGAACCAGGATGGTTTGGCCATTAAAACCCCCCTAAGCCCCCCCTCATTCTCTCTCTCTCTTTCTCTCTCCCCCTCCCTCCCTCCCCCCCTCCCCTTCTACCATGATCAGAGCTTCGAAGCCCTATCGATACTACTGCCGAAGGCTCCATCGATGCCGCCACCAACCTCGATGTCCTTGATCGACATTGACGCTGACTCTAATGTCCTTGATTGATGCTCATGCCCTGTATGCCACTCTTTCTCCCTCCCTTTCCTTCTCCCTTTACCTCTTCCTCTTTCTCCCCTTCTTCTTCTTCTCTATCCATCTCAATTCTTCTCCTTCTAGAGTCAGGGTTTTCTCCCTCTCCCCCCTCCTCTTCTCCCGATCCATCATGTTGGTTCATGTTGTCTCGCTATGGGATGTATTGGTATCGTACTGAACTGGTAGCTAGTCAGTGTGCCTCCAATAACAGTGTGACTCTAATTGCTTATGTTCGCTTCATTCCTTAGTGTGATCATTGTCTTAACTCGAACAACTTGAAAAAATTCACCCATTCTTTAGAATTTGTGTATCTGGACCAATGACAAGCTTTTGGTGTAGTGTGATATGACATATGCTTCCTATCATATTGAGCGTACACCATAGTTCACCACTAAGTCCATATCCTTTGATGCTAATTTAGATGAATCTACATCTATTGTTTAGGAAAAATTACCATGTTTTGTATGTTATTGCAGATGATATAGCGCTGAATAATCAGAAAAGAACAAGATTAAATGCTAATTGAATTTAAGGAAGAAAGCTTAAAAGATAAAGCATATGAATCAGCAGAATAAGAACATAACATATGGAATTCAAGTTTACTTAAATTACAAATAAAGATGAGGCCCTAATCAAAATTGCTATATGAGATGCTATGCAGTGATTGCTTCTGTCCCCTTTAATATATTCTAGAAAAAATGGAGAGGTAGATGAAAATACATTTAACAGAATTAGGGGTAATTGGATGAAGTGGGCACATGCTTTTAGGTAATTATGTGATTTGCACATATCTTGGCAACTTTAAGGAAATATTTCAAGAAGAACAATAAGGCCAACAAAGTCATAAGGATCAAAACATTTGGCAATTATTGGAGTCTGAGAACATAAGTTGAATGTCAAACATGAGAATACTAAGATGGAAGTGTGGTAAAATTAGGAATTATAGATAGAGAGCTAACTCTGTTAGCAAAGTTGTAGGATTTGCACAAAATAAGGTTAAATGATAGAGCATTGATTGAGATGCCATGAGTACAAATATAATGAAGATCTAGGGGGTTCTGGTAGAGAGTGTTGCATCTTTGTTAAAAGATGGAAGAAGAAAGTTCCTAAGGTAACATAATTGGGGATTATAGAAAGGATATGGGAAAGCTTGAAATGCAATTAAAGTTAGTCCTAAATAGGAATGTTTGTAAATCCTCTCCCAATATTTTGGACGGGGCTTGATGGTTATGTCTCCTTTTCCTTATGATCAAGGAGCAAAACAAGTTAATTGAAAGCGTTAAATGAAAACAAGAGAAAGTTAAGCACTAGAACTTAGAATTAAAGTATCAACTAAAAAAGGATTAGGAGAGACTATACCAGAAATAAAGCACCATATCCCATCAGTTCACCATATTGAAGTATTCCGGAGAGGATAGTGCTAGTGCAGGTGACATCCTAGAGGTCCTTATGTAGTATCCCTTCCATATGAATAATGACTTTATTTATTTAATCCTCAAAGAGAAATGCAATCCTTTACATAAAACCTAGTCTTCCTTTTCTTGTTGTTAAGACTATTTTCATGTTCAGGAAAATGCTAAATGGTTTCTGTTTGGTTTCGTGGGTCAACTGGATTTCTAGGTTCCATAACAAGCCCTTTGCCTCTTAAGTATCATTTTTCTAGGAATTCACCACTAATTCTTAGAATTCAATGATGGTAGGAAGTAAAATGGATGAATATATAGCTATTACATATTCATTGTAGCTCAACTTTGAGCCATTTTAGGCTAGTGTTGCAGAAGCCTTTTTTTATTTTTTATTTTCTCTTTCCCCCTTCTTAAGACCTTACAAACTATTGTCTTGTTTGTTTTAGATACTATATTAATTACAAGTTGATGAAGAAGAGAGTGAGGCAATATGTTCAACAAACACAGCAAGGTGAAAAAACCCGTCGGCAGATTCTCAAAGAATTCTCACGAATGCTTGATGACCAGGTTTGTGAAAAATTATTTGTAGGTTTGTGCTGACATATCATTGCAAATATTTTACATTTCTTGTCTAGGTCCATGGGCATCTATGTGCATGTGCACCTAAGCATGTCAATTCATGCCACATTATTACATGCATTTTTGTAACATGGTTCAATAACTTTAGCTAATGTTGTTTTATATATCTTAATGCAAAATTTATTTTAATTGTGACTCTTATTTAGATACCAAAATAGAAATCTTGGTGTTAGAATTTGGCAACATTAGATTCTGGGAATAATGATGTATTTGCATTGTCATTTTTTACCTTTTTCTGAGCAAATACCCTTTGCCACCATGTCAGTGTGACATTCTCATGTTCACTTCTTAACCTAATTTACTGATTGTAAAATGATTATTTCATTAATGAGAACTTTTTTTCACCTCTATCAAAGCTAACATTACCATGTGTGACCTTAATGGATTTCCAAGAAGAATGACCATCAACTTTGTACTTACAATTAGCAAAACACATATAACTAGTGTTTTGACTAAGTTTCAGGGGAAAACCAAGGAAAAAATAGATATAGATGTCACATACATAAGTAACTAAAAGGGGCAAATGTTTGTAACTTGTAAGAGAAATAGACTTTAGGGTTGGAAATTAGGTTCAAAGATTGTGTCCAAAGCAAGAATTCAAATTCCAGATGTTGACTATCCCGCATGGTACTTATCTGTCATCATGTTGTTTAGACACAAGCTGTGCCATGTTGTGCAAAAAGAAGACAAATTAATAAAAAATTTACATTGTTTAGAGTGGTATGAAGTATGAACCATATGCCTTGCCAAACTAGCATGACCGATATTGCTGGCATGGGCCTATGCCTTGTGATAGATAGGGTATCATAGCACACATGCATGCCTCTGGCATGCTACAGCACAGCATGGACCGGCATGGTTGGCCCTTGAATCCTTGGCCCAAAATGAATTTTGATGAATTGGGCGTGATGTTGGGTGACTTCGATCCAGCAACCGCAACCTACAGAGCCTAAGTGCACTTATTGAAGGTCCCTGTTTTTTCTTTTTTGGATGAAGGTCCTTGATCTTTGTAAGATTAATACAGCATGTGTGGTGGATGGAAGAAACCAAGTGTAAGATAATTGGCCTTAAGCTCATTGGCCAATACAAAATCATTAGAAAAATATTAGTTGAATTGGTATGTTTGCTGAAGGAGGTGCTTTGTTTCTTCAGTTGCACACTTCGCTACCAATTAGATAGTGGAAACCTACAAGAAGGTCACAATCCATTGTATCTTAACTTGTAGCTTGGAATTAGTTGATGTCTGAGCTAGTGTCATTGCATGGTAAATGATGTGATGTAAAACAAAAAGAAAACAAAGAAAGAAGAAACAAAGATTGAAAAGAAAAATTCAAAAGAAAAACAAAAATTCAAAGCCTGGATTTCAGGAATTCAATTAACCAATCATTCAATCAATTGTTCAGGTCTGATTTTCTCCACACAGGTGAAGCCTTTAAATAGAAAAACAAAAACATAATCTAATAGAATTTTAACAACTGACTTGAACTCTAATAGAACTTTTCTTATAGAGTCTGAATAAAATTAAAAATCCCAACAAAATAAAATAAAATAATCTAAATAAATTCATAAAAATAAATTAAGATTAGGGTTTAATGATGCTTCCTTCTGGAATACGTGCGCAATCCCTAATTTCTATCATTTCCTCCTGATTGAAAAGAACTTGACTTTGGCGAGGAATTAATGTAATTTTCTAAAATTCCTGGATTAATGTGTCGTAGATCTTCTTCAAGGATCCAAGTAGCACCTGAGTCTGAATGATCGAACCATTTGATCAGGAATCGATGGAATCCTATATCAGCAGTAGAAACAATCTCATCTGTAATAATATGTTCAATTCAATCTGATGAAGCCGGTGGAAGTGATGGAGAATAGAAATTGGCACTGGAGGAGATGGAGTGTGAACCCTGCTATCATCTGCATGCATAGTAGGAGGCTCGAATGTGCCTCGATAAGGTAGCAAGTCCTCAACATTGAAAATTGAAGTAAATTTTAAATCAGAAGGTAGTTTTATAAAATATGCATTAGGCCCAAGTTTATAAAGAATACGAAATGGATCGGTGGCTTGGGCATGTAACCTTTTAAATGAATTTTGAAGATAATGTTTATGATGAATACGAACCTTCACATAGTTATCCTCGTTAAACTTCATTATTCTACGGTAAGCATTATCAACATGTTTATATTTTTCATTACTTATAATAATTTTTTGTCTGATATCCGTATGTCATGAATGTGTTTAACAAAAGAAGTGGTAGACTCAAAAGTATGGTTATTCAAAGGTAAGGAAACAAGTTCTATAGGTCGATAGGGATTGAAGCCATAAATAATTTCAAAACAATTTTTACTAATAGACCTATTTACTGAATTATTATAAACAATTTTCGCTGTAGGCAATGACAAATCCCATGTCCCAAGTTTTGTACCAACTAGATACCTAAGTAATTTATTACGATTACTATTTACAATCTTTGTTTGACCATTAATCTGTGGATGAAAGGATGAAGAAAAATTTAAATTTGTTCCAAATAGTTTTCAAAGGATTTTTCAGAAATAACTCATAAATTTGACATTATGGTTGGATATTATGGAAGAAGGCAAATCATGAAGTCGAATGATTTTTTTAAAGAACAACTTTTCAATAAAAGAAGCATCAAAATTCTTTTGATAAGGAATGAAATGTGCTATTTTGAAGAATCGATCAACACCTAGAACTATGGTCTTCTTTACTACCTATTTTTTCTTTTCTTCATGCTTCTTAGGATTTAACATATAATGTGGAAGATTAGATATCTGTGATTTTGGGACTAAATCAATAGCATATTGGATGTCACACATGGGAGGTAGGTCATCGGATATGTCTTCTAAGGTTTCATCCTTAAATTCTTCTTTTAATGGCTTAATTTCAGGAGTTTGGTTATTTTGGGAGTCTGATGTCAGTTGAATCTCATTCCTGGAAAGGACAACTAACATTGTCTCAGATTCTCTATTTTCTTTTTCAAATTCTTTATGAGTCGAAATGTGATAATTTTTCTGCTCAGGGGGTTGAAGAGAGTTCTTATCCCCTTTGGTAGGTTTGGGCATGCTAGGCTTAGTAGAATTTAATATGATTTTCTTGTCATTATGCGTAAACACAGATATTTTCTTTACTAAAATAATGAGCATCCACATCATAAATCCAAGGTCGATCTAGTAAGATGCTAGCAACCTTCATGGGTAAGATATCGCACATAATCTCAGCAGAATAAGTTTCTATTTGAATTGGCACTAGACAACATTCATTAATTGCGAGAGACGTTTTATCTACCCAGGCAACTCTATAAGGATGAGGATGAGGTTGAGGTTTCAGCTTTAGTTGATTAACAACAGACTTAGATACTACATTCATAGAACTACCATCATCAATGACAAGTTTACATATCTTATCCACATATTATGCGTATGTGTAAAAATTACATGTGGATTTTCAAGCCTCAGAGTCTGAAGGAGCAGTGACTATACCTCGCATAACATTAACACAACCTCCTGATTCTTCATATTCTTTATCATACTCTTCTTTCCTACGATAATGAGAACCCTCAAAATTATTCGTGGAGTGGTGGATAATCGGAGGAACTGTTCTATAGATCGGGGGTGTTTGACTAGTGTACATGAAATGACTCTGACCACCAGTAGATTTAAAATTTCATAAAGAAGATCGATAAATAGGTTGATGATTAGAAAAATCATTTTTTAGAGGTTGTTTGCCTATTCTTGACTCTCTTAGGGATAATTGGTGTTCTATCTGCTGATCTATGAGATTTATTATGTCCTCATGGCTATTTATCTGATCAACATGAAACTTTCTAATTTTAATACGAAGTCGGTCTATTGACTGAAAAATTTGGTTTAAAGTTTCTTGGAAGGCTGTTTGGGTATTTTTGATAGATTTAAGTTTATTTTTCATTGCAGTTTGTGCATCTTTTAGATTATCAATAGCCATGATAAAACAATTTTAATATTTAATTAAAATTTTAACTATGATGCTCATAGTAAAAATTGTAGGATCTAACTTATTGTCTATGTTTATGGTTCGTATGCTAGTAAGATATGTGAGTGTTTGATACGAAAAACAACAAATATATGAAAAAATAAAGATAAAATCAGGGTCTAAGCAATTTTAAATTACCTAATTTTTTTTTAAAAAATTTAGTTTAATGAAGAAATTGTACCTTTCACCTCATGGTGCATACAGGTTGAAGAGCAATTTTTTTTTTTTAAGGTCTATGGACCGGGTGTATAGATCGATTGGTTTATAGACCGATGAACACACATGGTTTATAGACCGCGATGGAGGGCCCTGCTTTCTATTTTTTTTTTATAGTTCGCTGCCGCAAGCGGTCCTTCGACTGAGGGTGGTGGACGTCGACGACTGGTGATGGACGGAAGAGCCTCCGACGAGGATCCGGTCGAATGGCGGTGGGGGATGGAGTCCGCGCCGACGGTCGGCCGCTCCAAGCTCCACACCCGATCGAGATTTCCTGAGGGAGATTAGAGGGGAAGCAGCCTACGCTGGTGACCACGGGAAGGAAGACGGCATCGGAAGGAGGGTTCGCCGACGTCGGGGCTCCGTCGGTCAGTGGGAAGAGAAGGGGTTTTTAGCAAAGGATCTGCTCCCACCTAACTCAACAATCGCGGTGAAGGCTCTGCAGTCGGCCGGCAGGGAAAACGGCGTTGACGGCGATGCTGGCGATGGCGAGAGGCGGCGGAGAGACGGCAAGAGGGTGCGGAATGGCGAAGGCAGCGGATCTACGGGTTGCATCGACGGAGAGGGTCGGAAGGAAGTCGCTGGGCGCCGACACTAGAGAAGAAGACAGTCGGTGGTGGAGACGACGCTGGAGGATCGGTCGGTGGGGAGAAGGCGGCTGTCGAGCGGCGAAGGGGCGGTCGACGGAGGAGGCTTCCTTCTTCGACCTCTCCTAGCTTCCCACCCAAGCACGATTCTCGAGGGAGTTTGGGGAGGTGATGGATGCCGTTGAAAGGAATGGTGATGATCGTGGCGGTGATGGAGGGTGCGGCGGTGAACGACCGGCGACGGAGGGTGCGGCGGTGACTGTTGTCGACGACGGATGCAACGAGGTGGGGGGTTGCGACTCGAAAGGAAAGAGAGAAAGAGACAAAGAGGGCAAGGAAAAGACGAGAAGTTTTTTTTTTTTTAAATTTTAATCGGTCAGCAGGAAAGAGGGACCTTGGGGGGTGACCGACAGGAAGAAAGAGATAAGAGACGGAGGTGAAAGGGAGGCTACGTCGCGGAAAGGAAGAGAACACAATGAAATCAAAAAAAGGTGGGGATCGGAAGAGGCTCTGATACCAAATTGATGTAAAACAAAAAGAAAACAAAGAAAGAAGAAACAATGATTGAAAAGAAAAATTCAAAAGAAAAACAAAAATTCAAAGCCTGGATTTCAGGGATTCAATTAACCAATCATTCAATCAATTATTCAGGTTTGATTTTCTCCACACAGGTGGAGCCTTCAAATAAAAAAAACAAAAATATAATCTAACAGGATTCTAACAGCTGACTTGAACTCTAATAGAATTCTTCTTACAGAGTTTGAATAAAATTAAAAGTTCCAACAAAATAAAATAAAATAACCTAAATAAATATACAAAATTAAACCCATAAAAATAAATTAGGATTAGGGTTTAGTGATACTTTCTTCTAGAATACGTGTGCAATTCCTGATTCCTATCAATATGTTTCTTTTTGAGTGACACGTGATAAAAATATTTTAGAATGCACCCACTTACACTTCACTTTTGAGTAGTTAAAGAGATTGATAGTTACAAGATTAAACTTTTCTTACTAATATTATGGAGCCTCATATGATTTCCTTTTACTTGACGACTTCGGCTGCTTATTGTATGTCACATCAGTTATCTTTTCATTACCTTCATTATAGTTAATCATGTTAAGTTTGACATGTTCATGAGTATAAGAATAATAAATAGAAAATGTTGCTTGTAAAAGTGTAAATTCATGGATGCAGCTGTTAATTATATTTTCAGTGTGATCTTGAAAATAAGGTAAATGCTAATTGGCTGGAGAGTAGTGTGGTACCGATTATTGTAAAAGTGAACCTATGTGGTAAACTTAACTGCTAAAGATGGAAAATGCTTAAAATATGAAAATACTTTTTCATAGCAATTTGATTTGTGCAAAGATTTCAACCATTGGGGCTCTTTTCTTTTATAAGAAATTGACATGTGAATCAACATATGATTCGTACGAGTGCTTTGATATGATGTATGATAAGTCAGCATATGTGATAATTTTGTGGGCTTTATGTAGAAGATACGGTAGATGAGTAAGTGTGACCAGAGAAGGGAATTTGCATTTCATTCTGCTCGCACCAGGTTGATCCAAATATCATAATGTTTAAACTCATCCTTGATCAACCAGCTGCCAAGACTAAAGAGGAGGTGCCAGATTTATGCTTTCTATTAGATTCTATGTGAAAATGGTAATAACATTTAAAAAAGCCTTTGTCCAAAAGGTGGAAAACATATGGTAGCATGATCTTCTTCTCTATTTTGGGCTACTTATAAAGAAGAATGGTGACAATTTAGAGTGTTCATGTTATAGAGGTTGCAAGAAATTCTTATAGGAGTTATTTGATCACCTCGTGCCTTTAACATTATGGTGAAAATTTTGTGGGTGGTAGTTGCATGGGCTTTCAACTTATTAGGTCATGAAGTGCTGGATATATTGTAAAATCAAGGAGAATAGAACAAGCAATGTTCACCGAACCAAACTTTTTTAGTGAATATGTTTTGCCACATTCCTTAACTTCCCCCGCTATCATGCTTTTTGGATGGCCTTTTTCATTCCCTCTCATTTTCCTTGCGGATCTTTTGAATTTTCACCGATTGAATCAAGGTCTGTTTGTAAAGATGCAGCCTTTGCAGTATGGTGGAACAGTTTGAATTGAAATAATGAAATAGAAGGACCTATTAGACAAATGAAAGATGCTGCAATGTTGCTTGAAATTTCAAAATATTTATTGAATGGCTCTTCGTTTATGTTGATTGATTATATCACAAATCTTAGGTGTGTTTCAAAATTATCCTGAAAGTTGTTTTTGCCTGCTTTTTTGGGGAATATTTCATGTGATCTTCATGAGGTTTGCTTCATAGTACTTTATTCTGATTTCCCTTTCTATCAATATAAGACTGTAAATACGAATATGTACATAAACCATGTAAAAATACATTCATAAGCATGTATATGCAAATGTAGATACGCAATAAATGTACACTAGATAAAAAGGCACCAGTTGAGTGTTCTAGTTACATTATGATTGCCCATAGTTGGAGAACATTTTTTTCCCATGTTGCATAAAATCATAATTTTCTTCGTGAGCATACTGTGAAATACATATCATTGCATGCCTGGGTAAGAATAAGTCACATCCTTCCTTGAAAATGTAGATACGTCATAAATATACACTATATAAAAAGGCACCAGGTGAGTGTTCTAGTTACATTATGGTTGCCCATAGTTGGAGAACATTTTTTTTCCCATGTTGTATAAAATCATAATTTTCTTCATGATTGTGAAGTGCATATCATTGCATGCCTGGGTAAGATAGGTCACATCCTTCCTCGCATCAAATTGAAATCCCCTTCTGCATCTTTATTGGCATTACTCTCACACGACAATTAGAGTATTGCTTTTCTTTTTGTTACTGAATGTTTGTTATGCATCGTGTCTTACAAACTCGAAAACTAAAACTGCTAGTTCGAGTGCTCCAGTTTTGATTAATACTAGATTGTGGTATAATCTGATTTCTTTGTACTTGGCTGGAATTTCAATTCTCATGTTTCAGAATAAAAGCTACTTGTCACAGTTGTTTTCTTACGGTTTTCATCATTGTTTTTGTTTCAATCTAGATTGAAAAGATTGTCCTTTTTCTGTTGGAACAACAAGGGATTCTTGCAAGCAGGATTGAGAAATTGGGTGAGAAGCGCAAAGTCCTTTTGGAGCAGCCAGAAATATCTCAGATATCTGAACTGAGAGAAGCCTATAGGGCAGTTGGACATGATCTTTTAAGGCTTCTTAGATTTGTTGATTTGAATGCTACCGGCATCCGTAAAATATTGAAGAAATTTGATAAACGCTTTGGCTATAGATTCACGGATTATTATTTAACTACTAGATCAAATCATCCTTATTCTCAGCTACAACAGGTCTTCAAGCATGTGGTAATATATCTAACTGAAACATACTATCAAAAATGTTATATGGTGAAGATAACTAGGCCCTCCATTATCCATTTCCCTTTTCTCAAGTATTGCTTCAAGTTATGTTAGAATTGTAGTATTTACTCTCCTATGTAATATGGTTAGAAGGGCCATCTTTTGCACAAAACACCATCTTACGAAGATGTTGTTTTGTCTAAGCAGGGCATAGGGGCTGTTGTAGGAGCATTATCTCGCAACCTTGCAGATCTTCAACACCATCAAGGAAGCTACTTTTCCATTTATGATCAGCCGTCCACTGCTCCAAAGGTTTATTAACACTTTACAGCTTATACATTGCTCATGGACTCGTAGAAAATTTTTTCTTGTGTGAATATTTTTTATTGAAGAACTTTTACTTTTATCTACATCACCTGTATTTCTCTGCACCTAGTGCAGGACCCTATTGTTGACCTGATACAAGCATCGGTCGATAAGCTGACACGTTCAACGAACTTCCTTCAATTTTTGGGACAACGTGCACTTATTATCCAAGAAGATGTACCTAGTTCAGCAGCGGATGAAATTGATGACCAAAGATATCATTTTATGTCTCTTCTCTTGAACTTGGCAAACACCTTCCTTTATATGGTCAACACATACATTGTTGTTCCAACAGCAGATGATTACTCATTGAGCCTTGGAGCTGCTGCCACAGTTTGTGGTGTTATTATTGGGTCAATGGCTGTTGCACAAGTGTTCTCTTCAGTGTATTTTAGTGCATGGTCAAATAAATCATATTTCAGGCCACTGGTATTTAGCAGTATTGTGCTTCTTTTGGGCAATACCTTATATGCATTGGCTTTTGATCTTAAGTCTCTAGCAGTTCTTCTTATTGGTCGTTTATTATGTGGGTAAGTTGCTTCCTTTTTTCTGTGAAAGTAATGGAGATTCTATTATCTGATTGTTTTCATGTTAGCTTGATATATCTGGGTTTTTAATTCAATAGCTATGACACTATGTTCTTTATGATCTTATCTTTAATGAGTATTCTGCTAATCTTGATTTGTGCAAAGCGAAGATGATCCATGCTACAGTATTCTGTGAATTTTCAATGAGGGTTCAATATGACTGTGTTCCACTTCTTGTATGAAATGTCCACACTTCAAAGCCAAGATGATCCTGCACCTTGTAGCAGATATGTGAAATTATCTGAAGTTATGCATGAACAAGAATAATGCAACAACTTAAGACTCCCTGTATCCCTCCCCTCCCCCTTTCCTCCTTGTCCTTTCTTTTGTAATTATTACAGTCATTTCCTTTTGAATCATTCTAGTGGATAGCAGAGTTCTTCGGTTGGAGGCTAATGTAGTTTCATCAAATGATGTAGAACCAAGGTCTAAAGTGTTGTTGCTTGCCTTATCAACTCATCTGACGGACACATTTGTTGGGCATGGTGTAATTGTATTTGTCGGTTATCTTCTCATATGTAGATAACCAGCAACTCACATTATATTAGAATTTAACACCATTAGTGTACAAAAAGTAAATGCCTGTTTTAAGTCTTATTATTGATCAGTTATACTTCCTATCACTCAGTATACTTAAATTTTATAGAACAAATAGAGATATTATGCCTTCTTCTTTAGGGCCTTTATGTGGTTCTCATTGCCAAAAAATCTTGAAGTCAACATGCTAGTAATGAACCAAAAATATTATGACATGTAATTGAGATCAGAATATAGCTAGACATGGATCAGCTTTGGGAGCATGGAATACTGTATCGGTCCGAAAAGGCCGGTATAGCCCGTACTATATCGGACTGGCAGCTAACCGGTCTGGTTCAGCCTTTTTTTTCGGAAAATCACTCGAACCATTTGGTTCGGTCTGGCATCGCCCATGAACCGCTTGAAACCAGATGGAACATTGTGGCTTGGCTCAGTTTAGGCATAAACCGACCTGTACCGACCAAATGGGGTTGGGGCGCCTCCTTTAAATGATTGTTGCTGCCTCTGCCTTTCAAATAGCCTCCTTTAAATGACTGTTGCTGCCCATGAAATCTTGGAAAAAAATCTCCTACTCCAAAAATTTATCATAATCTCTTTGAGCCGATAAATTTTGACCAAGCAAGATAATCCATTGTTCTCTTGCTTAATTTTTTTTGCCAAAAAAGGCAAAAATTAAAAAATAAGAGGAAATCATGCCAAAATTTATAAGTTTACTATGATTTCATTATATATTATAGATCTTTGGATGATCTATGCGATGATGGTAAAATCATTAATTTTTGTTAATTATATTTTTTTAAAAAGTATATATTTTCAGAACAAAAAATAAAAAAAATAAAAAAAATTCAAAAAACTATAAATTTAGAATATTGTTTAGGACAATTCAAGCTATATATAGTATAAATTTTATATCCGATTATAAAGTTTTTGATGCATTATGTGCATAATAACCTAGGCTTAATTTTGAATAAAATAAAAAAAAATAGCATTTAATACATATTAATAGGCTTAGAAAAATATATGTAGCATCTATAACATGTTTTTATTTGGATCTAAGTTTAAATAATTTTTTAAAAAATTTTAAAATTTTATATATTTTTAATTACTTAAATAATAAAAAAATGTAATCAGTTTTAAAAAAATGTAGCATTAGTAATATATTTTAGCTAATTCAAAAGTATTATTTGAACCATATAACATATTTTTTGAATTTTTACAAAAAATATTATTAAAAACTAAAAAATTTAAGGATAAATAAAAATTATGAGAAATTAGAGATATAAAATATATTAATCAGATGTGTTCTTTGAAGCCATAAAAAATATATTTTTTATTTTCATTGAAAAATTATAATTTTTTTACATAATTATTAGACTGACATATTTTGTTAAACTTACAGAAATGAATAAGAAGGATACAGTATGTGACATTGGTTGGGAGCATGGCGAGATGCTCTTGGCTCAGCACCATTGGAGATGCAAATGATGCAACATAGAGTTCAAGAGAGGAGGGATGATTAGGTTGAAGCAGCATTTGGCTGGTGGTTACCCTGATATGGCCATGTATCAAAATTATCCACAGGAGGTTTGATAGTTGATGAAGAGATACTTTGCTGATTCTAAAACAGTGAAGAAGGCAAAGCAGAAGAGGGTGGAGGTGAATCATCGAGCCGCAGAGCCATTTCGTATCACTCCAGAGAGTTAGAGGAGGCTTCAGCTCTGAATGACGAGGAGGCATAGATTGAGGCTACCATTTGGGCGAATCTGGATCTGGATGGAGGAGATGGTTAGGTATAGAGAATAATTTGGACCATCATACTATGAATCGTGGTTTGACTCTGTGATTACTGAGGGAGAATTCAAGTTCAGGAGGACCATCTTAGTCAGGAAGACAGACAGTAGAGGCAGGCATAATATTTCATCTATACTAGGAGCTTTTGACAGTAGGAGATGGTCCTTCAGAGACATGCCAGCTAGAGCCACCATTCATGATGTGGATCCACATGCTTTTTCTAGCAAATATTCAAAACAACAGAGGATTGACAGTATGTCGAAGAAGGACAAGGAAAAGGATATATGGCGAGCTATTGGATCATGGTTTCATTTTAGCTGCATTCCAGCAAATGCACCAAGTAATACTTACTATTAGTCTGTCATTTCAGTCATACAGGTAGCCAGCCTAAGTGTAGATCCCCCAGCACCTAGGGACATCTATGTCAGCTTCTTGACAGTAATAAGGACGAGCTGCAAAAATGAATTTTTTTTTATAAGAATAAATAGCCCATATACGGACTGATGGTGATGTGTGATGGTTGGACCGATCTTAATAGATGGAGCATCATCAATTGCTTGACATATTATGATGAAAAAATATTTTTCATAAATCAATTGATGCTTCAGATAAGGTGCAAGATACTGCGTATATACTTGGATTGATGGAGGAGGTGATTGATTCGGTAGGCGAGCAGAATGTCATGCAGGTCATTATAGATAATGGGCCATAATATAAGACCACTGGAGAGTTGTTGATGGAGCGGTGATCGCATATTTACTGGATCCTATGTGCTGCACATTGTATTGACTTCATGTTGATGGATATTGGAAAGCTTAGTAGGATACAGCAAGTAGTGGACTTAGTCTAAACTATTACTAGATTCATCTACAATCATACATAGGTTATATCATTGATGCGGATATATACTAGGGGGAGATCTTGAGATCAGATGTCACTCGGTTTGCTACAAACTACATAGTACTTGATAGCCTTCTAGAGAAGAAAGCAGCCTTACATCAGATGTTTGTCAGTACTGAGTGGCAGGAGAGTAGATATGTGAGGGCTGGCACTGAGGGAAGTAGTATGGAGAATTTGGTGACGAGTCAGTCATTTTAGCAACGAGTTGATAAGATAGTGAAGATTATTAAACCGTCATATGAGGTGCTTCGCGTCATGGATGGTGAGAGATACCTCTAGATGGATTTTTTGTATCACATGATGGAGAGGACAAAGAAACATATCAGTAAGATAGATCCGAAATATGCTCAGGAATGCATCAACATTATCGAGCACTGCTGGGACTATCAAATGGGTTGGGATTTGCATCTAGCCAGTAAGCACGAATTCAAGAGTTCTCTGAAAATTTTTCTTGTTTTATACTTGTATAAGTTTAATCAATCATTTGTGGAATTTATCTGCAGCTTACTATTTAAATTCGAGGTTCCAGTGCACTATTTCTTGGATAGATATGGATAACGAGCTTCTCGTTGCTCTTTATAATGTGATATATAAGATGATGTCCGATCCAGAAATCGCATCCACGTGTTTGGAAGACGTATGTTAGGTTAATTGAGATGTGAGCTTTTAACTCAATTAGATTTGTAATCAATAACATATTTGTTAATTTAATAAATATATTTTTACAGATGAAATAGTTTAGAGAGGGGACAGACAACTTTAGTCTCATTGGCTATTATAAGTGTTGGGGAAAAAATAGCTCCCATTGAAGTCCAAGCAGGTCGGACCTTACCGATCCCCGGAAGGTATCATCTGGGTTCAAGATACAATTTAGTTTGATATGTAGTTAAATTGGTTCTCAAGCCTAGTTGAGCATCAAAAGATTTGCCCCCAAATTCAATTAATTCCGACCCTTGATTCGGGTTTGATAACACCGTTTTCACAGTAGCAGATCTTGCCAAGATCCGACCTTGAACTTCAGCCAGACGAACTTTAGCCGATAAGGAGACTCGGTATTTATTTGATTTTGATCTTCAGTTCAGGATAAACAATAGCCATTCTGCAACACTAGATTTTAGTTAGAGTAATCTCGTCGCAGTTTCCACTAAGAAGCTCAGTGTTAGTTCGGCTCTCGAGTTCATCCAACCTCGGTGCCCCAATTATAAATCTAGTTCAAGTAGCTGACCTCCCCCCAGCTCTTTTCTTCTGACCTCAAATTTTATAATATGACTTCAGTCCAAAATACTAATTCCATCGGGTGTCGATCTTGAAGATGACCGAACTTTTGGCTAACCTTCTTGAGAACTACTACAGTCCAAATTAAGAATCCGATCCTCAAGCTCATCACTCCCGGTCTGAAGAATAATCTTCAAGTTTAGTCCATTCAATCATAGATCCCATGATATAATCTCAAGCCAAATGACCTACTGTCAAGCTTGGAAGCATCCGACCTCCATCTAGACTTCAACAGACAATGGCTAACCACCATCAAGTGGCTATAACCATTAGCCCACTCTCCATAATAAAATCCGAACGGTCAACTGACATTCAGTTATAGTGGTCACCATCAGTCTGTTACAAGCTCCATCTATAAATAAGATCCTTCAGATATACTTTCTTCTCTAAAAACTTTTTCATCATCTAACTCTTGTGTACTCCATTCTTGTTGGTGAGATTTTTGACTTGATCGTCGAAGGGTCGAAGCTGGAGCTACCCATTTTCGGCCAGGACTCTGTTTTGCAGGTCTTATCGACGAGATCTCGAACACCAACTCTAGCAATCTTCGGCGGCAATCCATTTTTTGCACCAATAATAAGCAAAAAGAAGGTGAATCCAGATAAATTATATATCAATAATAAGAAGACTTTGTTGACATTACATGCCTACTAATATCATGAAATTTGATCTGTAATTTTTCTTAATATTTTTGTAGTTGAATGGTGGATTCATTTTGGACAGTTCGTAGAAACTTTAAAAAGTATGGCTATCCGCATTCTTTCCTAGACGGTCTTCTCTAGTGGCTGTGAGCTTAATTGATCGATTTTGTCTTTATCCACAACAAACAGAGAAATTGTTTGATATAGAAGCACCTCAACGATCTTGTATACATTCATTATAATCTGAGATTGAGGCTAAAATATATTCAGGATGAAGTATAGCTGAAGTACATGGATCCGACGTTGGATGATTATGTTGATGAGGACGATAATTCGATGATTGGATGGTTTGCAGGCCAGTAGCAGGAGTCAGAGCTTGATGAGCTGGAATCTTCTCCACGACTAGCCAGTTTGGTAGCTTGAGAGATCATGATGGATACAGGGTAATGGGTAGATACAAATATTCCACATAGGGTTCTAGCTGATCCGCCATAACCTGAGGGGCCACAAAGGAGTCATTCATCATATGACTCTGTCCGAGACATCCTCCTAGATATTTGAGCGAGAAATTTTGAGAAAGCCGTCCATCTTAAGCAGGAAGAAGACATCCATCCTCCAGACACAGTAAAGTCAGTCATAGAGGGGCACCAGGGGTGATCAAGTAAGTGCTTAGAAAAAAAGATAAAGAAAAAAGAAAGACAATTGCAGCATCCTCGAGAGTGCAAGAGTTAGCTGGCTCAGATTTAGAGATCAAGGAGAGTGATGATAGTAGGATGGATCTAATGACTAGGGAGGGACTAGAGGATAAGAGTCCATTGTTTATGAGACACAGCTGCATGGTGGTCTTTGATTCATCGGTGAGTCTCAGTTTATACATGCCATACAAGACAAGGACCATGGTGCATGAGCTGATAGAACCTATGAGGATATGATTTCATATAGGCGATGGCCTTCTAGAGGTCATCCAACACATGATGCAGCTGTATATGACTTAGCATATAAAGTAGGATCCATGGATGTATTTGGATCATCCTCGCATTATGAATCCTATCATCCGCAGGTAGCTTATGATCCACATGGATATGGATATGGTGCATTCTAGATATCGTCTTCTAGTGGCTACTATCTTACGTAGCTCGGAGCATCTTACGGATTGGATTTTGCTGTTGGCATATTTGGATGGGCCCCTCCACAACCATATCATTATTCCGAGGATATCTCTCAGAGCCAGAGTTTGAGTGAGAGATCTGAGACGTCTTATAATTCAGAGAGGATACCTTATAGAATGAACGTTCAGGATTATAGTACTAGTTGGATAGAAGGATGGACTGATGTTCCTTCGGAGTATATGGATATTTACAAGTGTCACAAACACTCAACGAGAAATTAGATCAGTAGAGATCTTGAGGTTAGTAAATTATTCTTTTATAATTTGTACATTAAATACATTTAATGCATTATTTTAGACTTCTTTTATTTTATTTCAGGATGATAGAATTATTATATAATATAAAAGAACATTAATTTTGATCTAAATTAATTTAAAATTTAAAAAAATTATTTGGAACCAAAACATACTTGAGAGAAAAAAATTGTTACTGGTACGAAACCGGCACCAAACACCATATCGACTAGGAATTGGTTCTGGTTCCTGAAACCTTGTCTGGGAGTGTCCCAAATTCCAAAAGCAGGAGATCAACTTATGTTCCACATATGCTCCAAATATATATGATTCAGTTGTTATGGGAGACACAAGGCATTTGATGATTTTGTATTGTTTGACGATATAATTATTGATGTGTATTGGCTTCTTGTTTTCAATTCACTTTACGTGTGTTGCTAAAATTAAGTGATCCTATCTTTATTTGTTATTTGAAGTACTGAATTGAAAGTGGTTATATCCGTTGTGGGTGTACTGAATTGAAATGAAAGTGGTTATGCCATTTGTGAGAAAACTTGCCAGCTAGGTGTACTACTATCTAAATAATGTTTATTAGGATCAAGATTCACTATCTTGGTTCCAGACCCCCCACTGGAACCATCCTATTATAGTGTCAATATGCGGTACAGTACGAGAAAAGAGGCATGTTGAGTGTTGGTATAACACGAGACTGCATATTGGTTTGGTACCAGTATGGTACGGTGCTTTTGCTATGGTATGGTACTGTACCAGTATGGCAAATCTTAATTAGGACCCCGAGTATGCTTGAGATTACTTAGCTTGTTCTTATGTTTAACTGAGCCAAATGTATTGTATTGTGAAATAATGAAATCATAGAGGAGGCAGTAAAATAGTCTAAACTACACATATTGCTTTGAATCTTTGATGGTCTTACATGTCAGTGTTCTATGATACATGATAAAACAGTGCTAGATATGTATGATATTGCACAGCTTGCTGGCATTTGGTTATGTCACTTTGAACATTATCATTGCTTTAAAATTCAGTTACTTATATCATGTTTGAGAAATTGTTACACAACTTATCTGGATCAAGAAAAATAAAAGTGAAATTGAATAAGGCTGAAGACTTGATATAATTTGCTGTAGAGCAGGACATGATTTATACTTAGCTTGATTCTTCAAACAATAACTTGATTCATGTTAGGATGCTGATTTAACACCATAAATTTAAAAGTCAAACAGCTAATTCAATGGAGTGAGATTTCACCCTTCATTTTTTCTTTTGTTAAACACAGGTGATAATTATTTATGGATTATAACTTCATTTTAGGCTTGGCTATGCTACCATGTTGTTCATCAAGACCTATCTTTTGTCCATATGTGAACTCATACTCATGTCTCATTCTTGTGGTTTCACCTCACTCTTCTTTTAAAATTTCTGAGTTGCTTACTTTTATTAGGAAGCTAATCATCTCCCTGTACTTCTTTCCCCCTATGTTCTTTTGAATGTCCTGAGTTGCTAATAAACAATCTTTATTCTCTTATCATAGCTATCTTGTCGTTACTGGAGGAAGGCTATAATAATACTCCATGTACAAAAAAGCTATAAATACTTCATGTACAAAAAAGCTATATTTTGTAGCAGGCAACATCTAATGTTTAAGCATGGTAATGTGAAGATTTTTTGGAAAAAACTTGGTCTTAAACTCTCATGATTAGTTGCTTTTTTGGGTCACCACTCACTAATGCAATAAAAGGTTTTGTAGACCTTTCCAGTTAATTACAGAACTGACACTACATTGGGTAATGACCAACTGCTGAGTGTACTGTGGCAAAGAATACATGTCAGCCTTTTATGTGAAGTTTCTTTATTCTATTTATTTTCCACTAATAATGTTCATGTGCAGTCATTGATCATAGTTGACTATTCTTTTTATTTTATTATTTTTGGAATTTGATTTACCCTATGCGTATTTCTGAGATGGATTTTACCTCAAATGCAGGTTGGGTTCTGCAAGGGCTGTTAATCGTCGTTACATCAGTGATTGTGTTCCTCTTAAAATCCGGATGCAAGCTTCTGCAGGTTTTGTTAGTGCGAGTGCTCTAGGAATGGCTTGTGGTCCTGCTCTTGCTGGCTTGCTCCAAACTAATTTCAAATTTTATGCTATAACAATTAATCAAGACACTCTACCTGGCTGGGTGATGGCATTTGCTTGGCTTATATATTCAATCTGGTTGTGGATTTCATTCAGAGAGCCAGTTCATGACAGCAAAGTGAACCATTTCCTGCAGAATACTGATGCTGGTATACTATATTTGATCATCCTTAAAACATAAACATGGATATTTATGAGTATGCATACATAGACACGCACACACATACATGTACATATATGTGAATATGTAAATGCGCAGTTGCATTACCCACTTTTCATTCTTTTGCAGTGTATGGAACTTTTTTGGCCTTAGATGTGCATCACTATTGGTACCTACATTAGCTTTTTGGCTGGTGTTGATTATTACATGTTTGAGGCTCATACCCCATCTCTCTATATTGTGCATGTAACCTATCGAAATCAGGAACATGACATAATGTACTCAAACCTTTTACCCCCAAATGGATGAGCGAAATGAGTAACCTCATTAGAGGGTAGATGTGCATTGGATTTTATTAGTATCCTTTTAGATGGCAAATCATATTTTTAGGCCATCTGCATCATACATCTGCATCATATGGAAATTCTATTTTGATTTTACTCACTCACCGCTTAAGAAAGAAAGGGTCAGCTTCATTGGTTGATGATGCCAATTTTCAAGTAGTTGGATTGAACCAGCCATTCCATTAAACAATTCAAAAACTGCATGAAATGTTATTATGAGATGCTTACTGAGTGGGCTTCTTTTTTTCTTAGCAGCAGGACATGCAGAAAATGATGAACTAGAAAGTGGCCTTGTGCGCCCTTTGCTCTTAAGTTCAGAAAACAAACAAAATGAAGATGGAGACCAGGATTATGATGATAGTGAAGAGGCCTCCAAAGATTCTCACAAGCCTGCAACTTCAATTGCTTCAGCTTATAGGTTACTTACACCATCAGTAAAGGTTTGGTGCTTTATTCAAATCATGATTAGATAATTGGAGTTAGTCAAGATTGAGTTAACCAGCTTATGTCTTTCAAGTGCATTGACTACATATAATGCAAATTCTTCTTTTCTTGTTTGGCATTTTGCATTCTAATTACATATTTACCCTCTAAAATCGTTACTTACATATAAACCCCTCAAGTCATCCTAGTTTTGCAATGTTGCCACTTCAATTAGATTTCTGACTGATGGCGTTGATAATCATTTGAAGAGTGAAATGACGCTATTGCTGTTTTTCACTATACATCTGTAAAACTCAATATTCAATTTGTACTATGAAGAGCTACTTTTTGCATATATTTTTCCAGGGGTAATAAAGTTATACACAGTTAGCCAAAAGTCTAACTGGAGGGGCATTGATGTGATAATAGGATGATTTTAGGGACATGTATGCAGATATATTTTTTGGAGGACAAATATTCAGTATGCCATATTTACAAAGATACATCTGCAAAAAAACCCTTCTTTTTTTTTCTTCCAATCAAAATTTCTAGGATCGTGTTGTAAAGGTCATATTGGTGATGGTATATGCAAATTTGTAGGAGTCATAAATGAGTAAAATATTTGTTTCGAATGAAAGAAATGCTTTATGTGCTATGAGTCTTTACATTTAATTTACTTAGATTGAGAGGGGAATTTCAAATTAGTGTCAGTTTTTCTTACACATCATCATGTGCAAGATGTGATGATGACTCTTATTGCATATCATTGTTGAAAAGCAAAATTTATCTTGGTAATCTTTAAGTCTAATGATTGTTTCTCTGGTTGTTTATGTTAGTTATGAAATGATGCAACATTCAACAATCCTCCATGAAGATTGTGGTATCATAAAATTTTGACAGTCAGATCCTCAATAGATCAGTTTGATAATAAGATAGCAAAGCTGTCATTTCCCAAGGATAAGACAGTTGTGGAACACGTGAAATTGAGCATTCAGAGGATCCTTCATAAGGGGGATATCCATACAGAAGGACTTTAGGGTTTGTCCTTTGATGACAAGCACAAACTTGAACAAGACTTCTTCAGACATAGTGAAGAAAGAAGTGGTGGAATTGAAAAAAATGAAAAGACAGAAGCAACTTATGAGATGGTACAAGAGCAGCAGAAGGCTCCATAAGGGAATTATATGTTGTTAAAATTGTAGATTAGATGCTAGTGAAGTGGGGTGAGGGTCATGGCTTCAGATAGTTAATCACTGACTTAAAAAATGTTGCATGTGAAGAATAAACAGATGCTGAGTAGAGAAACCATAACTAGAACAATTACTTGTGCCTAAAAATGCATCCTAGGGGGACATGAGGGTTCTTCAGAGATGATGTGTGAAAGGTAAGTTTAGATAGATAGAACCATCAAAAACCCTACAACTAGTGGTGGGCAATTTAATATGGTAACTTAGAGTTGAAACTTGCTTCAATCTTAGACCATCATGGCATGGAAGATTGAGGAGAGAAAGCGAACAAGCAATCCCAAGGGTGTAATGAGATGTAATTAATGTAGTTCTGTTTGCTGATCATGGAAGAAGTGCACCTTTATGGGGACTGTATCATAAGTACCAAAAGATAGTTAATCATAAGCTAAGTCAAAGTGAAAATCCTGTTTTTCCTTTTGTTTTTGTTCATTATAATACGAATGCAAACCATAACTAGCAAATTTTGGTAGATGCACATAAATTATTTAAATGAAGCAATTGATGGGGGAATCATTATTGGATCTCATATGGTCCAGAAAATATCTACAACAAGTAAAGGGAGGTAGAAGGTTGCCAATTTGAAAAAGTTTCAATGAAAGATAGTGGGGGACTTCATTTTCTTAATATATGAAGGGACATCCAACTTTTCTATCAAACCACACAATATAGTGATTGGTAGAAACCCCTTAAAGAGTTAAAGAAATTGCTTATATGAGGTGGAATCAATAATCATATATATGGAATAAAAGCATATAAAGCAGAATATAATATTGATATTTTAAAGCAAGATTTTACATCCCGGTGGGACAGGGGCATACCAAGTGTCCCTTCTCGTCCCATCCCATTCCTATGAGAAAACAGGACTGGGACGAGTTTGGGACTCCAAGATCCATCCATGTGGTGAGAGAATAAGAAAGAGGAAAGAAGGAAAGGAAAGATGAAGAACATGAATGGAGAAGAAGAAAAATGAAAAAAGAAAAGGAGAAGAAAAAGAAAAAGGAAGGGAAAGAAAGGAAGGCAGAAGAAAAGAAAGAAAAGAGGAAAGAAGAAAAAAAGAAAAGAAAGAAACAAAGAAAAGAAAGAAGGGAAGAGAGATGGAGGATATCTACTAGATGCATGATCGGGACTGCTGTCGGGACAGGATGGGGCAATGGGGTGTCCCATTCCATGGAGAAACTAGGACACCTCCATCCCACTGGATTTAAAATCTTGTTCTAAAGCATGTAGATATTCAAAATATTAGCTCATTGACTTGCCTTGGTATTCTAGCTAGGGTTCTATATGAATTTAGGAAAGTATAGGGATGACATTGTAAAAGCATGGAAGGTTTATTAGGTCACAAAAACTGTAATTATGGGTAAAGTGAAAAAACTGTGGTTGTTGATTTCTACCATCAGTGAAGGTGAAGCACAACTCACATAAAGAGACAAGTTGAATGAAACAATTAATGGTTTGTCACTTTGTTGAGAAGAATAACTAATAGCCCTACTAATCAAGGGTTGGTATGCGATATTTTGAGGATTGTGTTGACAATACATAGAGATTCCCCAATTACTCTTGATGTGATATTTTTTCGCCTCCAAATTTTTATCTTTGTGCCATGCTTTTGCAGAAAGAAGCTGGTAGTATTGAGTTAACTATTGTAGTCATGGTTTTGTATGCATGTTGAAGTTAGAAGTGCACGCTTATCACATAAATCAACTAACTTAGAATCTAAAATACATGGAATACGTATAAACTTAAGACTGGCTTTAATCGATTAGAATATCAAATATCATAGACTCATTATACGGTTTTCGCACCTAAATTACAATTGGTGGATCAATGTATATTGAAGAAGCTAAAAGTATTATTAGTCATTTGACTAGAAAACAAGGAAGAAATATCGTAATTTACAATAATCAAAGGTAATGAATGAGACTTAATTTGCTTTCTTTTTGAGTTTACTGCAAATGTTGAAGATGATATAGTTTATTTATTTTGAAAATCTTCCTATTGGTTCACTAGATAGAATCAATTTACAAATGAAGTTCACCATCACAGACTCTATACTACTACTGTCCTATTACGGTGTTAGTATACAATTTGATACAGTACAAGATAGCATACCGAGTGCCAGTACGATATAAGACACCATATTGGTACCATGTCAGTAGTTTGGTACGATATGGTACATTCTGTATTGGGTAGTATGAGGTGATATAGCAGACCATGTTTACAAGATTTAGTGGGATCTCAATTGTTAGGTATCACTTTGTTATGCAAACTGCCAAGATTAACAAGATTTAAAAAAATATTATCTAATAACTAATATTTTGCTTCTTGACTAACAAAAATGTACAAACCATGGTATTCCGTACCGGCCCGAATCGGTCGGTATACCCCGTACCGTACCGTACTGATAGAAAATCGGAATGGTTTAGGCCGATTTTTCGGAAAATGGCTTGAATCGGACCGAACTGTCGGTACGGTATGGTCTGGGCCAGTACCGAACAGTTTGGTCCGGTATGGGGTGGTACGGCACCGGTATGAAGCGGTACGGCTTCGATATGCGGTGATTTTTTTTGGCCATTGGGTGGATTTTTTTTTGATTTTTTTTAATAGGTGGTACAAGATAGTATGGTATGGTACGGTATAGTACCATACCGGCCGACTATCGGCATGGATAGCGATACCGAGTCCGTGAACCTTGGTACAAACTATCATTACTTATATTTTTCTTTTAACCGTGTGATGTGTTGCTTATTAACTGCTTTAATCATTGATTGGAGGTTTCTATCTTGTTTCTATATTGTTTCCATGTGTGAATAAATCTTTTTGGTCTAAAATTATAGTTGGAGCTAAGATAGGTTGAATCGGTATTGGGCTCTATACTAGCTAGCCATTGGTTTGGTATGGTACTAGTTTGATATTGTCCTGACACTGTATATGACTAAGTGTGCTAGTTTCGAACCGACACAATTATTTATTTTTATTTTATTGTTTTTCAAAGCTTTTTGATATTTAATGATGCTATATGAAGAGTTAGAGTGTTTTAAATATTAATTTGATATTTTTTGAGCTATTTCAACGTTTCATGTGTTGTTTCTTTTTTTGTTATGTTTTTTGTTTATAAAATGACTATAATTTCAATGATAAATATAATTAACATATATAAAGCATCATATTCATAACGACAACAATAAAATATAAAATATAAAGTTAATTTGAATACATACCGACATCTAAAATCTATTGGAGTGGTGATGTCTCTTGTAGATGTTGAGGTCATTTGTGTATTTAGGGGGGTCAGCCTAATTTTGTATGCACATGCCCCTGCATCCTATAAGCTTGTCGGGCTGCCATAAAGTACATAGCCTATATAGTCCTTGTATGTGCTGTGAGTGACGGTGTCGCTCCAGGAGTCATTTGCCCAATATTACGATGGTTAAGTGATCCATTTGAATATGCCAGTAGTAAATTTCAATAGATAAGGTGCTTTAGGCTCCATGGGACGGTAGCCACTAGAGGATGACATTTCTGAAGCATCATGTCCATAACGAAAATAGCAGGTCTATGGGTAATAAGATTCCATATAGGATTTTGAACTTGATATGTCAAGGGATCCTACCCCATATGCTATGTCATTTGCCACAATCTCGTATCCACCATGACCTTGAGGACCTTGTCTTCTGTATGCAATTATATCCTTGCAGTCTTTCAGTTGTGCATTGTGATCCCTATCCTATGTGGCATGAGTGAGAACTTGGACTCTCTGGTGAATTGAAGACCACTCTCGGGTTTTGAGCCATACACGGTGGTCTGACATCCTCCCTAGCCACTAGATGCATGATCACTGCTACTCACATGTGATTGTGGGGGTTCTCTGGTGTCTGAATCTAACTCTTCCACTCTCTCCAATAGGACCTTGCCTTTTATTTTCAGTTGCTTTCTTTCCTATCTTGCCCTACGTTGCTTGGCTCTGATCAATTGTGTCCTCCTGATAGACTCAATCAGATAGCATGGTGGCCTTGTTTGAACATCTCTTGGACATGGAATCATGTGACAATAGGCTCCCCGCTGGTCCCTCTGCCTAATCTGCTAGATGTAATCGTGGAATGTTATGGTATGCCCATTACTCTGCATCCATGCTAGCCTCGTTGGCTATTATGCTAGTTGGTCGTGGAAGCAATCCTGGCTTGTTGAGCTCTTGCTACCACCACTAACCTTCAAGCTAACTAATCGTTGGATTCTTACCATCCTGGACAAAATCATTATGGAGCGGATTATTATATTTCAGCTCCACTTCTGCCTCTATGCACTTAAGCCTCAATCTTAGATTGTAGTGCACGTAGAGATCACTAGAGTCATTTCTAAGTGAGATGGTTCCTCTATTTGTGATAGATTAGGGTGAATGTGGACCAGTTGCTCTTACAATCACAACCATTGGAGGACATTGTCTATAAGATGATCTGGATGGCAACTTGCCTAAATTTTTGGGCTGGCCCCTAAAATGAACCACCACTCAACTACAAAAGCATTGAACAAAATTACATATAAGATGGTAATTATAAAATGTCTAACCTGTCAAGTAATGGCTATTGTTAATATGTAATATACCTAGATTCGTACTGATACTGCCCTTGTTAACCATAGCTTCTCATTCACTTAAGTTGTGGAAGCCCTCCCTAAACAGCTGTCTATGCAAAAAAGATATCGTACATGATGTTATAAATAAATAGTCAATGATTGAAGATATACCCCTAAATTAATTAACCTCCTCAAGACACTAAACAAGGCAGATAGAAGTTCCTCGTCCATTGCAGTACCAGGGATGATGTACTAGAACTTTTGGTTTAAGTAGTAAGCTGCCAATATAATTTCCAATTGTTTTAATATGACATGACCACTAGAAGATTAGACAACAAACAAGTATTTCAATGTATATTCTTATTTGCTAGATGCAGCACCCTACCCATTTGATAGTCTCACCTCTGCTTAATGTTGTTTTTGTATTTATGGGCATTCGCTGGATCTGCTTGCCTGATCTGTTCTTTAGCAACTATTATCTTGTGATAAAAGAAGCCCATTTGGAGGTACCTCTCATGGTTCATGGCCTGAAGCATGCCATATAAAGGCTTCATAGCTTTCAAAATCATCTTGGGCCGTTGCCAAAATTGTTGGCTCGTCACCAAGCCTTGTAGGTGGCTCCCTCGGTGCTCGCCCTTCCATATTTGCTCTCTTGCCATTTAGCACTAAGAGACATTTGATTTTCTTCCAAAAAGATTATCGAGTGCAATATAATTAGTGCCAAAGCGTGTAATACTTGGTCTCAATATTTCTCTATAGTGAACTTCCTCATCAGAGCTAGGACCCATGTGTGATTGGAAAGAAACCTGGTGATGGACTGGGCTGTCTTAATGACTTGCTTGACTCTACAAATCTTTCTAATGAGGTTGATGTAGTGTGCAGCACATGGTGTTCAGAAAATATGAGGCTGCCTCTCCACCAACTCACTGACAGTCTTATACTATAGTCCATTATCAGTTACCACTTGTACGACGTTCTGCTCTCCCATTTAATCCATTACATTCTCCATGGGTTTGAGAATGTATTGTGTCGTGCACCTTATTTGAAGCATCAATTAACTAGTGGAAGGTCTTTACGTCACAACAAATCAGAAAGTTGATGATGCTTCACTTGCTGGGATCCATCCACCCATCACAATATTGTTAGTCCATTGATGACCCACTTGTTGTGATATTATGCTATCTGGTTTTGGAGTTGCTTCTTGTTGTTATGGAGTTCATCATAGATGTCCTTCAGTCTTGGAGGATCCACACCCTATCATGCTCTCTATATTGAGGTGATGGCAGATTGGCGGTATGTGTTACCTGCCACATTCATTGGAATATGGCTGAAGTGGAATTAGGATGCAATAGCTCTCTATATATCTTTTTTATTATTCTTGACCAACATGGTATCAATTTTCTCTTGCTTCACATCCCTACTAGGTAAGGCATGTAGATCAAGATCATGGATGGTGGCCTTTGGGGGTGTCTCTTTGGAGAACTTCTTGCGGCCCTTACTATTGAAAGTTCTTAGAATAGATGTTATGCTCTTCTCACCTCTGCTGATGGCCTTCCTAATCGAGATCCTTCTAAGCTTTGGCTCTGCCCCATCAACCCTAGAAGCAGAGCCTAGCTCGTACTGAGTGCCCAAACCGAGCCCTATGCTTAGCCACCTCCTCAAGTTGCCACTGTTCATCTAGGCTTATCTAGATGGCAACCGCAATCTATACCTATTTGTCATTTGGAATAGAGCCCTTGACATCCTGGAGTGATAGGAAGGTGGTTCTGCTACTCTATGTTCCACCTCCGTTCTCTTTTGGGCAACTCTCTCTTTCTTTACTTTGAAATTAGCAAAATGCTTCATCAGCTGTTGGGGGGCCGATACATCAATACTTCATGGTAATCATCAGTAGGATGCTATTTCAACTTGGTTACCCTACTTCCTTTGAACTTGGTGCCGCACAATTTGTATCTCCAGTGGTGTTGACATGAGAGCATGACAGTGATCCCAATCGGTGTTATGCTCTGACTCTCTCTTTCTTGATGGATCCATTTATATAAGTGAACTGAACACATGTCAAATATTTTTACATTAACTAAGATAATTAATTACATGTAGTACTAAATTCTTAAAATTTTCTTGCTTAATTAACTGATTTTAGTTATTTTTTTATAGTAATTCAATATATAACTAAAAAATTATGTAGATAGTTTATTTTAATTTAGAAAATTGCAGAACCACAATAGGGATACTGCATTTATTATTGTCTCATCTTATCATTATTTAATTATTTTTTGGGAAATAGTAAAATTTCTATGCATTGTGAAATATATATTTTCTACTTCAAAAAATACTTCTGAATTATCTAAAGTAGTACTAATTTTTTATAATTTTTGAATTATTTTTATTTTTATTATTTTTTATTTTTAAGAAAATAGTTATTAAATATAAATAATTCAAAAAATTATTTTGAGCTTAGATCCTTGCAGTTCCCCATCTTGGATGCTACATATATTTTTCTTAGCCTATGGGCATTCATGGTAGGCATTTTTTGTGGATTTTATTCAAATTTGGACCTATATCATTATTCACATGATCATGTCTAAGCTTGAATAAAATGGCATGAAATTTTTTATCAAGTGGGATTCATACACCAAGCATGGTTCTGATTTTACATTGGTTTTTTAATTTGTTAATCCAAAAATATATTTTTTAATTTAAAAATTGCAGATTCAATAAAAAACCATGTTCTTGGTGTCATCATGTAAATCTTTCTTAGATCTACAACCTATCATTAAATGACACCAAAATACAAAATCTTAACATGGCCTTCCCCTATTTTTTCAATTTACGACCAATTTTTTGCCTCAGAATTAAAAAAAAAAGAAAGAAAGAAGTGAGGTGCTGTATTACCTGATTCAGCAAGATTCTAAGCTGAAATATATTGAAATGGCCTAGATTTGGACTATTTTAACTTTTTTTGAAAAAAGAAAAGGGTGTGCGAAGTTTTTTTTTTTTTTTTTGTTTGGGGGGCGGGGGGTGTGCATGCTGAGAACCTCTCATCGGGTTTCTTAGCACCCTCAATTATTGAGGGTTCATGTGAGTGATTAGGAGGGGGGGTTCTCATGTGTAGGTCATGTGAGGAGGGTGCACACGAGATACGTATAGGATCCGCGGGGCTTGAGTGTGGGTGAAAGGGCTCGACGTGTGCTAGATGCATGCAAGATGAGCATAGGGTGTGAGCATGGGTGGATGGGCTTAGTTTTAACTGGTATCACTTCAAACCGCCTGGTTTGGAGCGGTTCGCTTCATTTTCCGACCTGAGGTGCTGAACTGGCTGATTTGGCCCTAGTACAATATGGTACGTCTCATACCACTTGGTTCGGGATGGAACGGCATACCTTGTTTGAAATTGAGAATTCAAAACATCACTTATTTACGGGTTTTTATATCTCTACATGCTTAGGTTTAGCTCATTGTTAGAATATGCGGATCTTATAGCGTTTGTCATATTCGTTTCTGGCTCATTCTATATGATGTTGAATTTTGCCCTCAAGGTTTGAATCTATCTCTATTCCCCTCTCTTTCTTGGAGCTTGAATTGTCTTCAAGCTTTTTCTCTGTATAATTTGTCATTTCCTTGCTGTGTTTTTCCTTTCTTTTTAAAAAAATTATTTTTAACTATTCAAGTGAACTTGTATTGGTTACTACTAGACCATTCAAGTAACAGAGTTCATGTCTTTGAATTGATTATTGATTTCAGAATGGCATGTATCAAATTGAGGATTTTAAATGGATTTAATCCTATTTCAAAGCCTTTGCAATCAATATCCCAAAATTACCTTCTTCCTGTCTATTGTCTCACCTTAAGATGGTAGAAAATGAGAAAGAAACAAGGTAAAAAAGGCATCCTAAGTGGTATGCAGGCATTGTGCTTGGTTTGGGAGTGGTTCAGGTTTAGTTCAGAGCGAACCTACCTTGATCTGCATTCAAACTGCTAGATTTGGCTTGGTTCAAGTGGTTCCCGAGTGGTTTGGGTAGTTATTGCCATGCCCACCCTCCTCGTAATGAAAGGGGCCTGAATTGAATTGAGAAGTCTTTATCAATCTGAGAGATTCCTAAATCATTAGTCGTATAGAAGAAATTATGTAAAGTTAAATAATAGGTATATGGAGTCTTTTGTGCATGAAAGTGGCCAAGTACTGGACGATGTAGACATGGCAATACTGTTTCCTGTTTGGCAGTCGCTTTTGTGTGTCACCTCTCAATCTTTTCAAGTTGTATGATGGTAGAATTGGAGTGAAAAATTTGGAGAATGATTGTGAATTGTAAAATTCGAAATAATGACCAGGATCAAACTTCTAAATCAAGTTAGAGGCTCATGCATGTCATGGTTTGATATGATACATAACACGTTACATACCATACCAAGGGTGCTTGCCGATACAACTATGGCTAGTCGATACACCATGCAGAATGGTCATTTTTTGCTGAAAGTGATTCTTTTAATTAGGTTCTATTGTTTAATCATTATTCTACCTATGCACTTATTGTTATTTCAATTAGTGATGATTTTCCTACTCATTAATTTCAAAACTGTGGATTTGGCTCAGAATTGTGCAAAAAGTTACAAAAGAATTGGATGGGAGAGTGCATTACCTAGCTAGCGATGAGGAATCACCTTCTCATTAGAAGTGGCAATTCCTTCAACAATGTGTGATGAGAACCTAACCTGAAGTTTTTTTAGGTCAAGCATACTACAGTTTTAAGTTGTAAACAAGTTAACATGACCAACTGGAATAATAAATGGGCCAGGTCTAGATTTGAGATGTTGAGGTGGCCGACCTAAAATGACTCAATCAGGTTGGGTCATCAAGACTCTGAATAATCCGTTGACCTGTACCTAATCCCCAAATTTCTTCCCACATTTTACCTCAAATCCCAAAATGCTTGCATCTTCTCTCATTCTATCCTAAAAGAGCCTATCAAATTGCCATGCCCACTTCCACTTTGCTGCTTCCCCTTCCACTTTCTTGACTCAATGTCAAGTGTTCCGATGGCTGCCATCACCATAGCCTGGCTTTGGACTGTCACCCCCATCTTCACCTCAACAGCTGCTGTCCATTGATTTGTCATTGTTGTTGGAAGTGCAGAGGCATCAATTTTGCTTCCTCCTCTCACCCATGAAGGTGCTGCTCATGTTTCCACTACCACTGTACCATGTCTGTAATTTGAGATAAAGATTTTATTGAGGCTTATGTATGCGTTTCATCCTATCTGCACGAAGGTGGCAAGGAATCAGGTAAGCAACTGTTTTTCTCTTTCTTCAAGGATTCAAGATTTGATGACGGGTTGGTTTGCTTCATTCATGCACGTTAATCCAGTTGATCAGGACCTGCTTATTAAATGGGTTATGCATGTTGGGTCATGTCAATTGTTTGATTAGTAGGTCAATCAAGGTTTGAATTTCTGATTTGTTTGTTCATTCGTCATGTTCAAGCTAGTTGTTATGGTTGGATACCCTTGTTAACGTGACAAAGCCTAACCCATTGCCGTCCTTGCTTGTCATTAGTGTTGTGTTCTTTGTCACTTAACCAAGGCAAATTCATGCTGGTCCAAGCTCCCCATAACTGCAAACCTACCCTCCCCACTTCAAATGAGTAGAAACCCAAAAACATGGCATGGAAGCATTTTTAATCTCGGTACTAAGCTGTATTGGGTTGATCTGTAGCCAATTCGAGGCAGTTCAAACTGGTTGCTAAAACTGTTTATTGGCTAATGCATTACATTGTGACCAATACATGCAGTATTTTGGGTCAAAGATCGAAACCCATTACACTTTTGTCTGGTTCTTTGTTTACTTGTACCTTTATCTCGATCAATATTGCACAAAAGGCCTGATATCCCCCTATTTGAGGGGATTTTCCCGATTTTCGAAAGTCTCTAATCTCTATCCATTCCTACTCTTTCGATCTATCAGAAGATGGATAGTTGTGTATTCTGCACACACCACCGATAGCTACGGGAAGATTGGGCACTAGGAAGCTAAATGTGATTGCAATTTGGTACTAATACATAATGCAAAAAGAACTATTGGCTATATTTTATTTTAAGCAGTTCATTACAGAGTGGCATATGTGAATGGTGTTTTATTGAAAAATATCAATGCTTCTTAGGCACTGTATTGGTACTATTTGGATATGTTGTTTGTGCTGCAATAATATGGACTACTGGTGTGATATTTGTTTGATTACGAAATGATTTTCACATAGACAAATCATACTATGCTTATTATGCTTGTATGCATTGTTTGAGTGTGTGATGGTGCACTAAATTTATTTGTTCAGCTGATAAATCAATATTCCTCAGCAGTCAGGAGCCTATGTTGTGCATGATTAATCAGTTTGGTTATATGCAAGTATACATAGATTTGGATGATGGATATTCTAAGATAATGACTTTTTTTATGGTAAAAGATATTGAATAGTTACATGGTTCAAATGGTGATCTCATATTTGAATTATGATAGCTAGTTTCCTCATTTGTTGGACTGGAGATGAAATCATGATGGTCAAAGATGATGTTTGTATGCATAATACTAAGAGCTTAGGCCATTAATCATAGTGAAGGTGACTTGCATATACAGCATGCTGTTAATAATTGTCCAGTTGATAGGTTTATCAATTGGTTTGTTTTTTGCATATTATTTACCACTTTACTAGCTTTTATTGTCACTTGAATGAGACAGGCTTCTACACTGTGTATTTAGTGATGGTTCATCATCTAGATGATAAATTAATTATATTTCTCCAATAGTCACTTTTTGTGTGACATACCCTGTTAAATTCCATGTAATGTGTATTATGGTAACTCAGTTATAGATTGCTGGAAAAAATTAAATTGGCTCAAGTTTGATCAATTAAACTTTTAGTTTCTGATATTTGAGTACACCAGAGAAATTTGACTTATACCAGAGGCTTGTTTCTACAATATTAATATTGAAAAGAAAATTCCCGAAACCATTTTCAGTGGCATCCAAAACTATTAAATTAAGGTGTTATTAGTGTTGAGTTGGCCACGTTCTTCTCTATTTTCAAGGAAGAGTAGGAAGGTTACTGTGAGGATAAGCTAACCTAACAGCCTTGGATACACAAAGAAATGCACTGAGAGCTAAGAGTAGCCACTGGTGAATTTTGAACTTTTGCCACAATATTTGCAAGGGTCATGAGGTCACTAGTTCCATAGCATGGAGCACCTGCAAAAAGTTGGTTATTGGATTGTAGTTTAATATAGTCAATTTTGTCCGCAAAACAGAGTGACAGTCATAAAGGGGTGAATTTTCATTGAATTTTGAGATTGCATTATTTTAATCTACTTCACGTGTTAACTACCTTAAACTTCAAAAGATTCATTGTTTTTGTACAAATCAACAACTTCACTTAAATCTCAGTAATTGCACATGTTTGACCACACTAGTTGGACCACAAGGTAAAGTCTTCTATTCATAATGAGAAGTAACTGAATAAGACGTATATATGCCCATAATTAGGGTTACCTAAGTTCTTGTGTCCATCCAAAAAGACAAGTTCACATGTTTTGCTGAGTTACTTAATGTAGGCATGTCAAATTCATAAAAATTCATGAAGTCAGAAATTATATGTTCTTAATCTAGTAGATATGTAAAGAATGAAGAGAACGGAGTGAAATACATGCTGAAATAGTGCACAGGCAGAGAAAATGATCAAAGAAGTCCAAACTATTTAACTTATACATTGACACTTTTCTTTGATAATTTTGATGTTAATTGGAAAGATAAATCTTGAATTGATGAATCTCTGAATCTTGATTCTCTGAAATTACTTATTTCCACTCCTACAGCTGTTAGTATCGGACTCATTTCCATGCCTATACAATTGCAGCAAATTCCCATGGAAAATGCATGCATACATACAAACATATTAGATAAATTGATAAATGCATGCATATATCAGCATGTTAACTGTTAGATATATCTCAGGATCATTGTTAGAAACAGCTGTTGTCATGCATATTTGGTAGAGTTGCTTAACTCCTTTTTGGACTCAATGCTGATCCCAGAGAAACATCTTAATCATATGTTGCATTTCTTGTTATAATTGAAGTTCAATAATCATTAAAGTTTACCAAATATGTCATATTGATTTTATTCACTTTTATAGGTCCAATTGTTGATATATTTCATGCTCAAATATGCAATGGAGATTTTACTTTCCGAATCAAGTGTCATTACCACTTACTACTTTAGGTGGTCAACAAGTTCAGTGGCAATATTTCTGGCAGTCCTCGGCCTAACAGTACTTCCTGTTAATGCCATTGTTGGAACCTACATTAGCAACATGTTTGAAGACAGGTAATAACGAATTTATAAACCTCTGATTTTTATTTTAGGACTATGATATGATAAGGGAGTCGTTGTCTGCCTTTTCTGGTTTAGATCTAGAAAGTCCTTCCTGAGTAAACTATTTTCTAATGATTTCTATATTATTTCCTCATCAGATACATTTTTCTTTTCCCAATTTCATTTTTTGTAGTATAATATGCTCCATAGGGCTGAACTGTTGCACGTGTACTGGCATATATGCCATGGCCTGACTTAAATTATTCATAATTTACAATATGAAGTAAATCAGGCTGATCTTGAAACTACTGCACCACCTGTACTCTACCCTTGTGCACGCTCATTCAAAATGATTCTCTAAAGGAATACTGCTGGAAGTTGATCGCTTTCAACTTGACCCTTAAAATGTATTTGGGAGATTCAGCATTTATGTTAATTGTTTATATGATTAGGATTATTAAACTACATGATTATTGCTCATATATCTTCGAATAAAGGCATCAGCCAAGAAATGATCTTAGATGCATCCATGTTATACGGGTCTAATTAGCTAGTCTATGCTCTAGAGGAGCTTCAGTGATGGAGTGATGGAAATAATTTTTTTGGCCTCTATTCACTAATAGACAAAGGGAAGCATGGAAGCGAATGTGTTTTGCTTGAATTAGATAAACAAGTTCCAGGGTGCTTTACAACAGAATAAATCAAGCCCCCTGTTATTCTGATTATTCATATTATTGACTTGTCCAGAAATATTCTATCCTTTTATGTAAAAAAGTGTAGTTTCTCGTGCAAATATGCTAGATAATTTGATGTTAAAGAACCTTGCTTTGTCAAGCCAAAATGAATATGAATGGGTGAATCTTTTAGTAAACAATTCCTTCACTATAGCATGATTAGAAGTAGTTACTTACATGTGGTCGGAGTACGTTTCATTATTGAATTTAAAGAAAAATAATTTCATGGGCATATTATCTGTTTTTCATGATAGATCTTTTTAACAGACATGAAATTTGTCTGAAAATACCAGTTTCATTTATTTATTTATTTTAAGTTAGAAAGTTTGACGTTAGCTACTAAACTCAAAAAGGAAAAAAGAAGGAAAACTGGGCCTGGACTAGATGCTTCTCTCATGTATGCTAAGGTAGGTTAGAACATAAAAGAGAGAGATAGAGAGAGTATTATGAATGATGGAGCTCTATTGCTGTCTTTCTTTAACTCATGTCAAGGAGACAATAAAGAATTATTCAATAAAAAATAGAAAAGAAAGTTCTCCTCTATAGTCGACCCGCTCAGCCAATTTAATAAACCCCTTGGAAAACGAAAGAGGGGAATTTCAATTAACTTTCTGTTTCCTTCTCTTTGGTTAGCATGTATATAGACACAGACACACAGAGAGAGAGAGAGAGAGAGAGAGAGAGAGAGAGAGAGGATGTAGATGCAAGGGATTATGAAATTTTATGTATTATGATGCTTAAAGATCATGCATTTACTAGATGACCTTTAAAGATTAAGATAAACTTTTGTGATAGCCACTAAACATATGTTCTATCAACAAATATTCAAATCAAGTAATTGAAAAATTTTCGAACATTTCTCATTTGAAAGAATCTTTCTTGAAAACTATAAACCAGGCTAGTAATTATCATAGCATTAAAGGATGGGTAGGGGGCCAAGTTCCTCCCCCCACCACTGCATAGATGTAGAATCAGTGATCACATCAATTGGATGTGTTTTGCAAGATGGGTCAACCTCTTATACAGGTAAATGACGATTGGAAGTGAAATCACCAGTGCTTGTCTATGTGTTTTCTAATTTGGGTTTAATGTTGTTATGAAGTCAGCTTTTATATGTTAAATTTTTTGCCATTTTCTTGTAAGAAAAAAAAACTTCAGATTTGGCTTATACAATTTGTCTTATTAATTTGAGTATGCTCTCTCTCTCTCTCTCTCCCCCTCCCTTGTTTGTTATAAGGAAGATAATTTTTTGTTGCCTTCAATTATATATTATAAACATTAAATGCATCATAGTGAAGATAATTTAAATAACAAAAATCCAAAATTCAATTAATTAACAAATCCAATTGATAAATAAAATTTTAAAAATCTTACATCACTTAAATCTCCATTAATAATCCTTAAAACAATAATAATAAATCTAAACTTAAACCATGGTCTACCGTACTGCTCCATGCTATCCGGTACAGGGCGTAGGTACCATACTAGGAGGAAACCAGTATGAAAGCTTTCTTTGAGTCTGTACAAGCCCTGTATCGAGGTATATCGGCCTATATCGAGGTGTGTACTGACCAATACTCACTTGTACCGAGGTCTACTGAGATAAAATTGAGAAAAATGGTTTGGAAGCTATTTTGATATATGATACATACTGTATCGTACCATACTAATCTGGTAAGATGCCGATATGGTATCTAGTACTGAGATAGAGGACCCTAATTTAAACTATGTTGATGCTATCAAATTTTGCTTCTAATGTCACTCCCAAAGCAGTACCCATGTCCACAACCATCCGAATCTAAAAAGAAAGAAGAGATAATGAGCTCAACATCCTAGTAAGTTATGAGTACCTTAAGTAGATAATTCATGTCATAACATGGGATATGATGGTTAACGATAATTTACCATTAATCAGTATAAAAATATAATTAATTCATTTTCAAAACATAAGTCCAATAATTCCAATACCTTTCAAAAATTCATATACATAATCATAAATTTGATTCGGAACATATCCCATTTAACTCATTAGCTTTTAACATGACTACTCTTATACCCTATGACTAGGCCAGAAACAGAAGCACACTTATACCCTATAGAGTGGGCTAGAACATCGCACTTATATCCTGTGGTGTAGGCCAGAATACCGCACTTATACCCTATGACATGGGTCGGAGTACCAATTATATCCTATGGTGGGGCCAGAAATAAAATAATAAGTTTACTGATAGTCAAAGTGTCAATGCATAACCCTCAATTGGCAGGATTTAGAATATAGGCAAGTTGGTAGACCAAAGCTGATGCATATCAAAATTCTTTTTATAGAATAACTTATATCCCATAATTCAACCAAAATGTGCATATATGATATAAGATTAGCAAACAATTATAGCAATAGTCCAAGAAATATTACTTTGAAATTACACATCAATTTTTCATTCAAAATACAATTTCTAAAATTTAGAAATCACATATAAATTGATTAACAATTTATTTGATACCAAAAATAATATTATATAAATAAAAAATTTAGAAAAGTTAGATCATTACTTGTGTAAACAATGGGCAAACAAATTCAACTAATCTCGAGATTCTTCTTCAGATCCTAATATCTAAAATTATATTTTTAATCAAAATTTAGTTATTAATATTTAAAAAAATTCTAAGCTCCAACACCATCATAGGGCTAATCAAGCAAAAGTGTCCAATATTTCGATCGATCTGACCACACTGATGTCATCTAATCATACTTAAACTAGGGTATAGATGGTTCAACAAAAATCATGGGTGATTGAATCTAGTAGTACCTACCCTAGTCAGAGTGGGTGTTGACATGGTGCTTGGCAGCCATAGGTTAGGATCCATTCATCGGGGTCCATTGAAGTTATTAAGAAGAGCTCTTTATTGGATCAAACAATCCTAGGGTGGAGAGAGAGACTTCATAGAGAGAGAAACTAGAGAGAGTGGACGAAGAGAAAGAAAACTCTCTTTTTCCCTTCTCTCTTTTTTTGCCGTTTGTTTCTTTCTTTCTTTTTTTTTCCTTTCACTTTCTTGGTGTTTTGGTGAACAAGGGATTCCCCTTATTCTCGAAACAGGGTAGCCTCTCGCCGGTGGTGACTATGGTCGGTGATGCAGGCCATGGCGATGCGGCTAAAGGTTCCCTAACTGGTGGTTGGCAGCAACAACTGGTGTCAGAAAAATCAAAGTAAAACATGGGAAAAATAGTGAAATTTAAAAGCCAGAATAGAGGACCTTTGGTGCAATGACATCTGGCGATAGTCAGTTGGAATCCGAGCTTCATGGGCTAAGAAGGATGAGGAGGATTAATTGAAGGATTAAGGGACTTCTATCTTACTTCCGGTGATGGTGGTGAAGGACATCCGGAAGAAGAAGAGCGAGAGGAGTTCTCCTACGATAATTTTAACGGTTGATGGTGGTGTGATTCGAAGAGGGTTAGGTCTTTAAATAAGATGGGAGGAGGTGCCAAGAATCCTTCTTGGCGTCGATCGGGAGGATTGGAGTCTTCTTTAATCGTTTTTCTTTTTTCTTTTTTCTTTTTTTTTGTTGGGGGGTGGGGGGGGTTGACAAATGCTTGGTGGGTTGACAAATGCTTGGGCTGGTCAAGTGGGCTGGACCCGCTTCTTCTGGGTTGGGTTATTACAATATTAGAAATTAAACGCAGAGCTCTTAGATTAGGATTTCATTTTTGTGGTTTGTTGGACATTAATGCACCATCAGTTGACAAGCTTAAGGACTGTCCATTGTTCACTAGTGTAGAGCATGCTAGGATACTATATGTCACCAATTAATAACTAACTGGTAACATAAAATATTTATACACTTTTATCCTTTTTCATGAGTCAATTAGCCCATCAAATTGCAAATGCAACTTTCAATCTTTGTGTTACAGACTTGAATATATGTCTAGCTAATATTACTTTGGCAGTTTGGCTGCAACTGTAATAAGCCAATCAAAGTTGGTTTCTAATTCTAGTTTATGTTGATTTAATGGTTGATAATTTGCAGGCAAATCTTGCTAGCATCAGAAATTATGGTGTTAGTAGGTATCATTCTAAGTTTCCACATCTCAAGGTTGTATACAGTGCCACAATATGTTTGCTCAGCACTTATTACATTTGTGTCTGCAGAAGTTCTTGAAGGTAATTTATGGATGCTTCGCTGGAATAACTACTATGCTTTGTTTCTCATTATAGATTCTCAACAAAATTCTCTTTCTACATTTTCAGTCAAATTTCTATTTTTTTATTGGAGTTAAGACCTTCCATGTGCTCATTTTTTTTAAAAAAAATTTAACAAATAATCTTTTTATGTAATGCACTACTAAGGGAATGTTGGCTTTCTCTAATACGCTACAAGGTCAATTAATGAAAATGATAACATTGGGAAATGTGGTATAGGATTGTGTGAACAACACAATATTATTAGTTAATTTTCAATTGTATTTTTTTATTGGAGTTAAGACCTTCCATATGCTCATTTTTTATTTTTATTTTAACAAATAATCTTTGTATTGTAATGCACTATTAAGGGAATGTTGGCCTTCTGTAATGCACTACAAGGTCAATTAATGAAAATGATAACACTGGGAAATGTGGTAAAGGATTATGTGAACGACACCATGTTGTTAGTTAATTTCTTAGATGAAGTCTATGGTAAGGAAGCAAGAACAAGGTAATTTACAATTGTAGAAAGGATTCACTGTTTACCAAATCAGTTCACTGTTTACCAAATCAAACTTGAACTGATTGTCCCTCATAACCATCTTGCATTTCTGTTAAAAGACCAGTCACCCGAAATAGAATTTTCTTTTCTAGGGTGGCTTAAATTTCTGCAGTAAGATCTTTGAATTAGGTAGCAATTTATCTTTGGACTAGTGTTTTTTGCACCAAAATTTCAAATTTATTGGTTTAGGCTTTTCCAATCTTAAAAGAGTAAGAAGAGAAAAGAAAAGCTAAAATGTGCTTAAACATATTTTACTTCCATAGCAAAGTGCTGGCTCACTACAGTTTCTGTGTTAGTCTTAGTTTTGTCCAAACATGGTCAGAATGCGAATTAATCACAAATTTTGTCTATCAATTATTTGCAAAAATGAATTAAAAGTGCCTAATACCGTTTTCAAAAGTTCTGCTTTAATTTTTTTTCTTTCCCAAGCCCATGTGATGATATGTGCCTTTTTTTTTGAAAAAACAATATTGTATTATTTTTAACCAACCCTTGGATTTTGATGAGTTCTAGTTATTGATGGCATGATTTTGTTTAGTGACACAGTAGCAATAAGTTGTATTAGGTTAGATTTGCCCAAACTTGAAGTTTATTGAATGTACGAGTCAGCCAACACTCTTGCGCATAGTTGCCGTACGAAAAAGCTGATGTGGGAAAATTCAGAAGTGAGAAATAAGCATTACCAAAAAACATGTTGAAATAGAAAAATGATTGTTTAGAAAAGATGTTAGTTTAGGAAATAAGAAACCTTATCATAAAGCAAACAAAATAGAAAACACATGAACATGCATACAAACCATAGGAAACTCCACTGATAACCTCGTTTTAAATGTATTGTCACTGGTTTCTCAAGTTGGGTTCAATTTGATGAGAAGATAAAATTCTATTGATGGATATTTTTAGAGATGCTTCTCCATTTCTAGTACTAACTCTCTTTCAACAAGAAAACACATTAAAAGTTTTGATGTATTGCAAAAATGAGCGATTTATCAAGATTTTTAGAGTGAATGTTTAGTTCAGATTGTTCTCCTTTCTTTTTTCTGTTTGGAATCATCTAGAGCCTAGACCTTTAATCAGTGGGTTGGACTAGTTGATGGGCAGTGCAAAGGGCAACAATGGCTCTCCCTCTGTCCCTTCCCCTCCCATTGTTGCCATATCCCTTTCTTTGATGCTCATTTGTTGGGACTTGGGAGTTTTGATTTTTAATATTTTCCTCTGTCTTAGTTTGTGTTTTAGAGCAAGTTTCCTAAAGGAACTGTGTTGCTTTTGAATTTGATTTCCTTAGAAACTCTCACCTGGGAAATGGGTTTCCAGGTGACTATGGTTTTAATTTGTGCAAGTCCTCTTTGACTAGCAATAAATGCCAAACTATTTGTCATGCCTTGAGTCTTGGACTTGTTTTACTCTTTTAAGTAATTTTTTCAAAGTCAATCGAGAGTAACACTGACTGAATAGAGTATGATTGAAAGTGTATCACAAACCATTAATTCCATGGATTCAAAAACCACTGGAATGGGATAGGACCTTCAATGTTATACATTCCGACATGAAATTGATGCTAGCATGGGAATACGGATGCCAAAACCATCCGCATTGATACGTATTAACCGCACCTGTGCATACTGACAGGTCTTTATTGACCATATCATTGTATCAATGGTTTTTCCTTCTATTTGATGTTGTCAATTGCAGTACATATTGTCGGTGCTGGTACCTTATAATTTCAATGGAAAAACAGTGTGATGTTTCATACTGATATTGATACCTTGATAAATTCTAAACAAAACCATACCCAACTTGAAGATAGCATGTTATACAAAATAATGTACCTTAAGAGACAAACAAAACAAGAACTACTACATTCTTGGTTTTGCCTAACTAATTGCTAGATCCAAAACCAACTTCAAAACACCAAATCCTCTTTATTGAGATAGTAATGTATTTGATTGTATGGATGAAGAAGTCTACAAAGCTCAATAAATAGCTATGTCAGGGCCAAAAGAGTTTAAGTTTATTAAAGATAATAACTTTTATGATGATAAATCAAATTCATGTCGAGGTTCATTCAAACTATTTTATAATGATATTTAAATTATAATTTCCCATACAAAATGAGACACCATGAATTGTTCAAATCACATTACTTTCAGAAAGAGTTTAAAAGGATGCATATAAGATCATAAAAGAAATAATAAACGTTAAATGGATCAATTTTATAATGATTGCCAACAATCATTTTTTTCTGATATGACCAAAACATGTATTTTTAAATTAATATCTTACAATTTCATGTTTTCTGACAAAGAGGTTCACTTATGTACTTGAGCACGTAAATCCTCATCGCTGATGCAGTTGATGCCATATGCATCCTTATCTGTAAACTGAATGAGAGTATGTATATGTTTGAGATCTGCATATATAACTTGGCCCGGATCATCATTGCTTATGCGAGTGGGTCCATATATGTTCTCGCTGGTGAACTCACTGAGGCCATGTATATCTTTGAGATCCACATATACCATTTAGCTAAGGGTCCAAATATATCTGATTGAGGTCAAATATAACACCTTGCTAGGGTGTCCATGTATATTCTCATGGATATCTGAAAAGAGGCTAAATATACCACTTGTTCATATATATCTTTTAAGCATGATATTTTTTCAAATCTTATCCAGAACATTTATTGGAAAGTTAGTGTGAAAATAAACGAACGTAGCAGAGGTTCTAATAAGAATAGGATCTTAGGTCAGAATCCATATATACGAGCATAATGATCAATTGAGAAACTCAAATTATTTCAGAAATTCTAGTAGAAATCAAAACATAATTTCGAACTAACATAGAAATCAAATTGCTAAAGAGTATGTAAGAATATTTGCAACTGATCATAGATTTCAAAGTACAGATTTTAAGTATTAAGCTACTTAGAAACTGAAGCCTATTGTAGTGGACAAGAATTTCCATAAGAAACCTAAAGTTTAGAAAAAACTTTACTAGACTCAAAGACATACATTTGTGAGACATGAAGAAATTTGTTACCAACAAATCTATAAATGTATATCTAGACTCGAAGACATACATTTGTGAGGCATGAAGAAATTTGTTACCAACGAATCCATAAATGTATATCCAAACTAAGGCTGAGCAAAAAACCGAAACCTGAAGAAACCCACCCAATCCGACCCGATAAACATCGGTTTCGGTCGGTTGAAAAACTTGAATCGGATTGTGACCTATAAAAAATTTGGTTAATTATGATCCGGTTCGGTTTCTGCATTTTTAACCCGTATGAAACCAAACCCGACCGCCCAATATAGTATTTTCAATACTTAAATATTTGGGAATTGAAAATTAGCAATTAAAACATGTTATGTATTGACTTATAGATATTATGAAATTATTATATCCTAGTTTTTATATAAATTTAATGGTGTATTGGTTTGTAATGCTTAAAATCAATATTAGATCAACATTGAAGCCCAAACCGACATAACCCACCTGAACCCGCTACAAACCATTAACTTCGGTTTCAAACGATTTGTATATGATAAACGGTCGGCAGCAGGTTGGATTTTTTTCAATCCGATTGGATTCGATTGGATCAAATTTTTCTCTCAATTCGACCCGTTCTCAGCCCTAATCGAAACTTCCCTCCTCCTACTACTGTCAAAGGTCTATATCTACTCATTCCTTTTTCCTTCTCGCTTGCCTTCATTAGCCTCTATTTGTAGGCTAGGATGTCAGACCACTTGGTTAAGCACTTAAGCTAGTCGTCGGCATAGGTTGGTCCCCTTTGGTTATTGTGAATATCGGCCTATTAATCCTCAAAGATAAGTTGATTCTACATTATGTCTAAGGCTTAGTAGGCAAACAAGTTGTTTACTTAGCAAACAAACTAGTTAATATAGATCTTATTTACATGAATATTATTTAAATGAATATCCACTTAAGATATTGCATTTAAACAAGGATGCCTCTCATTCGAGTTCAATAATTAAAAGTTCAATTTTCTTAGGAATAAAAGTTCAACCTTTCAACTTTAATACAAACTTGAGTTTTGGAGGTTGGATTAAATTGATGATTTTTAAAAGCTAAGATATTTCTCAAATCTTAAGGGTCTACAAAATTCATTATATCCAAATATTGTTAAAACCAAGAGAAGATGGATTCTTTAAAAGATTTTATCTAATATGATGACATTAGTCAGTAGCATTTTAAGAAAATTATTCTTTTTCTATTTTTTGATATATGCACATATATTTATTTTCTAGGTATAGGTTGAGTGACTTTATTTAATCATGTGTTGACTGGCATCTGAATGTGTGGTTGCGCACATTTTTTGATTGCCCAAATGTAGGTGTCAATTTGTCCCTCCTGTCTCAAGTCATGTCATCCCGCCTTGCTCGTGGAACCTACAATGGCGGGCTGCTATCAACTGAGGCTGGAACCCTAGCTCGAGTTGTTGCAGATGGTACCATTACATTGGCTGGCTACTTGGGTGAAGACAAGCTCCTTAATATCACCTTACTCCCTTCGCTATTTATTTGTATAGGGTCAATTGCTGCCACCGTCCTTACATACAACTCTCTTTTCTAATTATTGCATCAGCTGTATATTAGTTAAGCAGGTCATTAAATTAATTCATATCCATTTTTTATGATAAGGTTTCAATCATTTTTCTCAAGTTACCATGTTTCAGGAACGGTTGTCTCTTGTGCTCAATGATCTTAATGTAAACCTGAACAACTAGCCTTGGCCTCCCAATTTGTGCAATATTTATAGAAAAATCTCAAACAGTTTCATGGAGCTTGCTCGGGGGTCATCCAACTCCACACAACATCCATTGCATGTGGTACGTTCTAGTCGAACAATGTTAACAGGGAAATCTCACGTACGCTTCTCACATGTAATTTCCATAGATAATTTCCTGACCGGTGCATTAGACCAATCAAAAAGTTACAAGTCTTCTGAGTGATGTTTTTTTTTCTCTGAAACTGGGAATTGAGGCTTGTTCTAGTGGTCATATTCCTCAGCTCAGCAATCAAGAAATCCCAGATTTGGTTCATGGATGGTGCATGTCGTATTGGGTAATAAAACGCAGTCAGGTCTGCCTTAACTTGGACGTGACTTCCTCCAGTGGAAAAAGACGAGGACATCAAATTTTTTGCTTCAATGGCAAACGAAGCGACATCTTGGTATAGTTTAATTCAAGGCACCATTGTTGATGATCATGTTGTTTAAGTTTTCACCTATACACGGGTCAAACGGTGCTGTAAAGCCGATGGACGTTTCAGAGATCTGGTGCTAGGTTACAGATTATGGGATGCTAAAAAAGAGCTGAAATAAAACTGTCAACATGGCTGCTAGTTGGTCTTTTCGCTATCACCCGATTAATAATGTTTTCTATGTCTGAATCTTCAAATCATATTCACCACCGATCACCACCTCCCTAGCATGTTTACCGACTCTCATCCAAAAGTGAGATGGTTCTTGTTGCTGCCGGCCTCGGGATGCTGATCCGGATCACCTTCATGGGCTTGCAAGACAACAGACTCGTCCAATTCTCTTCGATCGGGCTCTATGGTGTTTAGGTTCGAAAGGGAATTTTTTATTGGATACAAAATAAATAAATTCCTGTATGGAGGAGTAATGTATGGAGGAGTAATGGAGCATTCTCCTTTTTCTTTTTTTCCCTTGCAGGGGTCTTTTAGGCCATTTTAATATCTCGGACTCCACATCTTAGCAAATCGTATCCTAACAAATTTTAGAATGTGCTGCAACAATTTGTTGACGTGGTGCAACAATCTAGTAACGTCTCGACATGTGGTGAAATTGCTGGAATCCTGCTCACAATTGAGCGCAAGGGTCATGCCACCTCTGCCATAAGAAGGTTTTATCTAGCTCGGGCCGGTCGATAGGTGGATTGGTTGTTGAGTTGAGCTGAGGTTCCTTAGCCTTGCAGATCGATTGCCTCTAGTCTACTTGTCCAAGCTTTTCTGGTCGGCTTGGGGGTCCTAACTAGGATCCCTTCGAGAGATTTTGAGAGTGCCTGAGCCTCCATATAGATGATAAGCTAGATGAATCTTATCATGCCATATCACCTCGTCTATTTATTACCATAATACTGCACCCTCCCCTACTTTCAAGCTCAAAGCGCCTCTCTAGCTCGAGCAAAGGAATTAACTATTTTACTAGACTCTATGCCACTTTAAAGAGACGTTTAACTTGTGGTATCCTCCGAAGGGTGAGTTGATCCAGGCTATTCGAGACCCTTAGAAAAGAGAACATCTCCGTCAAATCTAGCATTTCTAGAGTGGTCCTAAACGTCCTTTCTGTTGCTTTGAGAGATTCTTGCAAAAGCTAACATTTCAAATCGTGTTGGATTGTCTTCATGTGGTGTTTTGGTGGCTCTTTCTTCTTCTTTTCTTCCAAGGAAGTTGGTCCCTTCCATTTATCATTTTTCTCCCCTTGTTGTAGGATAACACTCTTTCATACATCTTCCAATAGAAGGGGGTCTTTAACATCATCACATCAAAATGCTCCAGTTGGTTTTGCGAAGGGCCATGAAAAAGGTGGTTGAGGTTGAGGTTGAGTTAGGACCCCTTGAGAGCAAGCTAGCGGTTGAAATAGTTTCCATTGACACTAATGCTAGTCGGAATGTAGCTGAGATGGAAGCCGAGGGCCATTGAGAATAGGGCAGAGGCAGCTGCACTCCGAGCTTCCGGAATTTGGTAGGAGATCCTAGGAGCCAGGCAACAAATAGCCCAAGTTGAAAAGAGGGTGCTTCAACAAATCCTTAGCTAATTTTTAGTGGAAGGTCACCTAGTCCTTCTTGCAAGGCTTTTGGGAGTGCCATAAGAGAGCAGCAAAACTGCAACCCAATCTCATCCACCTCACACCTAGTAAGAGCCATGCTCACTCGTCCTCCTTGCAAGCTTAGTTGTTACAAGGATTTCTGATCAATTCGTTCTTCTAGTCGGTGATGCTCGAATGATCGAACTGAGCATGCTTCCTCCTATTTAAGACTAGTTGGTGTTGATGCAGAATTTGATTGACGTCAGATCGAGCTAGAGTTGAGGAAAAAGAGATCGCTGTCAGTGACCTATAAAATAAAGTTTCGTTCAGAGTCGGTGGTGGTGGCTCTGGCAGAATCCTCCGATGATTAAGTCAGCTCTTCTGGCCAACAGGAATGGAGTGCTCAGGAAAGAATTCCGTAAAGTTTTGAAAAGAAGAAGAGAGCTTAGAGAAAACATATCGGAAGAATTTCTTTTATAGATGAAGTCCGAAGCTGATAGTGACAGCCATAGCTATCTGGTAGCTGACCGTTCGGAGCCGCATGAGAGGGACGCCGTCTGCAGTAGACTGATAGTGATGCCATAGCTGTCCGATACTGAGTCACTCAGAGCCACGTGGAGGGGTGAAGAGCTTTGACGTAGGTCAATTTCAGAAGAGTTTGGACTTCTAAAGGAAATACGGCTAGAGGAGATCATTCGAAAGGAATGCTACTTAAAATCTAAAAGTAATCTGCTGGATGGAGTTCGATTGATGGAGAAGTCTGAAAGAAGTTTGACTGATAAAAAAGTTCGACTAAAGAAGTTTGACTAGTGGAGAAGTTCGATTGAAGAAAAAATCTAAAAGGAGTTCGGCTCCTGAAGGAATCTGACTGAAGGAGAAGTTCGAAAGGAGTTCGACTTTTGGAAGAATCTGATTGAAGAAGAAGTTTGAAAGGAGTTGAGCTCCTGAAGGAATCTGACTGAAGGAGAAGCTCGAAAGGAGTTCGGCTCTTGGAGGAATCCGATTGAAGGAGAAATTCGGAAGGAGTTGGGCTCCTAAAGGAATCTGACTGAAGAAGAAGTTCGGAAGGAGATAGGCTTCTAAAGAAATTCGACTGAAGGAGAAGTCCGAAAGGAGTTTGGCTCCTAGAGGAATCCGACTGAAGGAGAAGTCTGAAAGGAGTTGGACTTCTAGAGGAATCTAACTGAAGGAGAAGTTCGAAGGAAGTTTGGCTCCTGGAGGAATTTGATTAAAGGAGAAATTCAGAAGAAGTTAGACTCCTGTAGGCATCCGTCTGAAGAAAAAGTTTGGAAGAAGTTTGGCTCCTGAAAGAGTCCGACTGAAGGAGAGGTCCGAAAGGAGTTCGGCTCCTGTAGGCATCCAATTGAGGTCAGGAAAGAGTCGGCTCCTAGGAGCCGACTGAAGGAGAAGTCCGAAAGAAGTTTGGCTTCTGGAGGAATCCGACTGAAGAAAAGATTCGAAAGAAGTTCGGCTCCTGGAGGAGTCCGACTGAAGGAGAAGTTCGGAAGGAATTCGGCTACTCGCATCGACTGAAAAAAGGTCCGAAAGGAGTTTGGCTCCTAGAGGAGTCCGACCGAAGGAAAGGTCGGGAAGAAGTTTGACTTCAGGAGAAGTCCGACTGAAGGAGAAGTTTGGAAGAAGTTCAACTCCTGGAGGCATCCAACTGAAGGAAAGATCCGAAAGAAGTTTGGCTCCTGGAGGAGTTGACTGAAGGAGAGGTCCGAAAGAAGTTTGGCTCCTATAGATTCATTCGATTGAAGGAGAGATTCGAAAGGAGTTCAGCTCTTGGAGGAGTCCGATCAAAGAAGAAGTTTGGAGGAAGTTCGGCTCCTGAAGGAATTCGACTGAAGGAGAGATCCGAAAGAAGTTCGGCTCCTGAAGGAATTTGACTGAAGAAAAAGTTTGGAGAAAGTTTGGCTCCTAGAGGAATCCGATTGAAGGAGAAGTTCGGAGAAAGTTCGGCTCTTAGAGGAATTCGATTGGGGTTCGACCACTGAGGAGTTCGATTGACTGAAGGAGTTCGACTAAGGTTTGGCCATCGAAAGAGTTCGGCTGGCTGAAGGAGTTTGGCTAAGATTTGGCCGCTGGAAGAGTTCGGCTAGCTGAAGGAGTTCGGCTAAGGTTTGATCGTTAGAGGAGTTCGACTGGGGTCCGATCGCTGGAGAAGAATTTTCGATCGAAACTTCTCTATAATTATCAGTTGCATTAGGCTAAGCATTAGGCTGAACTTTGACGAAAATGGAGTTTATCCCCAAAATAGTCCCCCCAGTTCAAAATCCGAGACTGACTGCCGAAGTCCTCTTCTGGACTCTGCATCTGTTCAGGTTGAAGCTCAGAGAAGACCTTATCTCCAGTCGAGACTGAAAGAGATTTTATCTCCTATTGAAGGATTGGAGCTTGGGGAAGATTTTATCTCTAGCCGAGGTTAAAGAAAATCTTATCTTCTATTGAGGTTGGCATTGAAGTTGATGCTCGGAGGAGATCTTATCTCTAACCGAGGTTGAAGTTGAAGCTTGGGGGAGATCTTATCTCTTGTTGAAGGATTGAAGCTCGGAGGAGATCTTATCTCCAATCGAGGTTGAAGGAGATCTTATCTTCTGTTGATGTTGAGGTTGAAGTTTAGGAAAGATCTTATCTCCAGCCGAGGTTGACATTGAAGTTGAAGCTTAGAAGAGATCTTGTCTCCAATCGAGATTAATGTTGAAGTTGAAGTTCGGAGGAGATCTTATCTCCAGCCGAGATTGAAGGAGATCTTATCTCCTATTGAAGTTGACGTTGAGGCTTGGAGGAGATCTTATCTTCAATCGAGGTTAAGGAAGATCTCTCTTTTCATCTCGTCTAAAATGAACGAGATCTTCGACTTTGCTCATGTTAGGATGAGGTTCTTCTTCTGTTCCTAACGGACTGTAGGGACACATAAGAGCCATTGTCAGGGCCTCTTCTCTCATTCCGTCTAAAATGAACGAGGCCTTCGACTTTGCTCACGTTAGAATGAGGTTCTCCTTCTATTTCTAATGGATTGTAGGGGCACATAAGGGCCGTTATCAGGACCTCTCTCCTCATCTCGTTTAAAATGAACAAGGTCTTCAACTTTGCTCACGTTAGGATGAGGTTCTCCTCTTATTTTTAATGGACTGTAGGGGCACATAAGGACCATTGTCAGAGTCTCTCCCCTCATCTCATCTAAAATGAATGAGGCCTTCGACTTTGCTCATGTTAGGATGAGGTTCTTCTTCTGTTCCTAACGGACTGTAGGGACACATAAGGACCATTGTCAGGACCTCTTCCTTCATCTTATCTAAAATGATGAGGCCTTCGACTTGCTCATATTAGGATGAGGTTCTCCTTCTATTCCTAATATGACCACTATTGATTGCTTCTTTCATGTCGTCACATAGTTTTTGCACCGAGAAATAATAATATTGAAATGGAGGAGTTTTGTTGAAGAAAAATTATCGACAGTACATTCTCAGATTCTCTGAGTTTTAAGGTCGCGGGAGCGTTGTTCCTCCGAGCTCCTTCAGACGATAAGTTTCAGACCGAACAACCTCCTCTACTTCATACGGACCTTCCTAGTTTGGGGCAAGCTTCCCGTGGCTCTGAGGCTGAAAAATGGTGACTCATCGAAGTACTAAGCCCTCCTAAAGATAGCATTGATGATGTCGGAAGGTAGTCGATCTTTTTATTGTTCCTCCCTCATTGGTGGTTCTAGCTGCGGTAGTGCTCTTGACTTGCTTCAGACTGGCATTTATGGAGCATTGAGAGGGGCGTAGTTATGAAACCTTCTAGAGAGAACTTCTTTGCGCCCTTCCATCGGGGCTTCTTTGACGATGAGCTTGAGGAGGAGTTCGAGCTCGCATGCGCTCAGGGGGAGTCTATGAGCGTGATCGAACTTTATTTGGTCCTCCATCAGTAGTGGGTCTATGCCACTCTCCTGTGGCTTTCTCATCCTTCAACTTGAAAGTTTCTTTCACTCAGGCATATCTCTCAGCACGAGCTAGCAGATCGATAAAATCCCTAGAATATTTCTTCTTCAGGAAGAACAGCAAATCGTTCTTCTAAAGGCCACCCTTAAGTGCAGCAATTGTAATAGACTGGTCTAAGTTTCGAACCTCCAATGCAGCAGTATTAAATCGGATGACGTAAGTTCGGATAGATTCTTCCTTCTTCTGCTTGATATTCATTAGAAAATCCAAACCTCAGCGTGGACGTTAGCTGCTGACGAAGTGAGCCGCAAACTGATGGCTCATCTGGTCAAAGAAGAAGATCGTATTCGACTTCAATATCGAGTATCAGTTTTTTGCTGCTCTCTTTAAGGTAGATGAAAAAGCTCGACATAAGATGGCATCTGGTACGCCATGGAGCAGCATCATGATCCGAAAGATCTTCAGATGATCGATCGGATTAGAGATTCCATCGTAGCTTTCAAATTGGAAAAGCTTGAAGTTCTGCAGAATGAGCTCTTGCATAATCCTCTAAGAAAAAGGAGGATCAATACAAATATCATTACCGTATGAGGAGGGAGTATGACAGAGTTCTTCGATTCATCGACTCATTTTTAAGAGCCTTTGATCTAGAATATCTTCACGATCATTGATCCTCAGGGTTTTCTGATGGAACGGATGCAAGGCTTCCCCCTGGGTCGAGTCATGATCCGAGCAAGGGTTCTCCACCCTCTGCTTCCCTCTTTCGGAGGTCACCGATCGGCTAGCCCAAGTACTCTTTCTTGGGACCGATTTTTGATATTCTGATGGTGGATTTTTTGATGAAATCACCACCAAGGGCTGCCGCATGATCTGCACCATCTCGATGAGGCCCTGAATCCACTACATCAATAGGTTAAACTACTTCAGATCTACCATGGCCGTCGGAGGAGGAGATTGAAGCATCGATGCTGGAGCAAGAACATATGGGTCTGGCTCGAATCTGACGATAAAAGTGGTAGATCTTCGAGTAGTCGCCTTCTTTGGAGGCATTTCTTAGGATCGAGGGAGAGCATGGAGATAGACCTTGAAGAAAAAGATTCACAGGATCGATTGAGTACTCCTTTAAGAACAAGGGTACTTCAGGAATAGAAGTTCTTTCCTCCAGCACCAATCCTGTTGATGCAGAATCTGATCGATGCCGGATCGAACTGGAGTTAAGAAAGAAGAGGTCACCGTCGGTGATCTACAAAATAAAGTTCCATCAGGAGTCGGTGATGGTGGCTCCGACAGGATTCTTCGATGATCAAGTCAGCTCTTCTGACCAATAAGAATGGAGTGCTCAAAAAAATTTCATAAAATTTTGGGAAGAAAAAGAGAGCTTAGAAAAAACGTATTTGGAGGGTTCCTTTTGTAGATGGAGCCCAGAGCTGATAGTAACAGTCATAGCTGTCTGGTAGCTAGTCGCTCAGGGTCGCGTGAGAGGAGCACCACTTACAGCAGACTGATAGTAACAGCCATAGCTGTCAGATAGCTGACCGCTCGAAACTGCGTGAGAGGAGCATCGTCTGTAGTAGACTGATAGTGATAGCCATAGCTATCCGATACTGAGCCGCTCGGAGCCATGTGGAGGGGTGAAGAGCTTTGACGTAGGTCAATTCCAAAGAAGTTGGACTCCTAAAGAAAATACGACTAGAGAGGATCATCTGGAAGGAATGCTATTTAAAATCTAGAAGTAATCTACTGAAGGAATCCAAATGAAGTTTGACTGATGGAGAAGTTTGGAAGGAGTCTGACAGGTGGAGAAGTTTGGCTGAAGGAGTTTGACTGGTGGAGAAGTTTAGCTAAAGAAGAAGTTCGAAAGGAGTTCGGCTTCTGAAAGAATTTAGTTGAAGGAGAAGTTCGAAAAAAATTCGACTCCTGAAGGAATCTGATTAAAGGAGAAGTTCGAAAGAAGTTTGGCTCCTAAAGAAATTCGATTGAAGAAGAAGTTCAGAAGGAGTTGGGCTCCTGGAGGAATCTAACTAAAGAAGAAGTTCGAAAGAAGTTGGGCTCCTAGAGAAATTTGACTGAAAGAGAAGTTCGAAAGAAGTTTGGCTCTTGGAGGAATCTGATTGAAGGAGAGATCCAAAAAGAGTTAGGCTCCTGGAGGAATCTAACTGAAGTAGAAGTCTAAAATGAGTTGGGCTTCTAGAGGAATCCGACTAAAGGAAAAGTCTGAAAGAAGTTCGGCTCCTAAAGGAATCTGATTGAAGAAGATGTCTGAAAGGAGTTGGGATCCTGAAGAAATCCAACTAAAGGAGAAATCTAAAGGAAGTTTGACTCCTGGAGGAATCCGATTGAAAGAGAAGTCTGAAAGAAGTTGGACTCCTATAGGCATTCGTCTGAAGAAGAAGTCCGAAAGGAGTTCGGCTCTTGGAGGAGTCCGACTGAAGGAGAGGTCCGAAAAGAGTTTGGCTCCTATAGGCATTCGAGTGAAGAAAAGGTCAGAAAGAAGTTCGGCTCCTGGAGAAGTTCGATTGAAGAAGAAGTCTGAAAGAAGTTTGGCTTCTAGAGGAATCCGACTGAAAAAAAAATTCGGAAGGAGTTCAACTCTTGGAGGAGTCCGACTGAAGGAGAGGTTCGGAAGGAGTTCAGCTCCTATAGGCATCCAACTGAAGAAGAGGTCCGAAAGAAGTTCAGCTTCTGAAGGAGTTTGATTGAAGGAGAGGTCAGAAAGAAGTTTGGCTCCTGAAGGAGTTCAACTGAAGAAGAAGTTTGGAAGAAGTTTGGCTCCTAAAGGCATCCGACTGAAGAAGAAGTTCGGAAGAAGTTTGACTTTTGGAGGAGTCCGACTGAAGGAGGGATCCAAAAGGAGTTTGGCTCTTGAAGGAGTCTGACTGAAGGAGAGATCTGAAAGGAGTTCAGCTCTTGTAGGCATCCGACTGAAGGAGAGGTCCGGAAGGAGTTCGATTCCTAGAGGAATCCATCTGAAAGAGAAGTTCAAAGGAGTTTGGCTTCTGGAGGAATCTGACTGAAGGAAAAGTCTGGAGGAAGTTCGGCTCCTAAAGAAATTCGACTGAAATTCGGCCGCTGAGGAGTTCGGCCGATTGAAGAAGTTTGGCTAAGGTTTGGCCGCTGGAAGAGTTCGACTAGGATCCGACCGCTGGAGGAGAATTCTCAATCGAAGCTCTTCCGTGATTACCAGTTGCATTATGCTAAGCATCAGGCTGGACTTCGACGAGAGAGGGGTTTATCCCCAACAGTTGATGTTACAACTTTTGACTAATTGGGTTCTTCCAATTGATGATGTTTGGGTTATTGAATTGTGCATGTTTCCTTCATCTAAGCCTAGTTGCTGCTAGTACTTCTTGGAGGTCTTAGTCAATTCTAGAGTGTTTTCGTAGGAGTATTTGGAGTTCAACTTTTTGAGTTTAGCTTTCTATGTAGGCTCACAAAATGGAGATTCCAACCAATCCTGAGTTGTCTTCATGGGAGTACCTGAAGTTTAGCTCTCCGATTTTAGCTAGCTCCCTAGTTGCATGTACTCATAGAATAGAGCTTCCAACTAATCTTGGGGTATCTCCATGAGAGTATCCAGCTTTTCAACTTAGCTTTACAGTAATATAGGCTCATAGAACAAATGTTCTAACAAATCCTAGTGTTTCTCCATAGGTCAGTCGTTATAAAGTCAGACACTTAATTAGAAAAGAGCTGAAACACAACTTCATTAGTAGCAAAAAGTAACAAGCACAAGAGTTGATTCTATAGATCTTATTGTGCCAACTTAAGAGGCTCAGAACTCGATTGTTTGGTGCTCTCCTCCCTTGGTGGCCTTGGTCTGTCTAGGATCTAAGTCCGCTACTTAGATCTCCAGGTCACAAGCTCTCCTATTTTGCAACCCCTCCAATTGAGGCAATTACTTTGGCGAGCGGCTTGTTATTTTCTTGCCACTTGCCACTTTCCTACCATTTACTGATAGATCTAGTCACAAACTTAACAATTAGCATATGGGCAATTCAGAATTATCCCTTAGTCTACATGGTCTATGAGTCAAGTTTGTTTTGATGTCATTTGTAACAATTCAGGACTCCGTTGAAAAAGGCAAGCCAAAATATGTGTGTTGGTGTAGAATCTGGTTGACGCCGGATAGAGTTGGAGTTGAAAAAATAGAGGTCACCATCGGTGACCTGCAAAATAAAATTTCATCCGAAGTTGGTGGTGGTAACTTCGGTAGGATCCTCCGACGATCAAGTCATCTCTTCTGGTCAATAAAAATGGAGTACTCAGGAAAGAATTCAGTAGAGTTCTGGAAAGAAGCTGAGAGCTTGGAGAAAACGTATATGAAGGGTCTCTTTTATAGACGAAGTTCGAAGCAGATTGATAGTGACAATCATAACCGTCCGATCATGGGCCGCTCGGAGTCACGTAAAATTTATTATGGAGAGAGATGTCACTCATAGTAGATTGATAATGACAGTCATAATCGTCCGATAGTGGGATCGCCTTTAGCAGACTGATAAATGACAGTCGTAATCATTCGATAGTGGGGTCACCTATAGCAGACTGATAAATGATAGTTATAACCATCCGATAGTGGGATCATCTGTTCGTTGAGATTTAATAGTCAAAATTTGGAGGAAGCAGACGTTGGTTGGTGAAAAACTTTGACATATATCAATTTCAGAGGAGTTCGAACTTCTAAAGAGAATACGGCTAGAGGGAATCATCTAAGAGGAATACTACTTAAAATCTGAAAGTAATTCGTTGGAGGAATCTAGATGAAGTTTGACTGATGGAGAAGTCCAGAAGGAGTTTGGCTTCTGAAGAAATCCGACTGAAGGAGAAGTTCGGAAGGAGTTCGGCTCCTAGAGAAATTCGACTGAAGGAAAGGTCTGGAAGGAGTTCAACTCCTGGAGCAATTTGACTGAAGGAGAAGTCCGAAAGGAGTTTGGCTCCCGAAGAAATCCGATTGAAGAAGAAGTCCAAAAGGAGTTTGGCTCCTGAAAAAATTTGACTGAAAGAGAGGTTCGAAAGGAGTTCGATTCCTGGAGAAATTTGATTGAAGAAGAGGTCCGAAAGGAGTTCAGCTGCTGGAGAATTTTTGATCGAAGCTCTTCTATGATTATCAGTTACATTAGGCTAAGCATCAGACTGGACCTTGATGGAAGCGGGGTTTATCCCCAACAATAATTTCTCCACTTTCGAGTTTGAAATTCGAAGGAAGGAGTACAAAAAAGATGACTGCCAAAGTTTTTTTTGGGACTCTGCATCCATTGAGATTGAAGCTTGGGGGAGATCTTATCTTCTATTGAAGTTAAAGCTTGGAGGAGATCTTATCTCCAGTCGAGGTTGAAAGAGATCTTATTTTTTTTGAAATTGAAGCTCAGAAAAGATCTTATCTCCAGTCGAGGTTGAAGGAGATCTTATCTTCTTTTAAAGTTGAAGCTCAAAGAAGATCTTATCTCCAGTTGAGGTTGAAAGAGATCTTATCTTTTTTTGAAGTTAAAGCTCGGAGGAGATCTTACCTCCAGCCGAGATTGAAGGAGATCTTATCTCCTGTTGAGATTGAGGCTCGGAGAAAATCTTATCTCTAGTTGAAGTTGAAGGAGATCTTATCTCCTATTCAGGTTGAGGCTCGGAGGAGATCTTATCTTCAGTCAAGGTTGAAGTTGAATAAGATCTTATCTCCTGATGAGATTGAAGCTCAGGGAAGATCTTATCTCCGACCGAGATTGAAAGAGATCCCATCTCCTATTGAAGTTGAAGCTTGGGGGATATCTTATCTCCGATCGAGGTTCAAACTCAAGAAAGATCTTATCTCCTATTGAGGTTGAAGCTCGGAGAAGATCTTATCTCCAGTCGAGGTTGAAACTCGAAGAAGATCTTATCTCTCATTGAGGTTGAAGGAGATCTTATCTCCTAATGGTTGAGGTTGAAGCTCAAAAGAGATCTTATCTTCGATCGAGTTGGGGACTCTCTTCTCACCTCGTCTAAAATAAATGAGGTCTTCAACTTTGCTTATGTTAGGACAAGATTCTCCTCCTATTCCTAACGGATTGTAGGGGCACATTAGGACTGTTGTCAAGGCTTCTTTCCTCATTTCATCTTAAAATGAATGAGATCTTTGACTTTGCTCACATTAGGATGATGTTCTTCTTCTGTTCTTAACAGACTGTTGGAGCATATTAGGACCGTTGTTAGGGCCTCTCTCCTCATCTCGTCTAAAATGAACGAGGTCTTCGACTTTGCTCATGTTAGGATGAGGTTCTCCTCCTATTCCTAATGGGCTATAGGGACATATTAGGACCATTGTCAAGACCTCTCCCCTCATCTTGTCTAAAATAAATAAGGCCTTCGACTTTGATCATGTTAGGATGAGGTTCTCCTCCTGTTCCTAACGGACTGTAGGGGCACATTAGGGCCATTGTCAGGGTCTCTCCCCTCATCTCGTCTAAAATGAACGAGATCTTCGACTTTGCTCATGTTAGAATGAGGTTCTCCTCCTGTTCCTAACGGATTATGTTTATCGTAAAATTAAGTTCGTGGGGTAGTCCTCCTTTATCACCGGTACACAAGAAAGATTAGGATGTTGGAGTAGGAGGATTTCATTGTAATCAAATTATCGATAATACATTTGTAGATTTTTCGAATTTCATGGTTGAGGCAAGTCTACCCCTTCGAGTTTCTTCAAGTAGTACGTCCCGAGTTGGACAACTTCCATGACCTCATAGGGTTCTTCCCAATTTGGAGCAAGCTTTTCTGGCTCTAAGATTGAGAGATAGCAGCTCACCGAAGTACTAAGTTTTTCACTCTGAATATTTTATCTCTGACTCTGGAATTATAATATTGGACCATCCTTTGCCTATAGGCCGTCATCCGAACTTGGACTTCTTCTTTTTTTTCTTCCAACAGATCAAGGTTGACTTTGAGGTCCTGTGAGTTACGCTGCTTATTGAAGGCTACGATCCATATTGATGGGAGTTTAAGCTCGATTGGGATGACTGCCTCCATTCCAAAGGCCAAGGCAAATGGTATTTCTCCAATCGATAGCCTTTGAGTAGTTCGGTACGTCCAAAGGATGTGATAGAGTTCATCCGCCCAGGCTCCCTTTGCTTTATCGAGCCTTATCTTGATGCCTTACAATAGGATCTAGTTGGTTACTTCAGCTTTTCCATTTGTCTGTGGGTGAGCTTTCGACATGAAGTGATAGAAGATGTTTAGATCTTCATAGAACTCAGCGAATCTTATCCCAGCAAACTATCGCCCGTTATTTATTATGAGAGTTTAGGGCAGACCAAACTGGCAGATGATTGACTTTCAGACGAAGTCCTATACCTTGACCTCAGTAATTTTTGCTAGTAGTTTGGCTTCGATCCATTTGGTGAAGTAGTCGATCGCAATCAAGAGAAACTTTCGTTGTTCTGGGAAGGGGCCAAGTATATCCATTCCCTACAGTGCAAATGGCTAAGGTGCACTTAGTGGAGTAAGCATGGAGGTCGACTGTCTTTGTATGTTGTATTTCTCTGACAGTGTTCACATTTCTTGATATATTTCATAGAATCATGGTACAAGATCGGCCAATAGTATCCTTACTAAAGTAGTTTTTGTGACAGGGATCTGGCTCCTATAGGACTTCCATAAATTTTTTCGTGCACTTTCCATAATACGAAGTCAGTCTTTGAAGATCGAAAACATCTCAACAGTGGTAGCGAATATGATCTTTTATACAACTTATCCTCATACAAAACATATCGAAAGACTTGATTCCTGAGTTTTTGAGCTTCTTTCGGATCATGAGGAAGAACTCCCTCTTTAAGATAGGCAACTGACAGGTTAATCCAGCTCGGCTCGAGCCCCGTCTTTATAACGAGCTACGATTCCTCTGAGCTTGGACATTTTAGAGTTTTAAAAAATACTTCTTTGGATAGTTCGGCTGGAGCTGAAGTGGCCAATTTAGAGAGGAGGTAGGCTCTTGTATCTTCTATCCTCAAAATTTATCAAATGCCAAAACTATTGAAGGCCGGAGTCAAATTCTTTACTTTCTCAAGATATTTCATCATACTTTCCTTCCATACTTTATAGTTGCCATTAACTTGGCCAACCATCAATTGAAAATTACTATAGACTTGAAGCCGATCTACTTTTAACTCTCTTGCTATTTTTAATTCGACGATCAGCACTTCATATTCGATCCCATTATTAGTTGTAGAAAATTCAAAGCGTAGCGTGTACTCGGTGATGACTCCCTCGGGGTTGACTAAGATTAATCCCGCATCTGCTCTAGTGGAGTTGGACGAACCATCCACGTACAGGATTCAAAAACCTTTGAAAAGGTCGGCACTTTCTTCGGAGAGGCTTGGTTGCAACCATGGGATGCTGATCTCATTCTGCTCAAGCTTGACTTCATCTAAAATGGTACACTCAACTATGAAGTCGGCCAGTGCTTGAGCCTTGATTGCTGGCTGAGGTTAGTAGTTGATGTTGAATTTTGTTAATTTAATGGCCCATTTTGCAATTCTTTCAAAAGCATCCATTAGATGAAGGATTGCTCTGATCGGCTGGTCAGTGAGGAGCGTTATAGCATGTCCCTAGAAGTAAGATCGAAGTCTTCTTACTGCAATTAGAAGAGCATAAGTCAATTTTTTCAACTTTGTATACCTAGTCTAAGTAGCCCTTAGGATTCGACTTATGTAGTAGATTGGTCATTGTACTTTCACCTCTTCTTTGATCAGGATTGTCGCTAGCATCGTAGGGGAGATCATGAGGTAGAGAAACAACTCCTCTCTGGATTTGGATTTGGCCAGTAGAGGGTGAGCCGAGGTAGTTCTTGAGCTCGTCGAACGTCTTTTGGCATTCCTGAGTTCAGTAAAAATCTTTCGATTTCTTGAGGATTTGGAAGAAGGGCATGCAGCGTTCGACCGACCTCAAGATAAAATGATTCAAAGATGCCACCTTGTCGGTCAGGCGCTAAACTTTCTTGATGGACTTTGGAGCGGTCATCTTCTTGATAGCTCGAATTTTCTCCGAGTTGGCCTCGATTCCTCATCTCAAGACCATGAATTCTAAAAATCTTTCTGAGGTTACCCCAAAGGCGCACTTGGTTGGATTCAGCTTCATCTTGTATTTTCTAAGTGCATCGAAAGCCTCTTCAAGGTCGACGACATGATTGACAGTCTTTCGACTTTTGATCAGCAAGTCATCGATGTAAACCTCCATATTGCGGTTGATCTGCTTCTTGAAGATTTTATTGACCAAGCGCTGATAAGTCTGCCTGCATTTTTAAGTCCGAAGGGCATGATTCTGTAACAGTAAAGATCATGGTTAGTAATAAAAGAAGTCTTCTCCTCATCCTTCGGTGCCATCCAAATTTGGTCGTAGTCAGAGAAGGCATCCATGAAGGTGAGGAGCTCGTAGCCTAAAGTTGCATCCATCAGTTGATCAATTTTGGATAAAGGATAGCTATCTTTTGGGCAAGCCTTGTGAAGCTTCTTAAAGTCGATGCACATCCTCCACTTACCATTGGCTTTTTTGACCAGGATCACGTTAGAGACCCAAGTTGGATAGCTGACTTCTCGGATAAATCCGACGTTGAAAAGCTTATCGACTTTTTCTGCTATTACCTTCTGCCTTTCTAGTGCATGGCCTCAAACTCTTTCTTTCACTGATCAATGCTTGAGATCAACGGCCAGTTGATGTTCCACAACCTCGACGTCAATCTTAGACATATCCACTAGAACCTAAGCAAAGATGTTGGCATTCCTCCATAAAAAGATGATGAGCTGCTCCCGAACTTCATCTTCTAGATTAGAGCCAATTTGCACCGTATGTTCTGCGCTTCCGTCATTCAGGAGGATGATCACAAGATCTTCTATCGATTCTCTTCTTTCTTTCGTGAGGTCGTCCCGGGCATCTAGCCCATCAACAGGACAAGCGTCGGACTGTTCTTCCTTTTGCAAGATAATTAAGTAGCAGTATCTTGCCAGAGCTTAATTTTTTCTGACCTCTCTGATCCTATAACTTATCAAAAACTTCATCTTCAAATAATAAGTGGATACCACCGTCTGAAGTGCATTTAAATCAAGTCGATCGAAAATTATGTTGTAAGCGGAGGAAGTTTTTACTACTAGAAAATCCATTTACGCTTTGGATTATTTTGGATATTGTCTGGCAGCCATAGCTATAGTTATTACACCTTCAACTGGTATTGCAGTACCAGCGAAGCCTACTAGGGAGGAGTTTATTGGTCCAAGCTAACTATTAGATATTGACATTTTAGAGAAAGCATCATAATACAAGACATCAGCTGAACTTTCATTATCAACTAGGATGCGACGTACATCATAGTCCACTATATTTAAAGAGATTACAATCGCATCATTATACGAAAATATACTCTCTGTGCATCTACCTCAGTGAAGGTTATGGATTCTTCAGCCCTTCATTTTTTCACTGATCCTCCAGATCCGCTGGCCTCTTCTCGTCGAAGTTCCTCAGAGATAGTGCTGATGATGCCAAGAGATGGCTGATCTTCTTGTTATTCCTTCTTCCTTGGTGGTTCTAGCTGTGGTAGTACCCTCGATCGATCTTCTCTTGCTTTAGATCGGTGTTTGAGGAATCGACCCAGCCTACCTCTCCTGATGAGCTCCTCGATCTCGTCTTGGAGCTGAATGCATTCTTTGGTATCGTGGCCATGGTCATGATGGTAGAGACAATATTTGCTAGGATTGTGCTTGTCAGGATGAGTGCGCATCCTTTTAGATCTCGGTAGTTGCTCCTTGATCTCCATTAATACTTGCATTTTTAGAGCATTGAGGAAGACGTAGTTGTGAAACCTTCTGGAGGGAGAACTTTTTTGTGCCCTCCTATCGGGGCTTCTTTGACGATGAGCTCGAGGAGGAGTTCGGACTCGCTTGCATTTGGAGGGAGTCCATGAGCGCGATCGAACTTCATTCAGCCTTCCATCAGTTGTGGATTTATTAGACTCATCCATCTGTCGCTTTTCTATGGCTTTTTCATCCTTCAATTTAAAGGTTTCTTCCACTCAAGCATATCCTTCAGCCCGAGCTAGCAGATTGGTAAAGTTTTTAGAGTACTTCTTCTCCAGAAAGAATAATAAATCATTCTTCTGAAGGCCATCCTTGAGTGTGGCCATTGCAACAGACCAATCTAGATTTCAGACCTCTAATGTAGCAGCATTAAATTGGGTGACATAAGTTCGAATAGATTCTTCCTCCTTCTGCTTAATATTCATCAGAGAATTCAAACCTTGGCGTGGACGTCGGCTGCTGACGGAGTGAGCTACAAACTGATGGCTCATCTAATCAAAGAAGAAGATCATACTCGACTTCAATGTCGAGTACCAATTTCTTGCTACTCTCTTTATGGTAGATGAAAAAGCTCGGCATAAGATGGCGTCTGGTGTGCCATGGAGAAGCATCATGGTCCGAAAGGTCTTCAGGTGATCGATCGAATTAGAGATTTCGTCGTAGCTTTCAAATTGGGGAAGCTTGAAGTTTGATGGAACGCGCTCTTACATAATCCTCTAAGAAAAAAAAGGATCGATGCAAATATTATTACCATATGAGGAGGAAGTATGACGGAGCTCTTCGATTCATCGGCTCATTTTCTGGAGCCTTTGATTCAGAAGATCTTCACGATCATTGATCTTCAGAGTTTTCTGATGGGACGGAGGCAAAGCTCCCCTTGGGCTAAGAGCTCTCCACCCTCTGCTTTTCCTTTTCGGAGGTCATCGGATGGCTAGCCAAAGTCGGTCATCCCTCGACTAGCTCATGAGGCTCTGGAGAGGCCTGCTCCAATTGAATTGGCGGTGGAGTCTGACGATGTATGGCCTACATCGCCTCTATGAGATCGCGAACCTGCTGGACCAGTAGGTTGAACTACCTCACATCCACCATGGCGGTAGGTGGCGCTTGAGTTACCAAAGCTGAAGCAGGAGTGAATAAATTTGGACGAAATTTGACTGCAGAGATCATTGATCGCCAGATCGAAGCTTTTCTGGAAGGTATTTTTTTAAAAAAAACTCTAGAGAGGAAGAAGAGAGATCGCTGCTAAACACTCTTTTAAGAATAAGAAAACTTTAGGAATAGAGGTACCTTTTTTCTAGCACCAATCCTATTGGTGCAGAATCTGGTTGACGTCGGATTGAACTGGAGTTGGAGAAGAAGAGATCGCGGTCGGTGATCTACAAAATAAAGTTTCATTCGGAGTTGATGATGGTGACTCCGGTAGGATTCTTCGACGATCAAGTTAGCTCTTCTGACCAATAAAAATGGAGTGCTTAGAAAAGAATTCAGCAAAATTTTAGGAAGAAGCAGAGAGCTTAGAGAAAACGTATTTGGAGGATCTCTTTTATAGACAGAATTTGAAGCAGATTGATAGTGACAATCGTAACCATCTGATCATGGGCCACTCAGAGCCACATAGAATTTATTATGGAGAGAGGTGTCACCCATAGTAGACTGATAATAATAGTCGTAATCATTCGGTAGTGGGGTCACTTATAGCAGATTGATAAATGATAGTGGTAACCATCCGGTAGTGAGATTGCCTATAGTAAACTAATAAATAATAGTCGTAACCATCCGATAGTGAGGTCGCCTGTTCGTTGAGATTTAATAGTCAAAATCTAGAGGAAGCAGGCATTGGTTGGTGAAGAGCTTTGACATATATCAATTTTAGAGGAGTTCGAACTCCTAAAGAGAATACGGCTAGAGGGGATCATCCGAGAGGAATACTACTTGAAATCTGAAAGTAATCCGTTGGAGGAATTTGGATGAAGTTCGACTCATGGAGAAGTTCAAAAGAAGTTTGGTTCTTGAAGAAATCCGACTGAAGGAGAAGTTTGGCTTCTGGAGGAATTTGACTGAAGGAGAAGTCCGGAAGAAGTTCGGCTCCTAATGGAATCTGATTGAAGGAGAGGTCCGAAAGAAGTTTGGCTCCTGAAGAAATTTGACTGAAGAAGAAGTTCGAAAGGAGTTCGACTTCTGGAGAAATCTAACTGAAGGAGAGGTCCATAAGGAGTTCGGCTCCTGATGGAATTCGACCGAAAGGAGTTTGACTTATGGAGGAATTTGATTAAAGGAGAGGTCCGGAAGGAGTTTGGCTCCTGAAGGAATTTGACTAAAGAAGAAGTCCGAAATGGGAGAGGTCGGAAGGAGTTTGACTTCTGAAAAAAATTGATTGAAGAAGAGGTCTGGAAGAAGTTCAGCTCCTAAAGGAATTTGACTGAAGGAGAGGTCTGGAAGGATATCGGCTGCTGAAGAATTTTCGATCGAAGCTTTTCTCTGATTATAGTTATATTAGGCTAAGCATCAGACTGGACTTCGGTGGAAGCGGGGTTTATCTCCAATAATGTATTATTTTGGATTTTTTGGTTCTATATAATTATCCAAAATCTTCTCAAATTAATACATAATGCATGTGGCACTAAATATATTCCAACATAGCACTCTCATATTCCCCTATTTAGGCCATATGGGCATGTGTTTAATCCTGCATCGCTTATGCATTAGAGATATTTATGATAAGTATACCAAATCCAAAAACTCAAATAATATTTTTCAGCTAGCCTTTTCAGATAAGATCCTAGATTGTTATAAATGATATTAAAATCAACTCAGCTTATTATCCATGTATACAAAGGGATACTGCAACATAAGCCATTCAAAGTTGACCATAGGCCGTGATTGAACTTAGACTCTTAGTTTAGCAAGGATGCTAAGGTTTAAATGGAAGGAGTGTGTAACGATATGTGTGGACATGTATTTTACTTCCATATTGGTTTTATATTGAAGAGATCTTGGATGCTAATATAAAATGAATGAATCTAAAAATACCTTCTGCTCGGTCTTTTTGAGTGAGGTTCCAAATTGTTACACAAGATCTAAAAGCTTTCACTTATAAAGGTGATAATTAATTGAGTTGCTAATTTTGATGCAATGCTAAGATAGATTGCATATTAAACAAAAAGAAGTAAAAAGATGAGTTCACGAAGAATTGATTGATTAGACTTTGAGTTTGCTTTAAAACTAATTAATGATTATCTTAAACAAATGCACTCTAGCAAAATTACTAAAAATAGAAAATCACTGAATCTTCTTAGAAGAAAATATATAATTTTGTTCAAAATATGCTTTTCTTAAGACAGTATAAACTTTTATGGCCTTTATAATTATGGAAAGAAATTTCTAAAATGGAAAGTTTTTACTTTTACCTTCTTGTTCATCCTTGATTGATAGAATTAATGCAAAAAAATTTAGGACCTATTGACTTCTGCTAATTAACAATAAAATTAAGCTTGAATATCATGACTTAGACTGGTAATTAAAAGTTATATTCATTTTAGTATATGTAATGCAAAATTATGTATATATAATGCAAAGTTATATTCATCTTCCTCCAAGTAATCAATTTCTTGCTAGGTTCAGACAAGCAATAACTAAAACTGTTGACTTGCAGCCAACCTTTTTTTTTCTCGATTGGATCAAAAATTAAAACTAAAATATGACTTATTTATTAAATAGATAAAAAAATATGATCATTGTAAGACAAGATGTTTATCTCAACAAAATTAAGTTTAACCCAATATTGACATGATCAACCAATTAAACTTTATCATCCAACAGTTTCTCATTTTACTAACCTAATAATCTATAATTTCTTTAAATTTGACTTAATATGTTGTTTTATGAATACATATTTAAATTAGTTGGTATTCTATCATGAATATGTTAGATTATATTCATGATTGAACCTGCCTATTAAATAGAGTAATCTAGGTCAAACTTGCCAAGTCACTAACATTGAACCTGCCTATTAAATAGAGTAATCTAGGTCAAACTTGCCAAGTCACTAACCTTGTTAAACCCACCATTTAATATATCAACCCATTTATGACTTGAACAAGATAAAACACAAGCAAAATGACTAATTTTACATTGATCTTGAGTTTGGTTGGCGTAGCCCTAATCTTAGGCCATGGTTGGTATATAAAATGAATAACTTCTACTAATATTCGCAGTTAATTTTACATCGATCTTTCGTTTGGTTGGTGTAGCCCTAACCTTAGGCCATGGTTGGTATATAAAATGAATAACTTTCACTAATACTCACAGTTACATGCTAGCTGAAATATAATATTTACCATCGACTTTTCTCTATCGTATCAATATGCATATCCATGTGCCACATTTAGCCCTTTACAAGATAGTGATGATCAAGGAGGAATGTGGTGTGTAATATCAATTATGAAGATAGATATGGTGCAAATATAGTTGCATTTAGGTATACTATAAAGGGGATTTGCTTAGGCCGTGAGGCCATTTGAGGAGTTTGTTAGGCAGTTAGTTTGCTATAATAGAATGGTCAGATGTGTGGTGATCATGGGCCATTACTTATATGGAGATTAGTTGTAGCATAGCTAAAAAATAGTTATGACATAGCTGGAGAGTAGCAGGTACTCTTGTCAAGGATCAACTATTATCTTGGCAGGTCGGTAGTAGTCGATTTGGCTATATTGATGATATCGGTATTAATCCGATCTCTGTCTAAGAGAGTGCTCATTAGTGTGCCAGTCAAAACCAAATCTTAGTGCAGAGTGCTAAAAAGTAGGAAGGTATGAAACCAATCTCATCTTGAAGCACTGATTGATAGAATGGTAGAAAATCGATCTTAGCCTGAAGCACCGATGGGTAGGACAGTAGAAATTTGATCCCGACCTTAGCAGCATTTGTGAGCCATCAATTTATCTAGCATGATTGTGAAGATGGTAAATTGCTGACATCAACTGTTATAATTGAGGAAGACCGTGAGACCATCTTGTTGATGAGTCAGCTGCTCTTAGATCAATATTAAATCAATTTAAACTTAAAAACTGGCTGTATCATGTCATCATCAAAATACCATTAAATCAGTGACCTTCTTGATGTTGCCACATGGCTAGAGACTATTAGCTACATCAATAGTTGGTATTCTATCGTGCATATGTTAGGTTATATTCATGATTGAATCAGCCTATTAAGTAGAATAATCTAGGTCAAACTTGTCAAGTCACTAACCTTGAAACCCACCATTTAATATATCAATACATGTATGACTTGAACAAGATAAAACACAAGCAAAATGACTAATTTTATATTGATCTTGATTTTGGTTGGCATAACCCTAACCTTAGGCCATGGTTGGTATATAAAATGAATAACTTCCACTAATATGCACAATTACATGCTAGCTAAAATAGAGTATTTACCACCGACTTTTTTCTCTTGTGTCAATATGCATATCCATGTGCCATATTTAGCCCTTTACAAGGCAGTGATGATCAAGAAGGAATGTGGTGCGTAATCTCAATTATGAAGATAGACATGGTGAAAATCTAGTTACATTTAGGCCTACCCAACCCAATTTTTAACTTTCATAATTATGTGTATCTAGTAAATTTAATGCTCATTCCTAACCATGTAGGAAAAATCCAATGCCAGTGGCTTGTAGTATCATACTTAATGAATCATGGGCAGAATACACAAAGCCTTTCTAAAGATTGGTGGTTGAGTCATCCTCTCAGTGTGTGCGGTAGAAGTCCTCAAGCCATGCAAAGTGGAATTGGCTTGGATGGCCACCTCAAATCTATAGGTACCAAAGTACTATTGGACCAGTCGATGGTTGGCCGGGACGTGACAGATAACCTCATGAATGGCTTCTCATCAATGTTCAATATATCCCTTGTGAAAGTAGTAGGTATTGTGGCGTAGGAGAGAGGACTTCATTAGTCTCACATTGATCGTGAGTCAAGAGGGACTCTAGCAGGGACCATCCTTTTTATGTGAGGCATCTTTTATATTGGACTCCAAGGAACAAAATTATGAGGCCTATAGACCAGAGTGGATGATACGTCATGCGACAAGCCATGAGCCTTTGGTCGTAATAGTAGGCATCACCAGTTTGGAGGCTATATTAAGACAATTAGTAGCATCAACCTAACTATAGTCAAGAGCATTTGATAAATTCAAGTACCCAAGCCTGTTTTTAAAGTCAGTTTCAAGACTACAATGGTGAATAAAAACTAAAGGCTTGAAACAAGCTCGACATTGTTGGAATAATATTGCAAGGATATTTAATATGGCATTACCATAGATGTTGTGGGGTAGAATATATTGTTGATGTAGATTATAAAGTTGTGAGTGTAAACGTGCTTCGAGTTACTGATAGATCCTTCTACAACTACTACTCAAGCTACCCCTATGATACTTCGAAGTTAATTAACTATATCTTTTTTCTTCTTAAATTTCTTAAGATTTATAATATTTTTGAATCATATTGATTTGTCCAAAAATCATTCATTATGGTTGTAAGCTGAAGCATGCAATCTAAGTATTTATCCTTTTTATTATTAGATATTTTTATGATAGATTTTGGTAGAGCTGTCAAAATGGGCCAGCCCGGCCTAGCACGGCCCTAGCCCACATGGGCTATGATTATGTGGGCCAGGTAGGGGCTCAGCCCACTTGTTAAAATGAGCCTTAAAAACTCAGCTAGGCCCTAGCCCACGTGAGCTATGAGTTTGGGCCGGGCAAGCCTGCTTCTTTTTTTTTTCTTTTTTAGGATCGGGCCAGCTCATTTTGGAGTTACTTTCATAGCTTTCTCCCCTTATTCTGGAGTCACTATAAAGAAAATTAGAACTCAGCATTCAACCAGTAATAAGAAGTTAAGTAGCAACAGGATTTTCAAGACTAAACAAAAACTAAACTTACAACGATGATGAAACAACATCAAACTCAAATGTATTATCTATAATACATCAAGGACTCAACTCAAGTGATCAGTTCTAATTCGATTCAGCCCATAGGCTATAGGGGCTGGGCCAAAAAGCCTACTTTCATAAATGAGCCAAAATTTCTCAGCCCGATTTGGCCCATTTTTAGGGTCAAATGGACTGGCCCATAGGCCCTTATCTATTTTGATAGCTCCAGATTTTGGATGACCATAGTATTAGTTTCCTATAGATCTAAAGATGCAAAACAAAAGGCTTGGAATTAAGGATGTATAATGCAAAGGCCATGGATAATGGTTGAATTAAATGGAACCATATAAAATGTTAGAAATAAATTCCATTATATAGAATTGAAGTCTCTTTATTCAAAAGATGCATTTTAACACAATATTATGTATCTGAACTAGCAAATAGGTGAAGTGTTAAAAAATATAACAAGAAAGTCATGAAATTCCTTCTAACAGAATAATTCTTAAATACATAAAGGCAAAACTTATTATCAACAAATCTATTAGTGAGAGCTTAGAGAAGGAAAAAAAGAGTCAACTGTAACTAATGAGAATGAGTGTCTACTCAGCAAATATATCTACCAGCAATAGTACAAATTACCTTCTATTAGTTGAGGTCCCCAATGAGTCATGTGTAGAAACATTGCTACATGAAGCGTTGTATACTTACTAGGGGAAATCACAATCATAGTGTTTTCCTCATACGTGATCATGCCCATCTATACTTCTTAACATATGTATCACATGTTCCTAATGAAGGAAAAACTGAATTTTTCTTACTGCAAGATGCATCTGATCGGATCAGATTTGCAGTAGAATAATTTTAAATTTTTTTTATGATCCGATCAAATCTGAAAGTTCTCAGATCTGATTAGATTGATCTAAAATTTAGAAGTAAAATAAAAATAAAAATAGTGATAACAGTTATCACCTAATCGAATAAACTATTTATCCATTGTGATGATCTGACAACTGATCCGAGGTTTTGATTGAGCTGCGCAAATATCCGATCTCTACCGGTATCCACTCAAGTCAAATCTAGAAGTCTTCTCCTTCAGAATTTGATCCCTAAAGATTAGATCTAATGTCTTTCCGTAGAGCCTTCAAAATGAACTCCAAAAGCTGCGCGTTCGTTTCATGAACACCGTCATCTCTCGCTGATCTTCATGCCAATGGGACTTGATCTTTACTCATAGGTTTTGCCCAACTCTTAAGCATGGAGAAGAGAAAGAGGATCAAATGAGGGAGTCATAGAGATGGTGATTTTGGCAGGTCTTCATCGTAGAGAATTTTTCTATATGCAACAGCTTGCGTAGGGCTCTATTTATAGACCAAACTAAGAATCCCTTCACATGTGACTTTGAACAGGTCAAAGCAAACAAGTAGAAGGACTCTCCCATGATCTCCATGCCCCACACCCCTTTTTTCAGATTTTTGTTGCACAAAAATAAAGGGATATGGCATGGAACAATTTGGGATAAGATTAAGTTGGCGCACAACTCTTATCTCCCAAGAGTTTGAACTATTCAAACTTTTGATCCATTCGAACTTGATTTGAATGGAACACCTCCATACATATCCATATGAGGTGCACGGCCAAAGGGGGAGTGTGCCCCTTATTCCTCACGTAAATCCCATACGGACGTGCATTCTTAGATAAATTTTAGGGGGCACACGCTATATCTCTTCCTTCCTACATACTGGGATAATATTTGACCCTTGTCCTGTTCCCATCTCATGAGATTTTGGACAAACAATTTTTAAGTCCCATCCAATGGAAATAGGTCAAGTCCTAACCAAGTTAGAACAAGCCTTGATTAGGCCAGGACTCGATCCAGTTAGATCAAGAAAAATTTATCTAGAATTTTTGGAAAAGGCTTGTCTAAATTTCATCTCATGATTTTAGGACAAACCCTAATCTGGCAAAGACAACCCTTGTCTTATTCCCATCTTATGGAATTTAGGATAAGTCTTGATCAGGTCAGGACAAGATTTAGTCAAATCAAGATAAATTCCTATAGAATTTTCGAAAAAGTCTTGTCCAAATAGCTTCACAAATTAGTAGGTCTTGTCTTGTTTCCATCCGATGGATTAGGACAAGCCTAGATCAGGTTAGGACAAGACTTTTCTGATATGGACAAGTTTCAGTCAGACTAGGACAAACTCATACAAAGCTTCTGGATGAGCCAAATCCAATTTGCCTCAGTCGAGATGATCCAAAAAGACTATAGAAGAAGAATGTTAAGCTCAATCGTGTACTAGCACGATTTTCTTGAACCTAATTGGATCTAAGCCAAATCAATCGAATTGGATTAGCTCAATTGATGACATCCAGACCCAAATCTTTATTTATGTGATCCAGCTAGATTCAGTTCTGTATGGTAATGGGACATGTCATGATCTTCATCAACGATATCATCAAAATATCTTTCGATGGACTAGAACTCTTTCGATTCATCCAATCAGAATCATCGATCATCAAGATAATTCTAATTGATCCCCAAATCCACCAGTGACACCTAGCAGTATATGGTGGCAACCCATCAAAAGCTGAATGCGAACCTCTTCAGTGCAGCTACCTGTGTGATTAAGTTCTTCTATCTTGAGCCCCGATCAGATTAGGGTTAAGGATAAACTCGTCAAACCCAACATTCTGTCATATGAATGTAATCATTCGATTCGAGTCCGATGTGAAAACCCTAATAGAAAACTCTTTCTATTATTTTACACTATCATGGCCATGGATTTTAGGACTTAATCTCATGATCATCATAGGACCACTCCTCCTCTATCGAGGTTGATAGATCCCATCTTAGTGCGATCCAATTCCTACAATGAGCATGCTATAGCCAACATACACCTTAGAATTTTGAATGGCTAGAAGACCGAATTATAGTATTGTTGGGGATAAACCCCGCTCCTGTCGAAGTCCAGTTCGATGCTCAGACAATACGACTAGTAGCTGCGGAAGAGCTTACCCCTTCAGCCGATTGAACTGCCTAGCGGTCGAGCTTCTCGAACTCCCAGCGGCCGAGCTTCTTGGGCTTCCAGCGGTCGAGCTCCTTGGACTCCCAGCGATCGAGCTCCTTAGGCTCCCAACGGTTGAGCTCCTTAGGCTCCCAACGGTCGAACTTCTTGGACTTCCAATGGCCAGGCTTTACAGAAACTCCTCAGCGGTTGAGCTTCAGTCAGAGTCCCATGAGGGCTGAACTCTCTCCGCGCCCTTGCAACCAGACGCCTGTAAGAGCCGAACTCCCTCCGAGCTTTCTCTTTGATTGGATTTCTTCAGGAGTCGGACTCCTCCCAGACATTCCTTTCGATCGATCGAGCTCCTACCGAACTCTCCAACGATCAGTAGCTGTGGAAGAGCTTACCCCTTCAGCCGACCGAACTGCTTAGCGGTCGAGCTTCTCGAACTTCCAGCGGCCGAACTCCTTGGACTCTCAGTGGTCGAGCTCCTTAGGCTCCCAGCGGTCGAACTCCTTGGACTCCCAATGGCCAGGCTTTAGCAGAACTCCTCAGCGGTTGAGCTTCAGTCGGAGTTCCGCGAGGGCCCAACTCTCTCCGCACCCTTCCAGCCAGACGCTTGCAAGAGCCGAACTCCCTCCGAGCTTCTCCTTCGGCTGGACTTCTTCAGGAGTCAGACTCCTCCCAGACATCCCTTTTGACTGGTCGAGCTCCTATCGAACTCCCCAGTGATCGAGTCTTAGCCGAGCACCTCCAGCCAGACGCTTATGGGAGTCGAACTCCTTCCGAGCTTCCTCTTCAGGAGTCCGAGCTCCTCCAAAATGGGTACACATCAAGGCCCTCCAATCCTTCATTCAACCCCGAGCAGCTCAATATCAAGATAGCTGCAGCCATCACCATCAGTCCACCGTAAGCGATAGCGATCCGTTGTCAGATGGCGATGGTTGTCACCATCAACCCACTGCAGACGGTGCCTACCCCTGGAACTGACTCCGTCGAACCTCGAGTGGCCTACCAGCACGCGGCTGCAGCTGTCACCATCAAGCTCCACCTATATAAAGAACCCTCTAGATATGCTAATCTTTCTGATCTCTAAGATCTCCTCTTCATCTCTAAGCTCTGTAGAAATCATTTTCGGGCACTCCATTCCTGTTGGTCAGAGCTGACTTGATCGTTGGAGGGTCTTGCCGGAGCCACCCCTCATCAACCCAGATGGAACTTTATTTTGTAAGTCTCCGACGGCGATCTCGTCCACCACCACTCCAACCAATTTCGACGATGATCAGATTCTATGTCAACAGATTGGCGCTAGAAGGAGGGCACTCCGAACCTCCGAGGTTTCCTTATTCTTAAAGGAGTGCTCGGCGATGATTTCTCTCTCTTTGGAGACCTCTTTTCTTCCTCACCAGAGTCCTCTCCCAAAGAGAAAATGCCTTCCAGGAGAGCTTCGACTCGACGATCGATGGCCTCCGCATCCCGATCCCGTCCAGATCCGTCTGCTCCTCCTTCAGCCCTGGCAACTCAGATTCCACCCATACCCATGGTAAATGTGGAGTAGTTCAACCTGCTCGTTCGATAGATCCGTGGCCTCGCGGATGCAATGCGGGCCATGCAGCAGCCTCCGGTGGCGACTCCATCAGAAAATCTACCATTCGGATGTCAAAAATCGGCCCCAAAAAAGGGTACTCGGGTCGGTGTGCCCGCCGCCACCCCTTGAAAAGAAAAATAGAGAGTCGGGGATCCATGTTCGGATCATGATTCTCCTCTGGAGGAGACCTTTTCCACTTATAGCTGGAAGTCCCCCAAGATCTGCGATCAGGATGACGCCCTTGATCATAGACTGCGGGAGATGGACCGACAGATTGAAGAGCTCGACCACGTCATCCCGACTTATCATGCCGACATCCACGCCGATCCTCCTTTCTCCCTCTAGATAATGCAAGAGCCCATCCCACCGAACTTCAAGCTCGCTCAACTTGAAAGCTACGATGGAACCTTTGATCCGGTTGATCATCTGGAGGTCTTTCGGACCATGATGTTGCTTCATGGTGTTTCAGACGCCATGCTGTGTCGAGCCTTTCCATCTACCTTAAAGAGAGCAGCGAGAAACTGATACTCAGTGTTGAAGCCAAGTACAATCTTCTCTTTTGATCAGATGAGCAGTTTGTTTGTGGCCCACTTCATCAGCAGTCGACGACCGTGCCGAGGTTTGGATTCCCTGATGAACGTCAAGCAGAAGCAAGAAGAATCCATCCGAACTTACGTCATCCGATTTAACGCCGCGGCATCGGAGGTCCGAGATTTAGACCAGTCTATTGCGATGGCCGCACTCAAGGGCAGCCTTCAGAAAAATGATTTGCTGTTCTTCCTGGAAAAAATGTATCCTAGGAACTTTGCCGATCTGCTGGCTTGAGCCGAGAGATATGCCCGTGCGGAAGAAGCCTTCAAGTTGAAGGATGAAGAAGCCTTAAGGGAGCGGCTGGCAGGCAATAGAGAGCCGAACGAAGTTCGACCGTGCTTATGGACTCCCTCCGATAGCAGATGGGCCCGAACTCCTCGAGCTTACAGAGAAGTGCGAAGAAGCCCTCCTCCCAAAAGATTCCACGACTACGCCCCCCTCAACGCTCCTCGAACTCAGATTCTCACTGAAGTTAAGAATCAACTGCCAAAATTAGAAGGGTTACAGTCTCCCCCAAATAAGCATGATCGAAGCAAGTACTGCCTCTACCATCGCGACCACGATCATAATACTGAGGAGTGCATCCAGCTCCGAGATGAAATTAAGGAGCTAATTAGAAAGGGACGGCTGGGTAAATTCATTTGACGCCAGCCTGAAGATCGACAAAGGGTGCTACCGTAACAAGAGACGACAAGGTCGGCCGCCTCATGGCATCATCAATGTTACCCCAGGGAGCTTGGTACATCGGCGACTCATCACCTCCCAGCATCGAAGCCAAGAGAAGCATGCTCCAAAGTGAGGAGGCCAGCATAAGATAGAAAAGGTCGTCCGCATGAAGAAGCACGGAGGAACAACGCTACCATGACCCTGAATCACAAAGAATTCAGAAATACATTACCAGTAACTTTCTTTCAATAAAGTTTTTTCCTTTCAATAAAATACTATTTTTGGGCATGAAAATAATGTGATGACAGGAAAAGAAGCAGTTAATAGTCATCGTGTTAGGAACAGAAGGAGAACCTCATCCTAACACGGGCAGGTCAAAGACCTTCGACCTCGACTAGAGATAAGATCTCTCCCGAGCGACAACCTCGGCTAGAGATAAGATCTCTCCCGAGAAGCAACCTCGGCCAGAGATAAGATCTCTCTCGAGCGACAACCTCGGCCAGAGATAAGATCTCTCCCGAGAAGCAACCTCGGTCAGAGATAAGATCTCTCCCGAGCGACAACCTCGATCAGAGATAAGATCTCTCCCAGAAGCAACCTCGGCTAGAGATAAGATCTCTCCCGAGCGACAACCTCGGCTAGAGATAAGATCTCTCCCGAGAAGCAACCTCGGCCAGAGATAAGATCTCTTCCGAGAAGCAACTTCGGCCAGAGATAAGAACTCTCTCGAGCGGCAACCTCGGTTAGAGATAAGATCTCTCCCAAGAAGCAACCTCGGTCAGAGATAAGATCTTGTTCGAGAAGCAACTTCGGCCAGAGATAAGATCTCTCCCGAGCGGGCAACCTCGGTCAGAGATAAGATCTCTCCCGAGAAGCGACCTCGGCTAGAGATAAGATCTCTTTCGAGTGACAATCTCGGCTAGAGATAAGATCTCTTCCCGAGAAGCAACCTCGGCTAGAGATAAGATCTCTCCCAAGTGGCAACCTCGGTCAGAGATAAGATCTCTCTCGAAAAGCAACCTCGGTCAGAGATAAGATCTCTCCCGAAAAGCGACCTCGGCCAGAGATAAGATCTCTTCCGAGCGACAACCTCGGCTAGAGATAAGATCTCTCTCGAGAAGCAACTTTGGCCAGAGATAAGATCTCTCCCGAACCACAACCTCGGCTAGAGATAAGATCTCTTCCGAGCGGCAACCTCGATCAGAGATAAGATCTCTCCCGAGAAGCGACCTCGGTCAAAGATAAGATCTCTTCCGAGCGACAACCTCGGCCAGAGATAAGATCTCTTCGAGCGACAACCTTGGTTAGAGATAAGATCTCTTTCGAGCGATTGAGTCAACCTCGACTAGAGATAAGATCTCTCCCGAGTGATCGAGTCAACCTCGGCTAGAGATAAGATCTCTTCTGAGTGAAGGCCTCGTTCACAAAGGGCGAGATGGGGGGAGATGGACGACGGTCCGAATATGCCCCCGTAGCCCGTTAGGAATAGGAGGAGAATCTCGTCCTAACGTGAGTAAAGTTGAAGGCCTCGTTCACAAAGGATGAGATGGGGGAAGAGGCATGAACGACGGTCCGTATGTGCCCCCATAGTCCATTAGGAACAGAAGGAGAACCTCGTCCTAATGCAAGCAAAGTTGAAGGCCTCGTTCACCTTAGAGGAGATGAGAGGAGACAGACGACGGTCCGAAGGTGCCCCCATAGATTGTTAGGAATAGGAGGAGAATCTCATCCTAACGCGAGCAAAGCCGAAGGCCTTGTTCACCTTAGACGAGATGGGGGGAGAGGCTCGGACGATGGTCAGCATGTGCCCCCATAGCCCGTTAGGAATAGGAGGAGAGCCTCGTCCTAATGTGAGCAAAGTCTAAATCCAAGCTTCGAAGTCTACGGGAGATAGGATCTCCATCAACCTCGGCCAGAGCGCTCGAGCCAACTTTGGCTAGAGATAAGATCTCTCCCAAGCGACCGAGACAACCTCGGCCAGAGATAAGATCTCTCCCGAGCGATCGAGACAACCTCAGTCAGAGATGAGGTCCACGATAATCTCGGTCCGTGATAATCTTGGCTAGAGATAAGTTCTCTCCCGAGCGCCCGAGCCAACCTCGGCCAGAGAAGATCTCTTCCGAGCGACCGCGTCGACCTCGGCCCGAGATCAGATCTCTCTCGAGTGCCCGTGTTAACCATGGCTGCAGGAGAAGAGATCTCCCGTGAGTCAGCCTCGGCGGCTGAAGACAATATTGCCCCTCGGAGGAGCTCAACCTCCGACCTCGACCGCATGAGATGAGATCTACTTCAACCTCGGCTTGAGATGAGATCTTCTCCGGGCTTCAACTTCAACATCAACTTTAGCTGAAAATGAGATCTTTTTCGAGCTTCGATCTGAACTAGCATGGAGCCTAGAAGAAGACTTTGGCAGTCATCTTTTCTGCACTCCCTTCCTTCGAATTTTCAAACTCGAGAGTGGGGGGCTATTGTTGGGGATAAATTTCGCTCCTGCCGAAGTCCAATTCGATGCTCAGATAATGCGATCAGTAGCCGTGAAAGAGCTTATCTCTTCAGTCGGTCGAACTGCTTAGCGATCGAGCTTCTCAAACTCCCAGCGGTCGAACTCCTTGGACTCCCAGCGACCGAGCTCCTTGGGCTTCCAGCGGCCGAGCTCCTTGGGCTCCCAGCAGCCGAACTCCTTGGACTCCCAATGGCCAGGCTTTAGCGGAACTCCTCAGCGGCCGAGCTTCAGTCGGAGTCCTGCGAGGGCCGAACTCTCTCCACGCCCTTTCAGCTAGACGCCTGCAAGAACCGAACTCCCTCCAAGCTTTTCCTTCGATCGGACTTTTCAGGAGCTGGACTCCTCCCAGACATTTCTTTCGATCGATCGAGCTCCTACCGAACTCTCCAGCGATCGAGCCTTAACCGAGCACCTCCAGTTAGACGCCTACGGGAGTCGAACTCCATCCAAGCTTTCTCTTCAGGAGTCTGAGCTCCTCTAAAATGGATACACATCAAGGCCCTCCAACCCTTTATTCGGCTTCGAGCGGCTCAGTATCAAGATAGCTTCAGCCATCACCATCAGTCCACCGTAAGCGACAGTGACCCACTGTCAGGTGGCGATGGCTGTCACCATCAATCCACTGCAGACGGTGCCTACCCCTGAAACTGACTCCGTCGGACCTCGAGCGGCCCACCAGTACGCGGCTGCAGCTGTCACCATCAAGCTCCACCTATATAAAGGATCCTCCAGATACACTAATCTCTCTGATCTCTAAGATCTCCTCTTCATCTCTAAGCTCTATGGAAATCATTTTCGAGCACTTCATTCCTATTGGTCAGAGCTGACTTGATCGTCGGAAAGTCCTGCCAGAGCCACACCCCATCGGCTCTGGATGAAACTTTATTTTGCAGGTCTCCGACGGCGACCTCATCCACCACCGCTCCAATCGATTCCGACGACGATCAGATTCTGCGTCAATAAGTGTAATTAAACTATAACACCCTCAAAATGAATTATCGATGCACCTCAGATCAAAGAACTAGACACACGCTGCAGCATCGAGCTAGTCATCGATGAGAAGGTAGGCTTTCTTATGACTGCTCGAGGTGGTCATGCTCAGTGCTCTCATTCTTTAACGAGTATCTATACTCTCGCTCCAGTATCTCCACATCATAAACTCAAGACTTATCTACGCTAAGAAAGCGATCGTATACCGATCTTCCGGATCGATCACCATTTTTATGATGATCCTACGATCGAAAGCAGTTTATGAGTTAATTATGATAACACATGTCTTAAATTCTTAACTCTTGAGAATATGTGTTATCATGTCTATTAACTTAATGGATGTATCACAGATACTTTATATATAATATAATAGAATAAATAATTCTTTAATTAATTTTAAGTTAAAATTATGAAAATATTTTTAAAAAATATTTAATAAATATCAATATGGCTCATAGGATACATATCTAACATCTAATAATAATAAAATTAGTTTTATTTTGACAGCCATATTCAATGTCATAAATGACCTTCTATTGCTTTAATGTTTTTTTGCAACATGAGAGTTATGTAAAGTAATTCTACCAACAAAAAGTTGCAAAGTGAGATAAATCGATCATTAATTAATTGTGTGGACTTTTTTAAATCATCTTCATGGTGTTTGTAACCCTTCTAATCAATTCAAAGAAATGGTAGAACATAAATATCTGAATAATGATGAGATGTCATTTAGTGGCATCTCATCCTCCATCACTCAAAATCTAATCGAATATATAAATATGAAAACAAAAATTAAGAAAAGTTTGGATATCAATTTCAGCTATTTGCATCAGCATAAAATTTTCAATTATTCGTGCCATCTAGATTAACATAAACATTCAATATGCCATGAAATATTTTCAACTATTCGTGCCATCTAGATTAACATAAACATTCAATATGCCATGAAATTTTAACCCTGCTACTCTTAGATTACACATGCTGGCTCTTCATATTCTCGAACTGTCCCACTCTTGAAGTGGAGGAAGTGAAGTGCGGTAGGACGAGAATGTCTTCCATCAAGGCGGAGACCATGCGGTCCAGAGGGAAAAAATATTCCTTTCCTTTCCTTTGTTTCAATTGATTTTTCCTCTATTTTTCCATTCTCAGTGGGAGGCTTGAAGCGGCCGAAACGGAGTCGAAAGGAAAAGCTTTGACGTTGGCTTTGTGTTGGGTATTTCCTTCCTATTCTCCCACCCTCAGGAATTCCAATCGGGTGGAAGGCTTGAAGTGGCCTAAAGGGAAAGCTTAGGTGATGGCTGGAATTCTGTTGGTATTTCCTTTTTTTTTTTTCCAACATAGATTGATCATTTTTTTTATTGCTTCCTTTTTTCTTTTTTTTTTTTCATTTCTTTCATTTTTTTGAGATCTACTGGAAGGAGAGCATATAAGGAGATCAAAGAGGTTTCTTCGGTTGCGGATGGGCTTCTTTCCCTTCGGCCACCCCGCTTCGCCACGGTCCTCTTTGAAGACCTACCCATCACCGGCGGTGGGTCCTTCGATGTCATCTTCTCCACCTTCCGAGACCGCGGTGGCTTCTTCTAGAAGAGGAGGACCGGGAGGACGAAGCCGAGATGGAGGGCATGGCAGCTCAATCTACTTCAGATCTGGATCCGGATTTCGCCGTGTAGTGGCGGCGATGGCACTGGGCACCTCTATTGCCCCACCTCTATTGCCCCACCCCATTCTGTGGTAGGGCAAGAACATCTTTCGTCGCATCTTCTCCGTGTGCGTCCATGCAGCCGTGTGCGCCCATGCAGCGACGGCACTGGGCACCTCTACTGCCCCACCCCATTCACCAGCTTCGCTGTGGTGTCGCACGCCCAGTTTACCATCTCCTCCGTGTGCCGTGTGCGCCCAGTTTACCTACCATGTAATGGCGCTCGTGCAGCGACGGCACTGAGCACCTCCACTGCCCCACCCTATTCATCGGCTTTGCCACAATCTTCTTAAAAGACCCACCCGTCGCCGGTGGCGGGTTCTTCGATGTCGTCTTCTCCTCCTCCTTCAAGACTGCGGTGGCTGGCAGAGGATTGTTGGAAGAAGAGGCCGTGACAGAGGAAGGTCTGGATTTCTCTTTGGATTGGGAGAAAGATGTCAAATGCCAGAACTTCTCTAAGGTCTTGCCTCTCTCTCTCTTCTCTCGCTTTTGCTTCTATAGAGGAGATCTTTGAGGAAGATCCACTTCTTGGAGGTTCTTCCAAAATAGAAGGACATGGAGTAGGACCAGAAGGACAAAGCCAAGATGGAGGGCATGGTAGGCTCCACCTCGATCTGCTTTGGATCTGGATCAGGATCTAGATCTTTGGCTCTCTCCTCTAGTTGCCCTATTTTGTTTTGTAATTTTTTTTTTTTTTTTTTGTTGCATTGATTTTTGAGTTTTTCGTTTTTCTCTTCTAAGCTTTAACATGTTGATGAAGAATCTGATGGCCGAAATTCGTTGGAGTGGAGGCCGATGAGGTCGCCACCGGGGAGCTGCAAAATAAAGTTCTGTCTAGAGCTGGTGGGGGGGTGGCTCTGACATAATCCTCCGACGATCAAATCAGCTCTGGCTAACAGGAATGGAGTGCTCGAAAATGAGTTTCGAAGCTTGGAAAAGAAGAGGAGAGCTTAGAGATCATAGATTCGAGAGATTAGCGTATTTGGAGGATCCTTTATAGGCGGAGCTTAGTTGATGGTGATGGCCATACCGTCCGGTAGCGAGCTGTTGGGGTTGCATGGAGTTCGGTACGAAGAGGAAAGCATTATCAGGTGGATAATGACAGTCATACTGATAGGTCATGGGCCACATGGGGCTAGTTACGGAGAGAGTGGTGTTGCCAGTTGTGGCGGCCATGTCGTCCGGTCTTGTCGCATGTCGCAGACTGATGGCGACAGTTCGTCCAGAGGAGCTTGGACTTGTGGAGGAGTTCGACCGAAGGGGAAGCTCGGAAGAAGTTTGGCTCCTGCAGGCGCATGGCTGGAACGATGCGCGGAGAGAGTTCGGCTCTTGCGGGAGTCTGACTGAAGCTCGATGGTTGAGTTCGACTAAAGCTCGGCTGTTGGGAGTCCAAGGAGCTCGATCGCTAAGTAGTTCGACCGACTGAAGGGGTTCGGTCCGGACGCTGGAAGTCCGAAGGAGCTTGACCGCTGATGAGTCCGAAGGAGTTCAGCCGCTGAGGAGTTCAAAAAAGCTTGGCTGCTAAATAGTTCGGCCAGCAGTAACAGTTTGGCCAGCTGTAACAGTTCGGCCAAGACCCGTCCGCTGAAGCTCTTCCGTGGCTACTGGCCGCATCAGACTGGACACCGAACTTGACTTCGGTAGGAACGGGGGATTTATCCCCAACAAATCCTCTGATCCATTCTCTCAAAACATCTTCAATAGCAGTCTGTGTGATAGTGATAGAGCATGATTTACGAGCATACGTTTAAAGATACCAATGCTCTATTTTATTTTTTTTGTTTTTTTTATTTTTTTTTGCATTGTTTTTTGAGTTCTTCGTCGTTTTTCTCTTCTAAACTTTAACCCTCTATTCCATTCTCTCAAAGCATCTCCAATGGCGGTCCGCGACAATGATGGAGCCTATATGGTTTTTTGAATCTTTTCACAATTTTATTTATTTTTTATGTTATTTTATTTTAATCGATCCTGCTTTTGGGAGGTTTGGAGATGACTGCAATGAAGTTTGCTATCTAGATCCAATAGCTTTCTTTGTGATACTTTATTTTCTGAATCGTTGTTCTTTAAAATCTTTTCATGTCGTGGCTACTTTCTATTTTCAGGCTCGACTTTTTTCATACTTCCATCACCATAAAAAAAATTTTACTCACATGCATGCATTTTACCCACTTATTGCATCTTTACGCCAGAATATTTAATAAAGTTTTAAATAAGGGATAGCAAAGGATAAGATTATTTCTATTTCTATGTTTATTTCTTGGTTCCATATTCTACCAAAGTTGGTGCACTGTAGAGTGATAGGATCATATGATTTAATATCCATTTTCTTTTTCTTAATGTATTCGATTAAAAGCATCTTAAATGTACCACTTAAAGAGGGAGAAAATAAGAAGTATTGTATCATAGTCCATAAAAAACTTACAATTAACTCTAGCAATTAAAGTCCATTCATGTAAATTAAATTAGAGTTCAACACTATCATCGTGCTTAGCCAAGAATTTGGATGGACAAATGCATAACTATTTTAGATTCAAAGAATCTTAAATGCATGGATTTATCACTTAGAATTCCATGAATTTGTTATTTACAATAGCTGGGTATTATTTAGGAGAAGTGTTTCATTATTGATGGTATTATTAGAAGTAGAAGGTATACTCTTTTCTTTTATCCATTGTTATTTTTCTACTACTTTCTTTTTGCTTTTGCCATTTTATTCTAGATCTGCAATCTTTTGGGTGGTGCTTTTGTTTGAGATTAATAGTGTATCAAGTGGTATTTTGTTCTTAACCTGCATTAAGTATCATAAAGTATTCATTTGAAACTAAAGACAATGGTAGATTGTCGATTTGCGAGATTGCGCAGGCGTTTGATTTTATGTCAGAAATGTTTGTTCAAAAAATATGGGGATTATCATTATGGACAACAAATGCCTTTTATGTTATATGGAGTAAATATTATCAGTAGAGCTTAATATTATCATTGGGCAAGATTACATAGGAGAGATTTTTAGCAAGAGACAAAAGTTACGATATGTACCAGGCCATTGTGCGATGGAAAAACAAAAGCTGATTACTCTTGGTAAAAAGAAGATTGATTTATTATATGGTGATCCTGATCAGCAGGATAATGTAATGACGAGCAATGATTGTTTTCAACATATTGGAGTAAATATTGCTCGGTTAGAATTTGAGTGGAATAGCCAGAGCAATGTTAATCATGGTATGGATATTATTTTTTAAAAAAAATTAGTTTTGTGCAAATTATTAAAATGTAATTACTTTTGTAAATGTGCATCACATTACTAATGGCCTATATGTATTGTATTTGTTGTAGTCAATAGTAAACAAGTTAGCACTAGGCTTGGATGATAAAGCAAAGACTATTTGTATACCCAAGCATTTGTGCCACCTATCTGTAGCAAATAAAAGATATATATAAGTTGATTATATATTAAATTTACCGTAGTAGTAGTAGTAGCTGACATATTTGACCAATTAATCATATTTTGTAGGTACAATAATGGCGTGCCATATGTTAGCAGATCCAACCACTGATATGGATGGCCGGACCATAAAAGTAAGAATTTTGAGGATGTGGGAAGCAGTAAACACAAGAAACAATAATGAAGTGATAAGTTTGAATCTCATTATCAATGATGAACAGGTAAGAGGAAATAAACCTTAAGAAACTATGATGTAAAAGCCACTATGAAATAATATTATTCATTTAGTGTCAACATGGACTAAAAATTAATTATATTTGGACAGGATGCTATGATACATCCAAGTATTAGGAGGGCTTTGATTAACAAAATTCAGTCCCCAACTACAAGAAGAAAATCTTTGCATAATAAAAAATATAAAGATCATCCTAGCACAAGTAACGTATCGAACTGTGCTCAATGATAAAAAAAATTATGTTTCTTTTAACCACTACAGTCATAAAATTGAACATGGAGTCCATCAACATTTGTAGATATCATTTTGAGTTTGTAAATATGCAAACCATATCCCGCAGATATAATGACAATACTTAACAGGTAGAATAACATTTGAAATTGTTTATACTGATTTCATCGCTTATTTCTTTAACAAGTTATATATCTTGAGATTTTGAATCGATTGTTTCAGATGTTATTGGAAAATTGGTTGCTGTTAGTCTTTCAAAAGAGATGCATGTCAAACGAAAATTGGTGATGAAGAAAGAAATTGAACTGATTTTAATGGAGTAAGTATAAATGAATAATTGTATCATGCTTTGTATATATATATATAGACACACACGCACATACATTACATCTGTTGTTTGCACCATGCGGAGGAGAAACAATGAGAATTATTGTGGGACAAAGTAGTAATAGAGATGGAGAACCGCTTGGACAATCCTTCTGGTGAAGCACTGGTTATTGTCATCACATCAATAATTGTAAAATGATTTATGGATGAGAAACAATATATCAAAAAATAAGAAATAATAAAAATATTATTTATTATTAACTCTTTGCTTCATACAAGGCAATTATGTTTGTCATCCATAAGTGCAATAAAGATTTACATCAATCTAGAAATAACTGAAACTATTGAAATACTTCAAAGGTAATAAAAATATAGTAGCATCTATTCCACAAATTTCATAAAAAAATACTAATGATGGAAAAATTATAGGTACATGGCTACAACAACAACAGATGTTAGGGAATTACAGACTCAAACAATGACACAGCGGCCGGTTGAAGAACAAATGTTCTTAAATAGAAGAACAATTGAAGAGATTCTACAAATGGAATGGCAATCTGATGAGCAGGTATGGAGTTAACCACTACAATATTATAATGAAGTTTAAAGTGTCTATATAAACAACATCTCCTCTTTCACATAATTTCATTATTTTCAGGAAAAAGTATTCACAATTTTGGGTAAGATTGTGAACATTGATGCTAGATTTGGTTGGTGCTATATAGGGCGTGAAACATATATGAAGAAACTGGTAGTAAAAGAAGATCATTAACATTTTAATGATTGTGGAAAGAAATCTTTGTTCCCAGTACCCAGGTATCCATGAATCTCATTCATATTTTCTTTACAAGCTATTTAATATTTTTCAAAAAATTGAATATTAAAATATTTAAAATTTTTCTTTCATAGATACAAGGTACAAATAAAGGTGGCAGATCAGAGCAACACAACAACATTTGTATCATTCAATAGAAAAGTAGAAAAGCTATTAGATATTATGGCCAAACAACTTCTTGACATACAAAATGAAGACACAAATTGTGCCAGCAAAGATGCTAAAATTGAATTGAAACAAGCTCATTTTCCAAATTAAGCTAATGGATTTTAATTTAAAAGAAGGTTTTCAGAACTATTCTATGGTGAAGATTTTTTCCCCGGATAACTCTCTCGAAGCCAAATATAATTCTCTAAAATTGCGGCAGATATTGATCAAGATGTTATACTTGTATCCTTATTATTTTTGATATTGAATTTCAATTTATAATCCATTTCCTATTTTTTTAGGAACAAGCCCAAAAAAATATAGCAAACTCATTGGAAAATGATGTCATATCGAACAATCCAAAACAAAAAGTACAGAGGAACATCTAACTAATCAAGTATTGAGAATGAGTAAGGAACTTGCTAATTGAGTTTGTGATTTATGATAGGAAGATGAAAATGGAAAAGAACTTAAATCTCCTTTGACTACTGATGTCGAAAAAAATAAGGTACACTCACCTCCTATAATATGCATTTCTTTTTTGTATAAAGTTTCCTTCATCCTCATTATATTGGAACCACATTATATAAATTCATGGAGTCCATGGAATACTTCACAGCTTCAAGAACTACAATAGTGAGAAATCCACAGCTGATTCAAGATAATATGATTAATTAAATGAGATTACAAGGACACAGAAATACAAGTGACAAGGAAAAGCAAAACAAAGTTTGTATATGATGATAACGAATGAAGTTAATTGCTAGAATAAAGATAACCAAAAAATAATTACATTTTGAGATTGAAAATGTCTGATATATATTATCAGTTTATTAAATAGGAATCTATGACTTTCGTTTACTTGATTTAGAATATGTTGAAGGAAATGGATGATCACATTTTTAAGAAGAAATTCTCTCCTAAATTTCTGAAATACGGTCACTGCAAGCCTACTTTATTTGGATTTCTTATCAGCTGATTCATTTTTCCTGTTAAAACTGATGAAGGGACTGTGATGGGTGCTGGGACTATTCTCGCAGAACGGTCATGCAAAGTAGAGAAACAAGTAGATTTTATTACTTTTTTGAAACAAACCCATCAAAAGTTTATTCAATATTTTATCTGGGGTTAAATTATAGGCTTTGTTATAGCGAATATGATGGTAACTAGAATTTAGGGGATTAACGTGTTTACATGAGTGAGGTAGCGCACAAAAAGTCATGGAAATTTTATGATGCCATAGATGACAAGTTGCAAAAGTTACATGGGCTAACAATCGAGCATTGGAAGATAAATGTTACAGATCCCATATAGATGTTAATTTAACTTTAGGAATATACCAGCTAGACTGCTAGAGAATTGAGGTTGGGAGAACTATCCCAATTATAAAAAAAAAAAATTGTCCATTTAATTGTGCTACGTTAGAATCGCATCTTTTACGCTTAGATGCCTATCAAGTATAATGTGCTATAAATATTTTGATGGTAAGAACGAAATGATGGTGATTTCATTTTGAAATTGAAAGGCAGAATGTTAGGATAAATATTTTTTTTTTTAAAATTTTAGATAAATGTTTCATTTAGGAGAACAAATTTGTCAATTTGTTGCTAATGAAATTTAGAAAGCAAGAATTATTGGAAATTATGTTTGAAAATCAATCATCTAAGTTATAGATTATTGTGCTCCTCATGTAATTTATATATAAATTATTAATTAATAAAAAAATATTTATCTTATTCATCATAAATTATCTATCTTTTTTAAATGAACTCATGCATTACGATGAAGTTATTAGAACCACTAACAATCGATAAAGGATGATTTATCGGATGGTTCTTAAAATTGTTCATGATCAAATGATATGTTATTAACTAGGATGATAATTTATCGAGTATAAGTCGTTATGTGTCATATGCATTTATTGTCCTTATAACTAAGAGATGCGGAGATACTGGTATGATATGCAAGTGAGATCATAAGAGTACATCTACACTGAACGGGATCAATCTATGTAGCACTCTACTGTCAAGAGTAGCTAGCGAAGGCTATGGGTATAAATGTCTCTCTGACCTGAGATCACTATGGTGACTTGCCAGCAACTCATTATACTTTGGTGCCAAATTATTTATATTTTTAATACAATGATGGAAGGTTTCTAGGTGAAGTCAAGTATTTGTAAAGTCGACGTGTGAGTTGAAATGGAATTGACCATTCCAAAGAGTTTGGAGAGAATGACTCGCCGCGTTATAATTAAACAAAATCTAGGTCTAGATAATTCTTATGAGGAGTTACGTGATTTATAAGGTTGAGACACCATATAGATAAATTGATTAAGAGTTGACAGTTAACTCTGAAGTCATCCTAAGCATTAAGGGTCAAAGGGATGAATTATACAATAATCATAGGCTAGGATTCTTAAATGTTGTTTTACATACATTCGAACTATCCAAACGTCGGGTATCATAGCTAGATGGTTACTATGATTGGTATAGAAATTTATTTTTATGCTACTAGCTTAGGTTCGAACCTATGGGATCATACACATAAGAGATTTTTATCTGATTAGATGGTTGATCAATGATTATGAATCATTCCAAGATCAAATCATCAATACGATTGATGATTGATCAAGGGTAAGTATTGTAGGAGGATTAATTAGCAATTGGATTGTTAATTAGCTTAATTTGATTGAGCATTAGGATTGAGATCAAGTCTAATTGAATTAGATTCAATTTGGTTTAGTTTGGACTTGATAAGGTCAAGTCTAATTGATTTATGAGATAACTCAATTACAAGGAAGTTTAATTTTCTATTCGATTAGGACTTATGTGCACCTAATTTCTAATTGGCTTAAGATTTAAATCAAATTTAAATAAGATTTAATCAAATTTAAATGAGCTTCTAGTTGGACTAGGATCATCCTTAAATAGATTGTACTAATCTTAATTTAAATAGATTAAAATTTGGTTTGATCAAAGAGAACAAGAGAGCCCAGTTGGACTGGGACTCTCTTCCCTCTCCCTGGCACCAAATACTAAATTCCCACACCACATATTCTGAAGTTTGTGTGAGTTTTTCTCGTACCTAAGGATACCCCATGCATGCCCCTCTCTTGGTCATGGAAACAAGTTTTGACTATGTCAAACTAGGCAAGTTGTTATTTCCTTGGACTCTATTTGATAGGGATTCATGAATACCAAACTCTATCCACAAGTGGCACCTAAATAATTCATATTGGATCTAATTTTGGGCATGGGATAGAAGGAACTTTTGAATGCTTTTATGGTTGTCCATGCCTAGAAAGAATAGGAAGGCGTCCAAGAGTTGGATGCCCCCTATACTTCCTCTCTTAATTACATTCCAAACTAGGTATTTGACTTAATCTAAGATTCTCTATGCCATCCTATTTAAGAGGGCTTTTGGCATGAGAAACCAAGAGGTTTTTACCATGGAAAGGAGTAGAAAGGCATGGGAATTGGGGTGCTTTACTCTTGGGGGCATGGGCTTGTTTTAGGATGACTCTGGTTCATGTCCTGTTGAGAGAAAAGAAAGAAGAGAAGAAAGGTTCTTCTCTAAGGTTTTTTGATCTTTCTTTTGCTCTTGTTTTTGAAAGAGAAGAGAGAAGGGTCTCTCTTCTTATTGCTTATTTGGTTCTTCATCTCTTGGAAGATCTAAGAGATTCGAAGAAAAGAATTCAGATCAACCATCAGGAGGGATTTGCAAGGAGCTAGCACCCCGCACAGATCTTCGATAGTCGAACCTTCAATCAGAATAGAAGCTTCGTATAGACAACCTGTATAGGCTGGATATTTTATGCGGCTTGGAACAACGATTAAATCTATGAAAATCAACAGCAAAATTCTCAACTTGTGCTTAGGTATAGAGATCTAATCTCTACTGCATTCTAGATTTGATCTAGGTTGGTATTGATATGATCAATACCTATTTACTTTATATTTTCATATTCAAGTATGCATCATATCATGCCATAGATCCTAAATAGTAGGTGTTTAATGATATGATCATATGTATAAATAGATTAATATGATTAATCTTAAGTCTTCCATTTACTTTATTTTGAAAAAGTTTCAAAAGGCATGCATGAAATTCTACATATTTTTCTTTCAATTGGTATTAGAGCTAGGTTTCTTTATGACATGAGTATGTATGTATAAAAATCTAAAAATAATAAAATTTAAGATAGCACATACTAATTATAAGGTCGTTCTGTTGTAAGGTTTATCCCTTATAGTGGAGAGGTTGTTCTAGTATGTGCTGATATGAAAAACGAAATCATAAATAAGTTAGATGAAATTTAAATCGATTTATGATTTATTTTTAAATTTTAGATTTAAAATAAAATGATTTATGATCTAATTTTTGATTATTTAGATGAGATCTACATGATGTATTTCATGTTTAGATCTAGATCTTTATGATACATGTGTTGGATATATGGTTTTGATTTGAATCTAGAAATTATATATATGCCATGTTTTGTAGAATTTTGATTTAAAACTTAATTTCTATAAAATTTTAGATTCAAAATCGTAGGATCTAATCTAACATTGAAATTAATTCAGATCTGAAATCCTAATGCTACTTGAATATAGTCCCGTCAACTCGGTTCTTTAGTTGAGTTGACTCAAACCCCATGTTCAGTATAAATCGAATATGATTCAAAGTAAATTATTTATAATTTAAAATTATTTTAAAATCATGATTCATAATGCACTTAATTAAGAATTAAGAGTTAAACTTTTAGATCTAGAATTGTGAATTAAATATCTAATGATATTGCATAAATCATGGGTTATGGGTTAGCTTGGATCAGGTCAATTAATTAGGTCAGATCTAGGGCTAGAATCAAATATGGACTAAGTTAAGAAATTAATCAAATCTAATTAATAATTAATTAGGATTAGATCAATTATTCTCTATAGATCAATTCAATAGTTGTAGTTGATCAAAATCAATATATTTGATTTTACCAAATGGACCTGATCGTAGCTCAGTAGTCGAATTCGAGTTTTTAGATAGATCAAATCAAAATTAATAAATCAATTAGTGCCTAAGATAAATCTAGCAATCTAGACTAGTAGTTTTTAATTGGCAGCCTACTTGGCTATTTTTTATGATGTCCAAGGCAAGCTTTGACAGACCCTCCCATCGATCTTATTTATCTGGTCAATATGGTTAGTTAGCTTTTAATTAGGTTACTCATTGATTCAAGCTAACTTATGTCACCTAGGTTAATCAGCATGACTAATTTAGGTGCCATTAACTAGCCTGTCTCTAGTCTTCTTTAGACTTAGTGAAGTTAGTAGGAGAACTAGCCTTTTTCAATGACTTGGTGAAGTTAGTGCGAGGATTCATGACTATTGGTTAATCTCTTCTTTATCTTTAATCACTTAATTAAATTATCTAAATTATTAAGTCCTTAAAAAAAATTATTATGAAAATAACAAGATCATAGTCTCCTATTAAGTTATGTATAATGGATCCATTAGTCTGATAATCATTGGAGGCCCAAAGATCTGATGCTTAGCAGTTATTGAAATTATCATTCATAATATGATAATTTAGTTGTGTCTTTCCGATAGGTGGTTAGGTTGGCCAACTAAAGTCAGGCCTGATCATTCATTAGTTAAATGCACTGAGTATAGTCATGTTAATAGTTGGACCTAACAAGACCTTTTAGTAAAAATCAAAGCCTACTGAAAAGAAATCTAGGATAAAATTTAATATTAAAAATTATTTAAAAAAATAATTGATTAAGACCCTATCCATGGATGCACATTTTATGGGTTGGCTAGAGCTTTTCATGGGCCCATATGCAGTCTATGTGGATTTCTACTAGAAAATTAAAGTAATTTTTTAATTGAAGGTAGAGGCTACCAATTCGTATAAAATAGTGGAAGAATTTTTAGACTAAAGTTCAAGTCTTTAGGCTTATTAATTCACATACTAATAGATTTTTTATTCTCTTTTCTTTTTAGATATAGGCTAAATCTTAGTTGTTCCATTTACTATAAGACAGTGATATACTTATAAGATCCAACTACGATAATAAGTATCGAAAGTTTAATATAGTTCAACAACATGAAGAGGTTCGTGTTGGAACTTCTAAGCCCAGTCAAAATAAAAAATTCAAGACTCACCAAAATCAGCCTGTAAAAAGCAGGATCACTGGAAGAAGAATTATCCTCAATATCTTGCTTCGCATGACTCCAACAGGATGAACAAGAGAAAGGAGCAAATAATTGCCATGCAAGGTAATTATATAATAACATCTTGTAATTTCTCTGTTTGTGATACTACTTGGATATTTGATACTGAAAGTCTAATTCATATTTGTAATTCGTTGCAAGGATTTCAAGTTAGTAGAAAAATTGAGAATGGCAAACGATTCCTGAATGTTATAGATAGAAGATCTGTTCTTGTTCTAGCTTTGAAAATAGTTCAGCTTATTTTCAATGGTAATGTCATTTCTTTAAATGATTGTCATTATTATCCTTCTTTTATGCCGAATATAATCTCTGACGACCTTTTGGCTAAAGATGGTTATTATTTTTTAATAAAAAATAATTATTATGATATCATTATGAATGATATTACAAAACTATATGAATAATTAAAGAATGACATTTATATTTTATCACAACCTATTAGTGTAATGTACATATCTAATAAACATCCTAAATTACATAATGTCATGGATGCCTTTCTTTGGCATTGTCGATTTGGTCATATTAACAAGAATAGAATAAATAAGTTAGCCAAAGAGGAAATCCTCGATGTTGATGATTGTGAATTATTGCTGATCTATGAATTCTGTCTTCTTGGAAAGATGACAAAATCATCTTTTACTGAAAAGGATGAAAGAGCTAGTAAAGTTCTAAGTCTCATACATAGTGATGTATATGGACCTATGAACACTAGTACTAGAGGTAGATATCACTATTTCATTATATTTACTGATGATTTATGTAGGTATGGGTACGTCTATCTTATGGAGCATAAGTCTGAATCATTTGAAATGTTCAAATGATTTTGTTATGAAGTAGAAAAATAAAATAGAAAGAATATTAAAACTCTTCGATCAGATCAAGAGGTGAATATCTTTTCAGTAAGTTTTTGATATATCTAGAAGAGAATGAAATTCTCTCGCAGTGGACTCCTCTCGGTATACCATAGTATAATGGTATATCGGAAAGGAGAAATCAAACTTTATTATACATAGTTCGATGCATGATAGGGTTTGCTAGTCTGCTTATTTTATTTTGGGGTTATACTCTTGAGACTGCTTGCTTTATTTTGAATAATGTTCCTAGTAAATCTATCATAAATACTCCATATGAGATATGGATCGAGCGTAGGCCTACACTCTCTCACCTTTGGATTTGAGGTTATCTGACTTACGTCAAACATTTGCATATAGATAAACTTGGATTTCGGTCCAAAAAATGTATATTTATAGGATACTCTAAGAAAATTAGGGATTATTACTTCTATCTTACTGAAGAATAAAAAATGTTCGTCAGCAATAGGATATTCTATTTGAAAAAAGAGTTTCTTAGGAAAAAAACTAATGACTCTAAAGTTGAACTTGAGAAACTTCAATTGGTAGAAGAATCGATACAAACTAGTGAACCTATAGAACTTGATTTGATTAGATCAAATCTGAAACCTATTGAGGAGGTACCTTTAAGAAGATCTGGTAGAGTACCATGTCAGTTGGATAGGTATCATAGTTTCTTGATTCGAGATGGTAATCCTATTGAACTCGATGAGAACGATGAGGATTCAATCACTTATATAGACGTGATGTAGAGGTCAAACTCTAAGAAGTGGCTCAAAGCCATGAAATTCGAAATGGAGTCCATAAAGATCAATAGTGTGTGGACACTAGTTGATCCATCTAAAGGGATAAAATCCACAAGGTGCAAGTGGATTTTCAAAAGAAAAAGGGATGCTAATGAAAAGATGGAGACTTATAAATCTCATTTAGTTGTCAAGAAATATCGTCAATATTATGGTATAGACTATAACGAAATATTTTCTTCTATAATAATGCTTAAATCCATTTGGATCATACTTGCGATCGCGACACATCTAGACTATGAGATTTAGTATGGATGTGAAGATAACTTTCGTAAATGAAGAGCTAGACAAAGAGGTGTATATGATATAACCTAAAGGATTCACATCCATAGATGAGTCTAAGGTATGCAAGCTTCAAAAATCTATTTGTTGGTTGAAGCAGGTATCTCGAAGTTGAAATATATATTTTGATAAGATGATCGAAATGTATGGCTTCGTTAAGAACAAAGAAGAATCCTGTGTATATAAATAGGCATATAGTTCTGTAGTAGTATTCCTTGTATTGTATATGGATGATATTTTTTTTAATCGAGAATGATATTCCTACATTATAGATAATAAAGGTTTGACTATCATCTCTATCCTTCATGAAGGATTTAGAAGAAGCATCTTACATCCTAGGGATGAAGATCGATAGAAATAGATTTAAAAGGATACTTGAATTGTCTCAATCCACGTACATTGATACTATGCTAAAAAGATTTAGCATAAAAAATTTTAAGAAAAACTATCTACCGATAGACCATGGAACTACTCTCTCTAAGAAGGATTATCCGATAACTCTTGAAAAGACAGAGCGTATGAGAAGAATCCCGTATACCTTAGTAGTGGGATCTATTATGTACGCCATGACATATACAAGATCAAATATGGCATACTCTCTAGAAATAGTGAATAGATACCAATCTGATCCAAGTGAGAACCACTAGAAGATTGTAAAGACAATCTTTAAGTATTGAGAAATAATAAAGACTAGTGGCTCGTATATGGAGATACTAACTTTAAACTTATGAGATATACTGATTTCAGTTTTTAGTTAGATCATGACGACAGCAAGAGTGTGTCGGATTATGTTTTTATCCTAAATGAAGAAGCAATTTGCTGAAAAATTTTTAAGCAGGACACTATAGCCAATTTTATTTGCAAGATAGAATACATCGCGACATCCGATGCTGTTAAGAAAGTTGTGTGGCTATAGAAGTTTATTAGCAAGCTAGATGTGGCACCCTCCATCGATAGTCTAGTCCTATTGTATTGTAATAGTACTGGAGCCATAGCTCAGGCTAAAGAATGAAAGGCGCACCACAAGATCAAACATATTCTGCATCGCTATCATCTTATTCGGAAGATTATGGATCGAAGTGATATCGACCTTCAAAAGATCGACGAAAAGAAAAACTTGGACGACCTATTTACTAAAGCTCTCGGAATGAAGGAGTTCAATGAACTCAAGTGGAAGACGGATATTCGATATTATTTTGATTGGCTTTAATCAAAGTTGGAGTTGTAAAAAATTGTATCCTAAAGCCAATCATCTAAGTTATAGATGATTGTGCTCCTCATGTAATTTATATATAAATTATTAATTAATAAAAAATTATTTAGTTTATTCATCATAAATTATATCTTTCTTAAATGAACTTTTATACTACGATAAAGTCATTAGAACCACTAATAATTGATAAAGAAGAATTTATCAGATGGTTCCTACAGTTGTTCAAGATTAAATGATATGTTATTAACTAGAAGGATAATTTATTGAGTATAGATTGTTGTATACCATATGTGTTAGTTGTTCTCGTAACTAAGAGGTGTGGAGATACTGGTATAACATGTAGATAAGATAAAGGAGTATATCTATACTGAACGTGATTAATCTACGTAACACTCTGCTGTCAAGAGTAGCTAGCGAAGGCTATGGGTATAAGTATCTCTCTAACCTAAGATCATCAAGGTGACTTACAAGTAACTCACTGTACTTTGATGTCGGACTACTTATATTTTTAATACAATCATAGAAGATTTCTAGGTGCAGTTTACTTATGAAGTCGGTGTGTGAGTCAAGATGGAATTGACCACTTCAAAGAGTTTGGAGAGAATGAGTCGCCGTGTTTCAATGAAGCAAAACCTAGGCTTGGATAATCCTTGTAAGGAGTCATTTGATTTGTAAGGTTGAGACACAATATGGATGAATCGATTAAGAGTTGATAGTTAATTTTGAAGTCATCCTGAATATTAAAGATCAAAGGAATGAATTATACGATAACCATAGGCCAAAGTTCTTGAATGTTGCTTTATATACATTCGATCTATCCGGACATTGGATATTATTGTTAAATGATCATTATAATTAGTACAATAATTTGTTTCTATACTATTGGCTTGGGTTCGAACCTATGGGATCATACACATAAGAGATTTTTACCTGATTAGATAGTTGATCAATGATTATGAATCATTCTAAGATCAAATTATCAATATGATTGGTAATTAATCAAGTGCAAGTATTGCAGGAGGATTAATTAGCAATTGGATTACTAATTAGCTTAATTTGATTGAGCATTAGGGGTAAGATCAAGTTTAATTGGATTAGATTTAATTTGGCTTAGTTTGGACTTGATTAGGTCAAGTCTAATTAGTTTATGAGATAATTCAATTACAAGGAAGATCGATTCTCTATTCGATTAGGACTTGTGTGTACCTAATTTTTAATCAACTTAGGATTTAAATTAGATTTAAATGAGATTTAATCAGATTTAAATGGACTTCTAGTTGGATCAGGATCATCATTAATTAGGTTGTACCAATCTTAATTTAAATAGGTTTAAATTTAGTTTGACCAAAGAGAATAAGAGAGTCCAATTGGACCGGGACTCTCTTTCCTCTTGCTTGCGCCAAGTACCAAAGCCCCATGCCCATATATTCTGAAGTTTACATGAGTTTTTCTCATGCCTAAGGATACCCCATGCATGCCTCTCTCTCTTGGTTATGGAAATAAGTTTTGATTAGGTCAAACTAGGCAAGTTGTTATTTCCTTAGACTCTATTTGGTGGAGATTCATGATTCCCAAACTCTATCCATAAGTGGCACCTAAATAATTTAGATTGGATCTGATTTTGGGCATGGAATAGAAGGAATTTTTGTGTGCTTTTATGATTGCCTATGCCTAGAAAGAATAGGGAGGCGTCCAAGAGTTGGATGCCCCCTATATTTGCTCTCCTTATTACATTCCAAATTAGATATTTGGCCAAGTCTAAGATTCTCTATGTCGCCCTTATTTAAGAGGGCTTTTAGCATGAGAAACTAAGAGGTTTTCATCGTCAAAAGGAGAAAAAAGGCGTGGGAATTGGGGCCCTTTACTCTTAAGGGCGTGGGCTTTCTTTAGGATAACTCTGGTTCATATCTTGTTGAGAGAAAAGAAAGGAGAGAAGAAATATTTTTCTTTTGGATTTTTTGATCTTTCCTTTTTTTCTCTTATTTTTGAGAGAGAAGAGAGGAGGATCTTTTTTCTTAATCCTCCTTTGGTTCTTCATCTTTTGAAGGATCCAAGAGATTTGAAGAAAAAATTTAGATCAATCATCAGAAAGGATCTACAAGGAGCTAGTGCTCCATGCGGATCTTCGATCGTCGAACCTTCGATCAGAATAGAAGCTTCATGGGGACAACCTGTAGAGATTAGACATCTTGTGCAACTTGGAACAATGATTAGATCCATTAAAATCAGCAGTGAAGTTCTTGATCCGTGCTCAGGTATAGAGATCTGATCTCTATTGCATTTTAGATTTGATCTAAGTTGATATTGATATAATCAATACCTATTTGCTTTATGTTTTTAGATTCAAACATGCATCATATCATATCATAGATCCTAGATGGTAGATGTTTGATGATATGATCATATGCATAAATAGATTAATAGAATTAATCTTAAGTCTTCCGTTCATTTTATTTTAAAAAATTTTGAAAGACATGCATGAAATCTTACCTATTTTTCCTTCAAGAATATGATAGCATTGTTGGAATTTTGAGGTTAGCACACACTATTTGAATTAAAACAGGGAGTTGAGCACTAATAACATGTAATCAAGCACTTAAATTATGAGTTTTGTCCGTAACTTCTCATTTATACATTAGCCAATAGACTAAAACTCTCTCTACAACATGAAGTAAAATAAGCTACTTCTACAAGTTATCTAACTTTTTACTTCAATGATAAATGTTATTAATTATTCTCTTGATTGTTGATAGCTATCATCCAAGAAAGTTATTACATAAGAAAATGATGGAATGCAAAATTATAAATAATAGTGAAAGAGATGTGAGGAAAAGTTTGATTGGCCAAATCTATTTAGGCACACTTACTAAGACTATGTATATATTACTCTAAAATTCCAAAGGCCAATGAAAATTATATGATAAATACTAATTCATAATGATTATTCTATCATAATTAAAATTTATAGCCTTTGTATACTTGATTTTATAGTCTTTATTTGTCTTTCATTTAAAAATATTATATAATATTTATCCACATCAATTTTATAATTTTTTATATTTATTTATTATCAAATTAAATTATTAATTAAAAAAAATGATAAATTGTGTGATGTAACTAGTTATAAAAAAAAAGGCAAGTTGCTTACGATGGATCTTCGCATTTTGGCTCAGTAATGAATTAGCTCTCAAACCTTGGACTTAAAAGCCGCTCTCTCTCACAGAAAATATGCTGGAAGAAAGACATTTTGGCATGCGTGCGGCCAAACTAAAAGCTATTAGATAAACAAAGCGAAAATTTGAAACTTAATTTTGCTTGTACATAAGACTGAGCTATATGTTTATGGATTCACACTCTATTCTCACACTCTTGAGGCCAAGTCCGGTATTCTTTATGAGTCTATAAGAGGAGAAATAATTGGTTAGAACCATTCCACCCTTGGACCCTCTGATAAAAATTTAACATATCATCCAAAAAAAATGAACTCTTATCCATTCAAAATTTTAAACCAGGCTTGGATAATGGTAAATCTTTTTTTAATATAGAATGATATGTTAACTTTTTATTGGATGATCCAAGGTATACGTGGTAGAATGGTTCTAATCAATAGTTTTTATAAAAGAGACCCTCAATTATTTTTCACTTTGGCTTTAATCCTTAGCGAGCATCTACAATGACGGACGTGTGGATCCAACATGGGCTTTCCTTCCATTCTCCTCTAATGAAGGAGAAATTATTGCATGCACCAGGTGCAAGTGAACCAAGGCAAATCCCGGAGCATACCTATGGTGGGTAGCGCGTGATCGGGAATTGGTGAAATACAAGAGGTAGCGTGGCATGTTATCTACCGTGGATTTGGCACGGTCCAATTTGCATCTAGTGCATGCAATATGGAGGCCTAATGAAGGGCCCAAAGTTAATCAAAGTCATTCCACTTGACACATTATTTTGGTGCCTGCAATAAGAAGGAACTCTTGAGATATTAGTACAACAAGATATCTATGGATCTTGGAAAGTAATCTACCTAGCCATGTTGAAAACCACAGACTTTGTGCATTATTGTGGAACGCATGTATCCCATAACTACGTTGTGTTTCTCACTCAAAGAACCCATCCAACCAGCTTCTCTTAAATTTAGCATCTTCTCTTTCAAAGAAATCCTCATATTATTACAAATAAAAAAGAAATCCCATCAAATGGGGTCTCTCTCTCAATCAATCTCTCTCCCCAAATCACTTTCCCCATCTTTTCCTTTTTCTTTTTAGTACACATGCATAGCATGTACAATATTCTAGTAATTATGATGCAGTATGGAACAAAATAAAGTTTCTACTCTCTCAATGTTTGAAGTCATAGAAAAATTTGAAATCATGGCAATCCATCCTCCAATGATGCCTCCATCCTCCAATGATGTCTCCAATCTTGGCTGGTAGATGACAAGGATCCAGTTATCTCATCCCTAATAGAAGTTTCAATAGTTTAACCAAACAATGAACATCTTCCCTGAACGTCATGCAGGAATAAATTAATCATATCAATCATTCCTTCCTTGTTCTCATCCCTTAAAAAACAAAAAAAAAAAACTTTTAAACATGCCTTGAATTAATTTAGGTCTATATGTCGACTGAATGGTCTGTTTTCATTTTTTTGGTAAAAAACTGAATAGTCTTTTAAAAATCATTAAAAACCTTAGTAGGTGATGTATATTCATAGCGTTTTTTTTGTTTTTTTGGTAAGTTAGACGCATTCTCTTTTAAATTAGAACAGCATAATATATTATGCAGGCTTTGTGTCCGAAAGGGTACACGTTGGTGATTTCATCTTTGCCATTGCAATTAAAAAACTGTCCAAGGATCAAAACGGCAACTCTAATAACTTGCTTTGAGGACAGGGTCACAATGTTTGACTATTTAATAAAAAATTTTCATCACAAATATCATAATGGTGATGCAATACCCAATTAGCTGTAAACATTTGCTTAAATAAAGTTATGGAACAATCGCATGCGACTTTTAGAACTCAAAACCAGTAGTATTTTAAGAAAGTGATTGAGAAGAGAGATTAGCTTATGACCATATGCAAGTATTGCATTAATAACCATGTAAGACAAAATCACTTGCAGATTTGCTGAAAAGAAATAAATTTGACTAAAATTGGCCTTTGAATTGTCAATTAAATTGTTATATTTCGATCTACTGTAGCTTTCTAAAACCTAACAGGTTTAATTGTTCATGTTGAAAAAGATGGTAGGACGATAGGTGGAGCAAAGTGACATAGACATACAACAAACTAAAATTATTTTCTTAACTCCTCCCCAATTTAGGTACATAGGGTGGTTACTAATATTTATAGATTCGAGATCACCCAAATGGTTCACGGCCGGTGAAGCTACTTTTCCACCTAAAATACCCATCAGGCACCAATTTCCCACTGGCATCCCATGTCTGATCCAAATTCGTTTTATTTGTTCCATTCATCCCACCAACTTGGACTCCTTCCATCTCGGGCTCATCTTTTTTAAGCTCATCCAACAACGCCACCTAACGCTTGCCGCGATTTATTGCAGTACAAACCATATACGTGCCTACTTAAACACAAACAGAACATAAAACTCTTGTCCAACCAAAGAGTCAAGACTTTCCAACCAGCTTTTCTTGGATATATCTATTTTGAATATTTTGTGACTACATCTTTTTCTTAGTGTTATTCGTAATTATAATCTAGCAAACATATAGAATTTTGAAACTAAATGACGGATTTATCTTTCAACAAGTCAATATCCAAATTTTAACAGAACTTTTAAGTGTTCAATTAAAAGAATCAGCGAGCGAAATTTTAAGAGCATGTTGTTCAAGATTCCTATTTGCAATTGTTTTTATATGGAGTTTTTCAAAAGTGTCTTCTTATGGGACAAACTGGATATGGATCCAAAGTAATATCTGTTGAAATTTTACCTCTAATAATCTTGAATGCAGGATAATTGTTACACCGAATGTGCCCTGTTTTGGGAGTTTTCCCAATTATTCCTCGAAAAGTCGAACTTAAAACTTGTTGAGCTAGTGGATGTCATTTGGCATGCGTACGTGTTGCTTGGAACAATTGCCAATGAAAACAACCATGACGTGAAGTGCTGAAGAAATCAAAATAAGAAATTGGAAATTTTGGTTCGGTGCGCTAAATTTCTTTTTCAGGTGATGGTGAAGGTATTAAATATAATTTAAGCTAACTTTAGATACCATTAAGGCATTAACTTGCCTCGCAGGCTGCATGTGATAATTATTTACTAGAATTAGCTAATAGCATTTATACCAGTTGCTTTTGGGGTATATCAACTATTAACCATCAAACGGAGGATGCTGAAGGTCTTTTTTTTCTTATTTTATACCGGACGAAGTTAGGTCACGGCCAATCCAAATGTTGTTAAATGTTGAACAAAAGTTAGGTCATCGTAGCCAAGATGCGCTTGATGTTCCTCATCATGTATAAAGGGACCTCCATCGTCCAATTTAAGTAGAAACCTCTATTTTGTTCCAGAAGCACATACATGGTGATGGTTTATGGTTCAGATATATGCTCATTCTATAGCTTCTATAGCTGCACTAATGTTCCTCTTCCATGGACTTTGCAGCTCAAAACTAGCTCTCTCTCTCTCTCTCTCTCTCTCTCTCTCGGCTCTCTATATCAAATAAGCCACAGGCTACGCTAGGCTCAAATCACTCAAGTCGTCTGGGATGGTTGAAATTATCTAGACTTAGGTAGAGCTGAATGGGCCCTTTTTTTTTTTTTTTTTTTTTTTTTTTTGTTGTGGTACAAAAAAAGCGGCAAGGAGAGGCGACCTGGCATAGCAATCTCCTTTGGGGTCCAACCTCTCTTTGGGGTCCAACTGAGCTACCACCTTGGTGGTGGTAGCTTGAATGGACTTCAGCAGAAACATATATAAAAATAACTATTTTTCTAATATTTTCAATTTTCTTAATAACTACAATTACATTTTCTTCCTGCTAAACTTGTACCAAAAAAAAGGGGGGGGATTCTAATGCATGAGAATCACGTGCAGCATCGCATGTTCAAGTCATTTTAAAGCTAATCCTATATCTAAAATCTCTAGTAATTCCACATGCGTTATTTCCAAGCTCTCTCTTCTTCCTTGGTCATCTTAAGCAGATCCAAACTACACTTCTGAAGCATGCAATGCAAGCACCACCAGTGTCCTACTATTGACTCATTAACCAGTGTCCTTGGTTAATGAGTCTTATTACTGGGTGGAGCAGGTGGTGGCCTTTGAGCTGGGGCTGGGCCGGTGGATGGCGGCGATCAGGGATGGCCTTGTGGAGGCGTTGCAATGGCTTAGCACAAATGAGCATGCATATGGAGCCAAGGTTGGAGAAACCGCATGTGATCGGAATGGGCGCAGCACAAAAGGGAGATGCGAAACATGGAAATCTCAATTAAAAGTTGGTTAGTATAGAATTTCTAACAAATATATTATTTTAAATTTATTTTAAGAAATATGAAAGGAAAAGAATAGACAATGCTATCTAGTGGCTTGCAACGAAATTTTGTTGCTCAGAGCCAAAGAAACAAGTTAGTGTTGTTGGCAATGGTAGTGAACGAGCGTACGCCGAATACTTTTATAAACGGTTCTTTTCTCAATAACTCTATTATATTAAAATATTTAAGAAATAATTTTTTTTATAAATAATTTTTTATAAATTATTGTAGAAGATTAGAATACAAAAGATAGATGTGTACTTATGTTCGTCATTAATTTACGAAAAATGACAGTAGCGAATGCTTAGACGAATATCAAAACCAGATTTTTCTCCACCAATTTTCTCTCAATAAGCAGCTATTCGATGGAATAAATCAGAGAACTAGCCTCACGGTATTTATAGAAAGTAAAGAGGGGATCTAACTGTATAAAATAAAATCCTAATAGATCCATCCATCATGAGCTCATGTCGGACTAAAGCCAACACTGAGCTGTCCTAATCACACCAATCCAATATAAGATGCATCTGATCCAAAACAAAAGGATCACAAATAATATTGGACTCATAAGCATGTCTATTAACTCGAATCATATAATCAACCCATTTTTAATGAAATAATAAAATAATTAATTAATAATAGCCCATAATTAAAAAAATTCTCAAATTCTTTCACTTGGATAATATTAATTAAGATTTTAAAATTTTAAAATATTTTATTTTTTTAAAAAAATGATTTTTGGGTTGAATAATAAAAAACATAGTATGTGGCCATAATTTTGAAAAATATTTGATTCATAGATAGCAACTTAGAATTGACTCGGTCCAATAGTATTGATCATGTTGAATCATGAGAGTTATTGCATCATAAGATCTATCCATGATTACAAACATAACTAACATTATCGACATGAGTCTTAGTGTAGTAGTGTAGCAAGAAAATAACATCCAAAAGTAATCCAAATATATGCTATTTTTATTGTCAGTCCTTCAATTTTTCTTCAACATACTTGGGTATAAAATAAGCAAAAAAAATTCTAATGGCTTTAACAACAAGCCATTCTACCTTACATACTCAACATGGTATCAATGACGAGACAGCACAACATATCTGAGACTCGACACTTGGTCACATATTTCATACAGTAGGTACATAAATAAGAGATATCTTTAGGTATGCTAAAACAAATATGTACACATAAACAAAAAAATTAAAAATAAATATATCATTAATTTATCATGCTAATGATGTATATAAAAAATGTACGAGATGTAAAGAATCCATAACAATAAAGCAATAATAAAATATAAATATAAACTTACTTCCACTAACTAAGTACATCAAAAGAACTCAGTATGCCCATTATTGGTGCAGAATCTGGTTGGCACTGGATCGAGCTGGAGTTGAGGAAGAAGAGATTGCCATCGATGACTTGCAAAATAAAATCCCATCTGAAGTTGGTGGTGGTGGCTTCGACAGGATTCTCCAATGATCAAATCAGTTTTTCTGGGCAATAAAAATGGAGTGCTCAGACAAGAATTCAACAGAATTTTAGAAAGAAGAAGAAAGCTTAGAGAAAACATATCTAGAGGATCTCTTTTATAGATGGAACCTATAGCAGACTGATAGTGATGGACCGTAACCATTCGATAGTGAGCCGCTCGGGGCCACGTGGAGTTTATTACGGAGAGAGGGGTCCGTTGCCGTGATGTGGCCGTTCGTTGAGATTTAATAGTTGAAGTTTGGAAGAAGCATGCATTGGTTGGTGAAGAGCTTTGATATACATCAATTTCAGAGAAGTTTGGACTCCTAAAGAAAACTTGACGGAAGGAGAAATTCGAAAGAAGTTCGGCTCCTGGAGAAATTCGACTGAAGAAGAAGTCCGGAAGGAGTTCGGCTCTTGGAGGCATCTAACAGAAGAAAAAATTCAGAAAGAGTTCGGCTCCTAGAGAAATCCGACTGAAGGAGAAATCCAGAAGAAGTTCGGCTTCTGTAGGAATCTGACTGAAGGAGAGGTTCGGACGGAGTTCGGCTCCTAGAGGAATCCAACTGAAGAAGAAGTCCGGAAGGAGTTCAGCTCCTGGAGGAATCCGACTGAAGGAGAAGTATGGAAGGAGTTCGGCTCTTGTAGGAATCCAATTGAAGAAAAAATTCGGAAGAAATTTGGCTCTTGTAGAAATTCGACTGAAGGAGAGGTTCAGAAGAAGTTCGACTTCTGGTAGGAATCCGACTGAAGGAGAGGTCCGGAAGGAGTTCGGCTCCTGTAGAAATTCGACTGAAGAAAAAATTCTGAAATAAGTTCGGCTCCTAGAGGAATCTGACTGAAGGAAAGGTTCGGAAGGAGTTCGGCCCTCATGGAGAAATCCGACTAAAGGAGAAGTCTGAGAGGAGTTCGGCTCCTGTAGGAATCCGACTGAAGGAGAAGTCCGAAAGGAGTTTGGGTCCTGAAGGAATTCGATTGAAAAAGATTTTCGATAGGAGTTCGGCTCTTATAGGAATCAGACTGAAGGAGAAATTTCGAAAGAAGTTCGGCTCCTGTAGGAATCCAACTGAAGAAGAAATTCGGATGGAGCTCAATTGCTGGAGGAGTTCAGCCACTGAAGGAGTTCGGCTACTGAATGAGTTTGGCCGCTGGAGGAGATCGGCTGGGGTTCGACCGTTGGAGGAGATCGGCTGGGGTTCGGCTACTGTAGGAAGAATTTTGGATTGAAGCTTTTCCATAATTACCGATTGTGTTAGGTTAAACATCAGACTGGACTTCAATGAGAGCGAAATTTATCTCCAACAATAGTTCCCCACATTCTCAAGTTTCGAAATTTTGAAGGATGGTAGTACAAAAAAGACGACTTTCAAAATTTTTTTTTCGGGCTTTGCACCTATTTAGGTTGAAGCTCAAGGGAGATCTTATCTTCAGCCGAGGTTGAAGTTGAAGCTCGGGGCAGATCTTATCTCCAGCCGAGGTTAAAGGAGATCTTATCTCCTATTGATGTAGAAGCTCGGGAGAGATCTTATCTTCAGTCAAGATTGAAGGAGATCTTATCTCCTGTTGACGTAGAAGCTCGGGAGAGATCTTATCTCCAGCCGAGATTGAAGGAGATCTTATCTTCTATTGACGTAGACATTGAAGCTTGGAGGAAATTTATCTCCAGCCGAGGTTAAAGAAGATCTTATCTCCTGTTGACGTAGAAGCTCAGAGGAGATCTTATCTCCAGTCGAGGTTGAAGAAGATCTTATCTCCTGTAGACGTAGAAGCTGGGGGAGATCTTATCTCCAGTCGAGGTTGAAGGAGATCTTATCTCCTATTGACGTAGACGTTGAAGCTCGGAGAAGATCTTATCTCCAACCGAGGTTGAAGGAGATCTTATCTCTTGTTGATGTAGAAGCTCGGGGGAGATCTTATCTCCAGTCGAGGTTGAAGGAAATCTTATCTTCTGTTGACGTAGATGTTGAAGCTCGAGGAAGATCTTTTCTCTAGCCGAGATTGAAGGAGATCTTATCTCCTGTTGATGTAGACGTTGAAGCTTGGAGGAGATCTTATCTCCAATCGAGGTTGAAAAAGATCTTATCTAGTGTTGATGTAAAAGCTCGAGGGAGATCTTATCTCCAGTCGAGATTGAAGGAGATCTTATCTCCTATTGACGTAGAAGCTTGGGAGAGATGTTATCTCCAGCTGAGATTGAAGGAGATCTTATCTCCTGTTGACGTAGACGTTGAAGCTCGAAAGAGATCTTATCTCCAGCCGAGGTTGAAGGAGATCTTATCTTCTGTTGACGTTGAAGCTCGGAAGAGATCTTATCTTCAATCGAGGTTGAAGAAGATCTTATCTCCTATTAACGTAGAAGCTTGGGAGAGATCTTATCTCCAACCAAGGTTGAAGGAGATCTTATCTTCTGTTGACGTAGAAGCTCGGGAGAGATCTTATCTCCAACCGAGGTTGAAATTGAAGTTGAAGTTGAAGCTCGGAGGAGATCTTATCTCCAGCTGAGATTGAAGGACTTCGACTTGCTCATGTTAGAACGAGGTTCTCCTTCTATTTCTAACATAGCCACTATTGATTGCTTCTTTCCTATCATCATATAGTTTTTGCACCAAGAAATAATAATATTGAAATGGAGAAGTTTTATTGAAAGAATATTACTGGTAGTACATCCCCAGATTTTCTAAATTTTAAGGTCATGGGAGCATTCTTCCTTTGAACTCCTTCAGGCGATAAGTTTTGGACCAGACGACCTCCTCTATTTCATATGGACCTTCCCAATTCGGAGCAAGCTTTTCCTAGCTCTGAGGCTGAGAGATGGCGGCTCATCGAAGTACTAAGCCCCCCAGAGATAGTGTTAATGATGTCGAGAGACGGCCGATCTTCTTATTATTCCTCCCTCATTGGTGATTTTGGCTGCTGCAGTGCCCTTGGTCGATCTACTCTTGCTTCAGGCCGGCGTCTGAGGAATCGACCCAGCCGGTCTCTCTTAATGAGCTTCTTGATTTCGTCTTGGAGCTGAATGCATTCTTTAGTATCGTGATCATGGTAATGATGATAGAGGCAGTACTTGCTTCGATTATGCTTGTTTAGGAGAGATCGTAATTCTTCTGATCTCGGTAGCTGATTCTTGATTTTCATTAGAACTTGAGCTTTAGGAGTATTAAGGAGGGCATAGTTGTGGAACCTTTTGGAGGAGAATTTCTTCGCACCTTTCTATCGGGGCTTCTTTGATGATGAGCTTGAGGGGGAGTTTGGGCTCGCTTGCACTCGAAGGGATCCGTGAGCGTGGTCGAACTTCATTTGACCCTCCATCAATGGTGGGTCTATGCCACTTTCTTGCGGCTTTCTCATCCTTCAATTTGAAGGCTTCTTCCACTCGGACATATCCCTCACCCAAGCTAGCAGATTGGAAAACTTCCTAGGATACTTCTTCTCTAGGAAGAACAACAAATCATTCTTCTGAAGATTGCCCTTGAGTGCGGCCATCGCAATTGACTGGTCTAGGTTTCGGACCTTCAATGTAGCAGCATTAAATTGGGTGACATAAGTCCGGATGGATTCTCACACCTTCTACTTGATATTCATCAGGAAATCCGAACCTCGACAGGGATGCCGACTGCTAACAAAATGAGCCATAAACTGATGGCTCATCTAGTCAAAGAAGAAGATCGTACCCAATTTCAACATCGAGTATCAGTTTCTTGCTGCTCCCTTTAAGGTAGATGAAAAAGCTCGGCATAATATGGCGTCTAGTGCATCATGAAGCAGCATCATGGTCTGGAAGACTTTCAGATGATCAACTAGATTAGAGGTTCTGTTGTACCTTTCAAATTGGGGGAGCTTGAAGCTCGACATAATGGGCTCTTATATAATTTGGGAAGAGAAAGGAGGATCGGTGCAGACGTCGTCATGATGAACCGGGACAACGTGATGGAGTTCCTCAATCCGTTGGTCCATCTTCCATAATTTTTGATCGAGGATGTCATCTCAATCGCAGATCTTGCAAGACTTCTGATAGTGGATGGGGAAGATCCCTTCTGGAGAAGAATTATGATCCGAGCAAGAATCCTCTGCTCTTTGTTTCTCCTTTCCAGAGACGATGGGTATGCTAGCCCAAGCACTCCTCCTTGGGATTGATTTCTGACATCCTGATGGTGGATTTTTTGATGGAATCACCGTCGGAGGCTGCCGCATGGCCTACACTATCTCGATGAGGCTCCGAATCTGCTGCATCAGCAGGTTGAACTGCTTCGGATCTTCCATGATCGTCGGTGGAGGAGAAGATTGAAATACCGACGATGGAGTAGGGACAGACGGATCTGGCCCAGATCTGATGGTAGAAGCAGTAGATCTCTGGATAGTCACCCTCTTTTGAGGCATTTCTCAGGATTGAGGGAGAGAATGGAGATGGATCTTGAAGAAGAAGATCCATAGGATCGACTGAGCACTCTTTTAAGAATAAGGATATCTCAGAAACAGAGGGTCCTTCTTCTAGTGCTAATTTTATTGGTGCAGAATCTGATTGACGTCGGATCGAGCTAGAGTTGAGGAAGAAGAGGTCACCATCGGTGACCTATAAAATAAAGTCTCATCTGAAGTTGGTGGTGGTGGCTCTGGTAGGATCCTCCAACGATCAAGTCAGCTCTTCTAACCAATAGAAATGGAGTGCTCAGACAAGAATTCAGCAGAGTTTTGAAAAGAAGAAGAGAGCTTAGAAAAAACATATCTAGAGGTCCCTTTTATAGATGGAGCCTGTAGCAGACTGACAATGACGACCGTAATCATCCGATAGTGGACCGCTCGAAGCCACGTGGAGTTTGTTATGGAGAGAGATATCCGTTGCTGTGATATAGCCATTCGTTGAGATTTAATAGTCGAAGTTCAGAGGAAGCAAGCGTTGGTTGGTGAAGAGCTTTGACATACATCAATTTTAGAGGAGTTTGGACTCCCAAAGGAAACTTGACTGAAGGAGAAATCCAGAAGGAGTTTGGCTTCTGGAGGAATCCAACTGAAGAAGAAGTCTGAAAGGAGTTCAGCTCCTAGAGGCATTTGATAGAAAGAGAAATTTGGAAGGAGTTCGGCTCCAGGAGGAATTCGACTAAAGGAGAAGTCTGGGAGGAGTTTGACTCCTGTAGGAATCCGATTGGAGGAGAGGTCCGGAAGGAGTTCGGCTCCTAGAAGAATCCGACTGAAGGAGAAGTTCGAAAGGAGTTTGGCTTCTATAGGAATCCAACTGAAGGAGAGGTCCGAAAGGAGTTCGGCTCCTGGAGGAATCCGACTGAAGAAGAGGTTTGAAAGAAGTTCGGCTCCTATAGAAATTCGATTGAAGGAGAAGTCCAAAAAAAGTTTGGCTCCTGTAGGAATCTGACTGAAGGAGAGGTATGGAAGGAGTTCAGCTCCTGAAGGAATTCGACTGAAGAAGAAGTTCGGAAGGAGTTTGGCTCTTGTAGGAATCCGATTGAAGGAGAAATTTGGAAGGAGTTTGGCTCTTGTAGGAATCCGACTAAAGGAGAGGTTCGAAAGGAGTTCGGCTCCTGAAAGAATTCGATTGAAGGAAAGGTCCGAAAGGAGTTCGATTCTTGAAGAAATCTGACTGAAGGAGAAGTCTGAGAGGAGTTTAGCTCCTGTAGGAATTTGACTGAAAGAGTAGTCTGGGAGGAGTTCGGCTCATATAGAATCCGACTGAAGAAGAGGTCCGGAAGGAGTTCGGCTCCTGAAGGAATCCGACTGAATGAGAAGCTGGTGGAAGTTCAGCTCCTGTAGGAATCAGACTAAAGAAAAAATCTAGAAGGAGTTCGGCTCATGGAAGAATTTGACTGAAGGAGAAGTCCAAAAGAAGTTTGGCTTCTATAGAAATCTGATTGAAGGAGAAATTCGGATGGAGCTCGACCGCTGAAAGAGTTCAACCACTAAAGGAGTTTGGCTACTGAATGAGTTCGGCCGTTGGAGGAGATCGGCTGAGATTCGACAGCTGGAGGAAGAATTCTAGATTGAAGCTCTTCTATGATTATCGGTTGCTTTAGGCTAAGCATTAGACTAAACTTTGGCGGGAGCGGGATTTATCCCCAGTATCTATATTTTCAACATGCCTTGTAAAGCATATGGGCCTCAAATCTTTAGTTAGGGGATCAGCTAACATTGACTCTGTATCTATGTACTTAACATTTATGTTTTCTTTCTTCACAAGATCTGTTACTATCATGTACTTCATCTTCAAATATTTAGATCTACTAGAAGATTTATTATTCTTTGTGAAGAACACAGCAGCATTATTATCATAATAGATTGTCAGTGGTCTGACGATAGAATCAATAATCTGAAGTCCTGCAATAAAATTTTTCAACCAAACAGCTTGAGTAGCAACTCCATAATAAGCAATAAACTCAGCTTGCATAGTAAAAGAAGCTGTTATAATCTGTTTAACACTCCTCTAGGATACTGCACCTCCATCTAATATAAAAATATATCCTAAGATTGATTTCAAATCGTTAAGGCATCTAGCAAGATCTGAATTCGAATATCCTAACAACTATAGATCATCAGTTCTTCTATATACAAGTATATAGTCCTTGATTTTCTATAAATATCTCATTATCCTTTTTGCTACAATCCAATGTTAAAAACTTGGATTCAATAGATATCTACCAAGAACTTCCACTATGAAGGTAATATCAGATCTAGTGCAAACCTGAGCATACATCAGACTCAATAGGTGCGTAATCTATATTTTTATATGGTGCAGTCATAGGAGTAGAGACAGTCTCAATCTGATTATTGTCAATATTAATATTTTAGAAAGATTGCATATTAGCCACATCAAGTTCTAAAAATTTAATAGTCCGTGACTCTATAATTCTGTTACCTCTTTTAAGACTATAGAATCTGTATCCTTTAGCATGGTTTAGATATCCAATGAAATAGTAACGACTGATTCTAGGATCAGTCTTTTTCTCTATAGAGTTATATATTCTCACTTCTGCAGGACAACCCCAATTCCGAAAATGATTTATACTAGGTTTTCTATCAGTCCATATTTCAAAAGGTATTTTGGGTACAGATTTACTAGGAATTCTATTAAGAATATACAAGATAGTTTTAATAGTCTCACTCCATAGATATTCTAGCAAATTTGACCTACTCATCATGCTCCTTATCATATCCTTAAGGATGCGATTACGTCTTTCGACTATACCATTCTGCTTAGGACTATCAAGCATAGTATATTAGGCTACAATCTTGCAATCTTGTAAATATTTGGCAAACGGATTCTATTGGAGCAGAATCTAGTTGACGTCGGATTGAGCTGGAGTCGAGAAAGATGAGGTCACCGTCGGTAACCTACAAAATAAAGTTTCACTCAGAGTCGATGGTGATGGCTTCGATAGGACCCTCCGATGATCAAGTCATCTCTTCTAGCCAACAGAAATGGAGTGCTCTGAAAAGAGTTTGATAGAGTTTTGGAAAGAAGAAGAGAGCTTAGAGAAAATATATCTGAGGGGTCCTTTTTTATAGACGGAGCTTGATTGATGGTGACGGCCATACCGTCCGATAGTAGGTCACTCGGGACCGCATGGGATTTAGTACGGAGAGGAAGGTGTCGTCAGGCTGATAGTCACAGCCATACTGTTCGATAGCGGGCCGCTCGAGGCTTGGTGGAGTCTATCACGGAGAGAGATGCCACTTATAGCATCGCATATAGCAGACTGATGGCGACCGTTCATCGAGATTTAATAGCCGTAGCTCAGAGAAAGCAGGCATTGGTTGGTGGACTTCGACATATATCAATTTTAAAGGAGTTCGGACTCCTGAAGAAAATACGTCTGGAGGGGATCATTCGGAAGCAATCCACTAGAGAAATCCGACTGAAGGAGAAGTTCGGAAGGAGTTCGGCTCTTAGAGGAGTTCGATCGAAGGAGAAATTCAAAAGAAGTTTGGTTCTTGGAGGAATCTAACTAGAGGAGTTTGGCTCCTATAGAAATCCGACTAAAGGAGGAGTCCGGAAGGAGTTCGGCTCCTATAGAAACTTGACTGAAGGAGAGATCTGAAAGAAGTTTGTCTCATGTAGGAGTCCGATTGAGAGAGAAGTCCGAGAGAAGTTCGGCTTCTGGAGGAGTCTGATTGAAGGAAGAATTCAAAAGGAGTTTGGCTCCTATAGACATCAGTCTGAAGGAGAGATCCGAAAAGAGTTCGGCTCCTGTAGGAGTCCAACTGAGGGAGAAGTCAGGGAGGAGTTCGGCCACTGCGGGAGTTTGTCGGAGCTTGATCATTGAGGAGTTCAGCTAAGGTTTGACCGCTGGAGGAGTCCGACTGAAGGAAGAGTTTGGAGGGAGTTCGGCTCTTGGAGAAGTTTAGCTCCTATAGAAATCCGACCGAAGGAGGAATCCGGATGGAGCTCGATCGCTGGAGGAGTTCAGCCACTGAAGGAGTTCGGCTACTAAATGAGTTCGACCATTGAAGGAGATCGACTAGGGTTCGACCGCTAGAGGAAGAATTCTAGATCGAAGTTTTTTCATGATTACCAGCTGCATTAGGCTAAGCACCAGGCTAAACTTCGACGAGAGTGGGCTTTATTCCCAACAATAGTTTCTCCTACTTTCGAGTTTGAAATTCAAAGAAATGGAGTACAAAAAGGGCAACTGCCGAAGTCCTCTTCAGGGCTCTACATTAGTTTATGTTGAAGCTCGGAGGAGATCTTATCTCCAGCTAAGGTTGATATTGAAGTTGAAGCTTGGGGAAGATCTTGTCTCCAGCTGAGGTTAACGTTGAAGTTGAGGCTCGAAGGGATCTTGTCTCTAGCCGAGATCCAGGGAGATCACATCTCTTGAAGAAGATCTTATCTCCTATTGACGTACACGTTGAAGCTCGGGGGAGATCTTATCTCCAGCCGAGGTTGACATTGAAGTTGAAGCTCAGGGGAGATCTTATCTCTAGTCGAGGTTGAAGAAGATCTTATCTCCTATTATCGTAGTCTTTGAAGCTCGGGGGAGATCTTATCTCCAGTTGAGGTTGAAGTTGAAGCTCAGGGGAGATCTTATCTCTTGCTGACGTAAACGCTGAAGCTCGAAGAAGATCTTATCTCCTGTTGACGTAGACGTTGAAGATCGGAGGAGATCTTATCTTCAGTCGAGGTTGACGTTGAAGTTGAAGCTCGGGAAAGATCTTATCTCCAGCCGAGGTTGAAGGAGATCTTATCTCATATTATTGTCGGGCACAATGGGATCGTCATCGGAGCCTTTCCTATCATCCCGTCTAAAATGAATGAGACCTTCGGCTTTGCTCACATTAGGATGAGGTTCTCCTCCTATTTCTAATAGGCTATAGGGGCACATAAGGGTCATTATCAGGGCTTCTCCCCCATCTCGTCTAAAATGAATGAGGCCTTCAATTTTGCTCGCATTAGGATGAGGCTCTCCTCCTGTTCCTAACGGACTGTGGGGGCACATAAGGACCATTGTCAGGACTTCTCCCTCCATCTCATCTAAAATGAATGAGGCCTTCGACTTTGCTCACATCAGGGTAAGGTTCTGCTCCTGATCCTAACAGACTGTGGGGGCACATAAGGGTCGTTGTCAGCGCCTCTCCCTCCATCTCGTCTAAAATGAATGAGGTCTTCGACTTGCTCATGTTAGAATGAGGTTCTCCTCCTATTCCTAACATGGCCACTATTGATTGCTTCTTCACTATCATCAGATAATTTTTGCATCGAGAAATAATAATATTGAAATGAAGGAGTTTTATTGAAGTAAAATTATCGATAGTACATTCTTAGATTCTCTAAGTCTCAAGGTTGTGGGAGCGCTGTTCCTCCGAGCTTCTTCTGATGATAAGTTTCAGACTGGATGACCTCCTTTACTTCATATGGGCCTTCTCAATTCGGAGCAAGCTTTTCCTAATTCTGAGGCTGAGAGATGGCGGCTCGCCGAAGTACTAAGCTCCCCTAGAGATAGTATTGATGATGTCGGGAGGTGGTCGATCTCCTCGTTGTTCCTCCCTCATTAGTGGTTTTAGCTGTGGTAGCGCCATTGGCTTGCTTCAGACCAACATCTGTGGAGTATTGAGGGGGGGCGTAGTTGTGAAACCTTTAGGGGGGGAGAACTTCTTCGTGCCCTTCTACTGGAGCTTCTTTGATGACGAGCTCGAAGGGGAGTTCGGCCTCGCTTGCGCTCAGAGGAGTCCATGAGCACGGTCGAACTTCATTCGGCCCTCCATCAACCATGGGTTTGCTAGACTCGCCCACCTACCGCTCTCCTATGGCTTCTTCATCCTTCAACTTGAAGGCTTCTTTTGCACGGACATATCCCTTGGCCCGAGCTAGCAGATCGGCAACGTCCTTGGGATACTTCTTCAATCTTCAATGCAGCAGCATTAAACTGGGTGACATAAGCCCAAATAGATTCTTCCTCCTTCTGCTTGATGTTCATCAAAAAATTCGAGCCTCGATGCGGACGTCAGCTGCTGACTAAGTGAACCACAAACTGATGGCTCATCTGGTAAAAGAAGAAGATCATATCCGACTTCAATGTCGAGTATCAGTTTCTTGTTGCTCCCTTTAAGGTAGATGAGAAAGCTCGACATAATATGGCATCTGGTGTGCCATGGAGTAGCATCATAGCTCGAAAGGCTTCTAGGTGATCGATCGGATCGAAGGTTCCATCGTAGCTTTTAAATTTGGGGAGCTTGAAGTTCGACGAAATGGACTCTTGCATAATTCGAGAAGAGAAAGGAAGATCGGTGTGGATGTCATTATGGTGAGCTGGGGCGACGTGATCGAGCTCCTCAATCCATCAATCAATACTCCACAGTTTCTGATCGAGAACGTTAACTCGATCGCAGGTCTTGGAAGGCTTTCGATCGTGGATGGAAAAGGTCCCTTCCGAAGAAGAACCATGATCCAAGCAAGGATCCTTTGCTCTCTATTTCTCCTTCCTAGGGGCGATGGGTATGCTAGCCCAAGGGCTCCTCCTTGGGATCGATTTCTAACATCTCGATGGTGGATTTTCTGGTGAAATCACCATCGGGGGCTGTCGCATGACCAGCATCATTTTGGTGAGGCCCTGAATCCGCTGCATCAGTAGGTTAAACTACTCTGGGTCTACCATGGCCATCGATGGAGGAGGTCGTTGAAGCGTCGGTGATGGAGCAGAAATAGATGGATCTGGCTCAGACCTTGAAGAAGAAGGTCGATAAGATCGACTGAGCACTCCTTTAAGAATAAGAATACCTCAGAAATTGAGGGTCCTTCCTCTAGCACCAATTCTGTTGGTGCAGAATCTGGTTGATGCCGGATTGAGCTGGAGTCGAGGAAGATGAGATCGCCGTTGGTAACCTGCAAAATAAAGTTTCATCTAGAGTCGGTAGTGGTGGCTCCGATAGGATCCTCCAACGATCAAGTCAGCTCTTTTGGCCAAAAAAAATGGAGTGCTCTAGAAAAAATTCGATAGAATTTTGGAAAGGAGAAGAGAGCTTAGAGAAAATGTATATGAAGGATCTCTTTTTATAGATAGAGCTTGATTGATGATGATGACCATACCATTCGGTAGTGGGCCGCTTGGGACCGTGTGAGATTCGGTATGGAGAGGAAGGTATCGTCAGGCTGATAGTGACAGTCATACCATTCGGTAGTGAGCCGCTCGAGGCCTGGTGGAGTCTATCGTGGAAGGGGCACCATCTGTAGCATCACCTGTAGTAGATTGATGGCGACCATTCATCGAGATTTAATAGTCGTAGCTCGAAAGAAATAGGCATTGGTTGGTGGACTTCAACATATATCAATTTCAGAGGAATTCGGACTCTTGAAGAAAATATGTCTAGAGGGGATCATCCGGAAGCAATCCGCTAGAGGAATCCGACTGAAGGAGAAGTTCGGATGGAGTTCGGCTCCTGGAGGAGCTCGATCGAAGGAGGAGTCTGGAAGGAGTTCGGCTCCTGATGGAATTTGATTGAAGGAGGAGTCCGAAAGGAGTTTGGCTTCTGAAGAAATCCGACTGAATGAGGAGTCTGGAAGAAGTTCAGCTCCTATAGAAACTTGACTGAAGGAGAGATCTGGAAGGAGTTCGGCTCCTGTAGGAGTCCAACTGAGGGAGAAGTCCAGGAGGAGTTTGGCTTCTGGAGAAGTCCGACTGAAGGAAGAGTTTGGAAGAAGTTTGGCTCCTGTAGACATCAGTCTGAAGGAGAGATTTGAAAGGAGTTCGGCTCCTGTAGGAGTCCAATTGAGAGAGAAGTCAGGGAGGAGTTCGACCGCTCGGGGAGTTCGACCAGAGCTCGGTCGTTGAGGAGTTCGGCTAAGGTTTGGCTGCTGAAGGAGTTCGGCTAAAGAAAGAGTTCGGAGGGAGTTTGGCTCCTAAAGGAGTTCAGCTTCTATAGAAATTTGAACGAAGGAGGAATCTGGATGGAGCTCGACCATTGGAGGAGTTCAGCCACTGAAGGAGTTCGACTACTGAATGAGTTTGGCCGCTGGAGGAGATTGGCTGGGATTCGACTGCTAGAGGAAGAATTTTGGATCGAAGCTCTTCCGTGATTACTAGCTATATTAGGCTAAGCACCAGGCTGGACTTTTGTGGGAGTAGGATTTATCCCTAACAGGATTTATATGCTATCATGCTATATCATGTTTACCATAATATTCACATCCACGGTCAAATCTTACAATCTTGATGATCTTTCCTAATTATCTTTCAACTTCTATTTTAAAGATTTTAAATTTTTTAAGAGCATCAGACTTTTCTTTAATTAAATAAAGATAACCATATCAAGAAAAAATTATCAATAAATGTGATAAAGTATTTATTGCCATAGATTGTAGGAGAATAAGGTCCACTGATATCAGTATGAATTATTTTTAGAAGGTCTGAACTATGAGTTGCTCCTTTCTTTTTAGTCTTAGTCAATTTACCTCTAATACAATCAATGCAAGTCTCCATGTCTCCAAAATTCAAGGTAGACAAGATATCATCCTTAATTAGTTTATCAATTCTTTCTCTAGATATGTATCCTAAGCATTTGTGCCACAACATAGATGATCTTTCTTTGATTCTAGAACGTTTTGCAATCACATTCTCAACATTCAAAGAAGCATAGGGATTATTATAAGATAAACATAATTTATATAATCCATTACTTAGAATGCCGTAACCAATAATTTATGAATTAAATATCAAATCAATTTTTTATTATGAAAATCAAAATTAAAATCAATCTTATTTAAAGAAAAAATAGAAATCAAATTCTTTCTAAAAGAAGGTACATAAAAGATATTTTCTAAAAAAAATTAAAAACCAAACTCTAAAGATAATTTGACAAGTCTTATGCATTTAACTTCAACTTCAAGATCATTTTCTACTTTCAGCTTGACCTCTTTTAGGCTTAGTTTTCTTTTGTTTATAAATTTCTGCAAGAAAATGGCAACATGAGTTATGGCATTACTATCTTTCCACCAGAAATCAATAGGAACATTAACTATATTTGACTCATAATAAACAAAAGCTAGAGACTTACCTTCTTATTTTTGTTTCTTTTCTAACCAAGACTTGAATTTGTAGCATTGACTTCTTATGTGGTCTTTCTTTTTACAATAAAAATACTTGACACCTTTTCTAATGGCAGCTTTAGGACCTCCTATAAAATGATTCTGATCAGAATTGTTACTATGTCTTTTAATATCCTGAGACTGTTTAGGAGCAGCGGATTTATTCTTTTTCTTCTTTATAAAACCTTTGCCAGAATGAAATTTTAGTTGAAAGAAAAGTAGGGCAATCTCACTCTTTTCTTTCTTTAGTTTCTCTTCCTCAGCAACACATTTAGTGATCAACTCATTAATATTCCAAGTTTCATTTAGAGTATTATAGATAGTTTTGATCTAGAAGAATTCAGCAGGCAAGGAGTTCAAAGCATGAGATACTAGAAAGGAATCGAGCAATTCAATTTTCAGATCCTTAAGTTTGATTTGGAAATGAACCATTTTCAGAATGTATTTCCTAACACCTTCAATATTGTCATATCTCATGGTCGTCAATTCTTTCATCAGACATCCAGACTTGGCATTTTCAGATACAAGATATCTCTATCCTATAGCATCAAATAATTTCTTAGCACTATTGGTCTCTGGCAGACCACTCAGAAGATGCTAAAAAATTGACCTCTTAATAGCAATTAAGCTAATCCTGTTAGATTTTTCTCACTTAGTAATATAATCTTTCTGTTCTGGTGTACTCTGGTTATTAAGATCATCAGATTTATTCTCATGCAGTGCCAAATCAATATTAGCTATTTCTAGAGCAAATTCTATATCTTGTTTCCATCTCTTATAATTTGATCCAGTCAAGACTTTAACGATGACATTGTTGTTATTAACACCAAAAGAGATTGTACAAACAAACAATAGGAATGTCAAATATTGGATAATGGGCATTTACCAACAATATAGTCATATAATGATATAAATCATAAACAAGAGCCCAAATACTATATCACATATTCCTCTTTGGGCAGAACATGCAATATGCATAAGTGCTCTTTACATAAGGCCACAAAAGAAATATCCTAGCATTCAAAAATCTATTCCTTTTGAACAGACAGATTCCGAAAGTCAGAGTACCCTCGCAACATAATGGTCTACATAATTTCTAGTTAAAACACACAATGACCTCCTTTGGATAGGTGATTGTATGTCACAACTAGAAAATATTCATCTAATGATGAAAATTTTTATGAACTAACATAAATAAACTACTTTGATGATAAATATTTATGCTAATCCATAAAATTATCCATATAAAAAATTAAATATCCAAAATGATCAAGTCCAGTATGAGATACTTAACAACATGCATCCTACTGATCATAACATAATATAATATTGTATTCCAAAATAATAATAACATATTTGTATAGTTCAAAAAATATATATCATGCTAAAATAATGTCAGATATTAATTTTCTGAAGAGCATGATCAGAAATAAAATTTTTAAAAAGTAAATTAAAATTTTGAAGGACTAATATAAATAATAACCTTCAATAGGATCTTAATTGTAAAATAGAGGTTTTACACAATAAATTACAATAAAAGGACTAAAATGTAATTTATTGGACCAAAATCAAATTTTCATAATTACAAAGACTAAACTGTAATTTTTCTTAGACTAAAATATAATTACTATAATTATAGCAATCTTATGAATTCTTTGCAGGGGCTTCCTTGGAGACATACTCGAGGGGGAGTTCGGCCTCGCTTGCCTTGGGACGGTCGTGAGCGCGGCTGAACTTCATTCCACCTCCTGTGAAATCTTTGTAGGAGGTTTTTTTGATGACATACTCGAGGGTAGTTCGGCCTCACTTACGCCGAACTTCACTCTGCCCTCCTATGAAGCTTTCATTGGGAGAACATACTTCTTTGTTGGGACTTTCTTGATGATGAGCTCGAGGGGGAGCTCATCCTTGCTTGCCCGAACTTCATTCCACCTCCCATGAATTCTTTGCAGGGGCTTCCTTGGAGACATACTCGAGGGGGAGTTCGACTTCGCTTATGCTGGGGCGGTCGTGAGCAGGGCCGAACTTCATTCCACCTCCTGTGAAATCTTTGTAGGGGGTTTTCTTGATGACATACTCGAGGGGGAGTTTGGCCTCACTTGCGCCGAACTTCACTCCATCCTCCTGTGAAGCTTTCGTCGGGAGAACTTCATGCTTCTTTGTCAGGAATTTCTTGACGACGAGCTCGAGTGGGAGCTCGACCTTGCTTGCTCGAACTTCATTCCACCTTCCATGAATTCTTTGCAGGGGCTTCCTTGGTGGCGAGCTCGAGGGGGAGTTCGACGGCCTCGCTCATGCCGAACTTCATTCCGCCCTCTTGTGAAATCTTCGGTGGGGCTTCCTCGATGGCAGACTCGAGGGGGAGTTCGGCCTCGCTTGCGCCGAAAGATCAAAAACACGGTCGAACTTCATTCCACCTCCTTGAGAGACCTTCTACGGGAGAACTTCTGCTCTCTATTTCTCCTTCTAAGGGTGATTGGTATGTCCAAATGCTCTTCCTTAAGGTCGGTTCCTTGTATCCTCATGACGAATTTGCTAGCAAAGTTTCCACTAGAGGTTGTCGCACGATCTGCATCATCTCGGTGGAGCCACGAACCCGACCAGCAGGTTGAACTACTTCACATCCGCAGTGGCTTTGGATGGAACATGGGCTATTGGGACTGAAATGGAAGCAGATGGACCTGACACGTAGGCCGTCGATCGTCGAGTCGAAGCTCTTCTAGGAGGTATTTTCTCTTCGGAAAAGAATTCTAGTGAGGAAGAATAGAGATCTCCAGAGAGGGAAGAGAGAAATCATCACCGAGCACTCCTTTAAGAACAAGAGAACCTCGGTGGTTTAGGATCCTTCCTCTAGCACCAATTTATTGATGCAGAATCTGGTCATCGCCAGAATCAGTTGGAGCGGAGGTGGATGAGATCGCCGTTGGAGACCTGCAAAATAAAGTCCCGTCCGGAGTCGGTGGGGGGATGGCTCGGGTAGGATCCTCCGACGATCAAGTCAGCTCTGACCAATAGGAATGGAGTGCTCGAAAATGAGTTTCGCAGAGCTTAGAGAAGAAGAAGAAGAGAGCTTAGAACTTAAAGCTTAAAGCTTCACATATTTGGAGGATCCTTTTTATAGGCGGAGCTTGATGGTGACAGCTGCAACTGCCTGATGGCGGGCCGCTCGAGGCTGCATCGAGTTTGATGGAGAGAGGATGGTATCGTCAGGTCGAAAGCGACAGCCATACCGTCCGATAATGGCGGGCTGCTCGAGGTCTGGTGGAGCCACCTGTAGTATCGCCTGTGGTAGACTGATGGTGACCGTTTGTCCAGTTTTAATAGCCATGGCTCTCAGAAAGCAAGCATTGATTGGTGGACTTCGACATATATCGATTCCAAAGGAGTTTTGACTCTTGAAGAGAAAGCTTGGAAGGAGTTCGGCTCCCGTAGGCATCTGACTAGAGGTGTGCGGCTAAGGCTCGATCGTTGGAGAGTTCGGAAGGAGCTCAGTCGGCCGAAGAGGATGTCTGGGAGGAGTCCGGCTCTTGAAGAAATCCGACCGAAGGGGATGTCTGGAGGGAGTTCGGCTCTTGCAGGCGTCTGGCTGGAAGGACGCGGAGAGAGTTCGGCTCTCGCAGGAGTCCGACTGAAGCTCGGCCGCTGAGGAGTTTGGCTAAAGTCCGGCTGCTGGGAGTCCAAGGAGCTCGGCCGCTAAGTAGTTCGGCCGACTGAAGGAGTTCGAAGGAGCTCGACCGCTGGGAGTTCGAAGAAGCTCAACCGCTAAGAAGTTCGATCGACTGAAGAAATTCGGTCCGACCGCTGAGAGTCTGAGGGAGCTCGACCGCTGAGGAGTTCGATCGACTGAAGGAGTTCGGCTAAGATTCGTCCGCTGAAGCTCTTCCACGGCTACTGATTGCATTAGGTTGAATATCGAACTGGACTTCGATAGGAGCAAAATCTATCCTCAACATATATAGTCATATCCTATTCTCTTCTTCTAGTCACCTCATTAAGCATACTATCTTTTATCATTTCCAATGTCATTATATCATTGGAAGCTAAATTACTAAGTGATATAATAAGAATTTTCCAACTATCAAACAAGAAACTAAGCAATAACAATAATTGCAACAAATCATCTAGCATCATTTTTATAGCAGCCAACTTATTTACTACGTTTTAAAATTTATTTAAATACTCACAACTAAATTTTTCTCCTTATACTTCATATTCATAAGCTTTTTGATCATGAATACCTCATTCTGTATAGTCCACCTCTCATATAGGCTCTCCAATTTCTTCCATAGACTATAAGCATTAGTCTCTATGAAAACATGATAAAAAGTACTATCATATATCTACTGTCTAATTAATCCAACTATCTTCTTATTTATTTTATTCAACTCTTGCTGAGTTTTCTTATTTGGTTCGACACTATCCCCTTCAAAAGAATCATATAAAACTTTGTAAAATAATAAATTTTTTATACAGAGCTTTCAAGTTGAATAATTAGAAAGCATAAGTTTAACCATACTTCTATCCATATATTCTTCCATTTAATCAGTACAATACAAGAAAATTCAAATAGTAATAATCTTGCTTTGATATCATTTTCTTGGAAAAAACTGCAATGATGAATAATAATCCGCAAACTTCTTTTCCTTCTTTATGGAATTAAATGAAATATTGCAAAGCAATAATAATCTCTATAATCTACTTAAGTAGTTAATAAGAAAAAATAATCAAGCAATCCACAAAAGACGATACCATAATTTTGATGTAGAAATTCTTATAAAAATTCTTTCAATATAAATATTTTAATATTTAAAATAATGAGATTACTATAAGTCATCTTTAGATCAACTAAAAGTTACATAAATATATCATCAAAGAATAAATCTTGGGTCCTATAATAAAACAATCATGATCAACAAAGCGATTTTAATAATAAATAAAAATAAAAAATAAATCTCATCAAATATATAAATACTTTTTTTTGATAAAATTAAATATATGAATACTTAAAATAATTAATAAAAATATTTTTCAAATATCGAAACTATTTGACTTATAGCTCTAGATGTCAAAAATAATATATTAAAATTTTATAAAAATAAAATATAATTAATCATCTAATCATTCGATAAAATAATATCTTCTTTTTTATTTCATCCTTAGCTGCCGCCTCGATTTTTCACATTGCACAAAAACCTTAGGGCAAAAACCAACTCGAGCTAAACCGCCATGCTTATTTTTTATTATTATTTTAAAAGTACGTGGATCCCATACGTGGAGGGAGCACACCAAAAGTAAATTGCCATCATACTTTGTGGATTGAACTTAATTTACCCTCTCAACCATGTAGGAAAGCCAAGGCTAGTGGCTCAGAGTGTGGTATTCATGGACGCCACGCACGGAACATAAAGCTTGCATGACGGCGACATCATCCTCCTCGCCGGTGCCACCGAAAGCCCCTAAATTCTCATGCTAAGCGGCATCGGTTCGGCCGACCATCTCAACTCTTTGGGCATCAAACTTGTGTTGGACCAGCCAGTGGTTGGCCAGAACAGGACAGATAACCTGCAAGTGGCGTCACCATCCCTCTCCACTGCCTGTTCATATCTCTCTTGTGCAAGTTGTAGGCACCACCCACTTTGGAAGCCAATTGACGTTGACCATCATTGTTTTTGTCCAAAGAGAAGATGGAATTGTCTGGCCAAACATTTATTAGGGCTTAGCATGGAATGCCAAGTATTTGTCATACCTTCTGTTAGATTTTGGGTGTTCGTAAGATTAGTTTCCATATATTATATACTAACTATGACTCAATTGTGTTGTTTGCATGGGTACACGGGAGTAAAGATCCAAAACAACAGGCTTGGGATTAAAGAATTATGATGCAAAGATAATGATTCTACCATGGATTTTGCTACGGTCCTCCAAAATTCATTTTGGTCTTTTCACTGCTAGTTTCTTTTTGGCTGTCCAATTTAAGATGAATGGCACCGTCTTGTCCACGGCAATTAGTTTTAATCGATCATGGGCACAGGCAATTTCGAATGGAAATATATTGCAAGTTAAAAAAAATAATTAAAAATTTAGAATTTTAAGAATCTTTTACCATTCTTCACCATCAAACCTAAACTCTCTCTCTCTCTCTCTCTCTCTCATCCCAGCCCCTAATTCCGTCGCTGGATCCTCCACAGCCTTTGTTCCCACCAGCGATGCCGCTACTAAATTCTCCATGCATAGCCATCGTCTCCATCGAGGCCAACCTCTTGCATTAGGTCGAGGAGTGGACAAAGGCCATCCATGGTGGCTGCTGCTGCTACCGGTGCCATCACTAAGCCAGCGAGCCCCAGCAAATCTTATGGCTGTGGTTTCGCCCCTGGCTTCTGGGCCTCTTGAATGATCTTCACTGCCGTCGTCATTGTAGTCATCACCATCGTCTTCTGGATCCGGCCCCCAAGACTCCCGCTACCTAGGTGGCTATTGTCCCATCATTTCCACCCCCACCTTTAGATGGGATCTCTCACCACCATTGATTCTTGATCGAATCTCATCGGATGGTTGACAAAAACAACGAAAAATCATGCTCATTTGTTAATCCCAATACCATCTTCCGTAACGTATCTTAAATATCCTTCTTCATGAAATATTATAAAAAAGCATCGTAATACTCTAATATAAACAAAAAAAATGTCCCCTTTTTCCATTGAAATACAATAAAATAGGTTGGTTTTCAAGTGAATACTGGAAGGAGCATTTATTCGAGCAAGAGTACGCAGGGTAGTGCTAGGCCCGTGGAAAACCTATTTTCTGGAGAGGGACAACTGAAAGCATGAGTGGAAGAGAATTAATCAGGTTGGATTTACATATAGCAAATTTCTTTATTGTTAGAGCACAAATTACTATAAACCTTTGTTCGTGATCCTTAAGCTTCCCTCAATGTTGCAATGGTACAACTCTTCTATGAGACGGGTTATTTTGGAGGTTGAAATTAATAACATTATAAAATAAGAAAATTCGGAGGTTGAGATTAATAACATCATAAAAAAAAAAATTATGTTACAAAATAGTCGTGTAAAACCCAAAATAAATAATTTATAACAAACAAATTAATATATAGGAGAATTTTCTTGTGGTTGGCATTGCCCTAAAGAGCATAATTGCCCTCCTCAATAGGGTAGAAGGCCGTAATGCTCCTAAGCTGCATCTAATTGCTGGCTTGGCCAGGCTTCTCCATGATGCAATCGGATCACGTGCTTAGGTCTTGTTTGAGATTGCTGTTGGCAGTAGAGTTTTTGCAAGTAGAGCTTTTGAGAAGTAGAGCTTTTGAAAGTAGAGTTTTTACAAAAAGCTGTTTGCTGTTTGGTATCCATATTTATAAAGTGCTTTAAAATTTTAACAGGCAACTTAAATAAAAAATGCTTTTGATATGATAAAAAGATATTACATAATATAGTATAATAAAAAATAATATAATATAATATTATATATTATTATATATTAAAATATTATTATATTATTTAATATAATTATCATATAATGTAATATAATAATATGATATAATATAATATTATTATAATTATAATAGAATTTATACTATAATATAATATATTGGTTATAATCTAATCTAATAATAGATTATAATATATAATATTATAATAATATAATATAATATAATATTATACCATATAAATATATAACATAATCTATTATACTATTATTATATTATAAAATATATAATTTAATATAATAATAACTAATAATATACTAATATTATTATATTAATATAATATATTATAATTTATTATTATATTAGATTATAATCTATTATATTATGTAACATTATATATTATATCATAATTATAATAATATTATATTATAGTTATAATATTACATTATAATCATAATTATAATTTGTTATATTATATTATATTATAATATTGTATTACAATATATGTTAATAATATCATATAATAAAATAATATTTTAAAATATAATAATATTTAAGTTATAAACATAATATAATCTATTAGAATATTATTATAATAATATAATATAATATTATGATATAATACTAGTATTATTATATTAAATAAAATAATACTTTAAAATATAATAATATTGAAGTTATAAATATAATATAATCTATTATAATATTATTATACTATAATATTATAATATTATAATAGTATAATATAATATTATAATTATGATGTAATATATAATGTTAGATAATATGATGGATTATAATCTAATCTAATAATAAATTATAATATAACACATTATATTATATTATTATAATATAATAATATTATTATATTATTAGTTATTGTTATATCAAATTATATGTTTATAATATAATAATACTATAATAGATTATGTTATATATTTTTAATATATGATAATATTAATTTATTATTATATTATATTATATTATATAGTATAATGATGTAATATGATATGATAAAAGATAGTGGATATTTTAGTCATTAAAAAAAATTGATTTAAATCAAAACAGTTTTTCAACATTAATCAGAAAGCACTTTTGAAGAAAGTTTTAAAATGGAGCTTTTTTTAAATAGATCTTTTCAGCTTTCTGACAAAATTAAAATAGCTTTTTAATTTTTTATCAAATATCACTATATCATCTAAAAGTATTTTTGAAGGATCAGAAAGTACTTTCTGGCACTCCAAAGCTCAGCCAAACAAGACCTTAGCCTGTCTAGTGATTGATTTTTTTCAATTGAACGAAAACAATACTTTTCAAAGCGTATAAAATATAGAGAAAAATGGCAACAAAATTGGAAATAGTTAATGAGTGGAGAGAAAAGAAAGGCAAAGATGGCTACGGTAGAGAGCTTTTTGACTCCGCATGTGTACAACTGGCTCGACTCTGTGAATCATCACGCATGGTGTGGCTAGCAAAGTCCCAGCCAAGCCGAGCACGCACAAGCATGTCTGATGAACAGCCATAGAGGCCCAAAATATCCAAGTCTACTAGTTGGGAAAGTACTAAATGCAACTTATCTTGCCTTAAAAATGTCAAATGTGAGACAACAATTTGTTGGACTAGTTAAGATATGAAGGACTCTAATGGTTGAACTTTACCAACTACAAAATAGTAAAAATTAAATATTATTTAACATTTCCTTAAAAATATTTGAGCATTAAGGCTGTAAATTCATTAAGTGTGATCTCTTGCAGGTACTTACATTATACAATTGATAAGGTGTCACTTGAACTTAAACTGCACTTATTGTTGACTATATCGACTTGAAGAAATACATAGTGGACTAGGTCTTGAACTAGATTTTCTGCACTTAAATTTCACCAAGTTACACATAATAGTACGGATCTATTAGATCTTTAAGGAAATTAGCTCTATTTTGGTCTTGCATTGGTATCGTAATTTTCATGAGAATTGTGTCCCCCAAGACCACTTCCAAGTTCTCCAAGATACTTATGACCTAGTACCTTATAGACAACCTGCATCAGATCCATCAAGAGTACATCTCAATCTTCGAAATCTACTATTTCTAAAATCACTCCCTTCCTTAGGTCTCAAGTTATAGAGAATGCATATATATGTACTATTGATGACTACATAATTAGCTTTAGACTCATCCCGCTAGATGATTCTAGGATTTCACTCCTAGATAGCTCCATCAAGTTCTTTTGTGACCTAACAACCTTTAGTGATGTCGCAGAATTCTTTTTAGTACTCATGGGCTTATATTTTAATTGGATGTGCTAGTTCCTCTTTTGACTTGAGCTCTCCTGGTTTATTGATTTAATTGTTGGTTTACTGCTACGTTGCCTCTTTATAGATGGTACAAAAAGCAGTCAATTTGGCTTCCATGGTGCCCAAAAAATATTTTTTCTTAGAAAATTCTTAAGCAATAACAACATTGCTGAGAAGGAAAAGATATCTAGTAGTGGATTTGATATAAAGAGCTACATTGATTTAGTAAATATCACTGTAGCTACAAAAACGTCAAAATATCTAATATAAAAAAAAGAGTAATAAATAACAAGGATAACAACTAAAGTGAATACCATATGAAATAGCATCTTCTAAATATCTAAGTACTCCATCAAATACTCTCCAATATTGTGTACTAGGAGAACTTATGTATCTACTAAGCCTTCCTACTATAGAAGCAATATCCAATCTATTGTAATTCAAAACATATATCAAAGAACCAATAATTTGTGGATAATTTAATCAAGCCACAAGTCTATCCTTATTTTTACTCAATTTCACACTAGGGTCATAAGATGTTTGAGGAGTTTATAATAAAAATTATCAAATTTCATTATTGTTTTCTTTATACAATATGATTGTATAACATTAATCACTTATAGTGATCTTATTAATCTAATCCAAGGATTAAATCTGTCAACCTTAGGTCTTTCAAATCGAAGTTAATAGATAAGAAAGATTTAGTGTCATCTATAGTTTTTATATTAGTTCCAAAGATTAAATATCATCAACATAGAGACACAAAATAACATGTATAACATAATTTATCAAAGTATAAATATATTTATTAGCCTCATTTATTGAGAAACCATAAAATAGAACTATTGAATCAAACTTTTCATACCACTATTTGGTGCTTGTTTTAGCTTATTTAAAGATTTAAGCAGTTTTCAGATTTTATGTTCATATCCAAATGCTATAAAATCTTTTAGTTAATTTATATAAATTTCTTTCTCAAGATCACTATTAAGGAATGTTATTTTTATGATAAACTTTTAGTCTAAATATAGAAGCTAAAGCATCAAAGTCCTAATGGATGTAATCTTAGAAATTCTAAAGTAAATATCAAAATAGTTAAAATCTTCTTTTTGTGTAAAACTTTTAGCGGCCAATACTACTTCAAACTTATCTACAAGTCCATCTATCCACAATTTCTTTCTACAAATACACTTACAATCCATAGATTTTGATCTTGTAGGAAGATCAATAAGAATCCAAGTTCTATTATTAATTAAAGATTTTATTTTACTATTTATTGCTTCCTTCCAAAATATCTATCTACCTAATTAATTGTATTAGTATAACTTTATGATCATATTCTACTAAATAGATATAAAAATCGTCACCAAATTTTTTTTTTCTATCCTTTATCTCTTTATTTTTGTACATTCTTCCAAATGTAAGAACTAGTATTTTCATTAATATCATCTATTTTAGAATTATTTTTAGAAGGTATATTAGAAGGATTAAAAGATTGTCAACCATATCCTTAAGAGGCATAACATTTTCAAAGAAAACAATGTCTCTGGACTTTATCATAATATGACATCAAATTTATTAATTTTCAATTTTATGATCAAGATTCAATAGAAAGCATTATTTTGGAATAAACTACAAGTACTCCATCTATAGTTTTGGGAGCAATTTTTGGTTTTTTAATTTCAAGGGTTCTAACCTTAGCCAAGCACCCCCATATTTTAAGATAGTTCAAAAAAGATTTCTTATATTTCCATATTTTATAGGATGATAGATCATAACTTTTATGGGAAACCTTATTAAGAATCTAACGAGCTAATAAAAAAAAGCTCCCCACATAAATTATCAAATACACCAGAATTGGCAACCATAGAATTAATCATATCAAAAGCTTTATTCTTTCTTTCAGCTACTTCATTAGACTAGGATGAATATAATGAAAAAAATTTATAAATAATAATATTTATTTAATAAAAATTGTTAAGATCATTAAAGGTATATTCTCCTCTATCTAATCTAAGAGTTTTAATGATCTTCTCATTTTGAATTTCAACTTCACCCATACAAATCATATATTTTTTTAAATTCATCCTTTCTTCTAATGAGATGCACACAACACTATTCAGAAAAAATATTTATAAAAATAATAAAGTATCTTCTTCCATTTTTAGCTAGAATACTTAAGTCATCTATATCACTAGCTCTAAAAGTTCAATGTTTCTATGTACAATTTTGAAAGATTTTCTTGGTTGCTTAGATTGTACATATATCTCACATTTTGCAATTATAGTTTAGGAATCAAATTTAGATTCATCATTCTATAAATAGTATAATGGTTTACATGACCAAGCCACGTCATAAACTAGAAGATACAAGATTATAAATAAAGGAACTAATTCTATTACTTTCAATTTTATTATATTAAATTTGAAATCCATTAGACACATAATGCCTTCCAATAAAATAACATTTTTTGTTTGAATAACTTTATTTGACTCAAAAATCCTTTTAAAGTTATTTGAATCAAAAATCTTTTTATAGCTATTCTTTATTAGCAAAAATCCACTGATGAGATTCTTCTTAACTTTCGGTACCTACTATACCTTGTAAAGAGTGAGAATCTTGTATGAAATCTATTCTTTCTTTATCTCTCACATAAGTAGTACTAGAGATTTATCAATATAAATATATATATTAGTACCAATATCAATTTATCAATCAGTAGCTTGATATATTAGATTTACCTTAATATTTATAGAAACAAATCTTTTATGGGTCCAGGGTGAACTAGATCAAGCAATCATCATATTTGCCTAGTGAGCAATACTGGTTTTTCGAACCCTTTAGAGGCTTATGCGAAGTGGTTAGGTATGCCACACTCATAATAGCATATCTTATTTTTATTTCTATTTTGTTAATTTGACATTAAATCTACTTTTATTGGTTTTGATTTCTAAATTTTATTTTTGTTTCCCTTTGCCAAATTTACCTTATATAGAAAATCATCAAATAATTATTCTTTTCTCGATGTTTTTCTTCTATTTGAAATGAAACTTTCAAATTATTTATAGTTAATTAATCTTTTTTATATTTTAGTGATAGGATGAAAGCTTTCTACTTAAGAGTTAATTTAGCAATGATTAAATTTCTTATCAAAATTGATTCCCTTTTAGCTCATATCATAAACCAATTTGTGCAATTCATGAGTTTGTTTTAAGATCAATTTTTCATCAGTTGTCTTATACTTCAAAATCCTCCATATAATGTATTTTTATAGATCTTTATCTTCTTTACCATATTTTTTGTTGTAATACATTCTATAATTCATGTATAGTGGAGATGGTGCAAAATATGTCATGGATTTACTAAAAAGAGTATAAAATTATATCCTAATAGATAATATCTTTTTCAATATCCAACTGTATAGTGGTAGTAGTTGTCGTAGTTGAATCCCTAATGGTAGAAGCAGTAGTTCCCTTTTCAGAATTAGGATTTTTAATAACAAAATATAATCCTAAAAGGGTTAGCTAATACTACAGCTGGTATTACCAACAACAAAAACTCTACCTAGACAATTTCTTTGGTTTTGCATAGATGTAGTCATTTAAGAATTCCATAAGTAAAAAAAAATAATTCTACACTAAAATTGTTGGAGTTTTTTTAGTTTAATATTATTCTTTTCTTCATTATTTAACAAATAGCTTTCTACACATATGCAACAATAAAATAAGCTCTTTAGAGTAGAATTTGTCCAGTTTAGGTGCAAACAATTAATGATATTCTACTCCCAAGATATAATAAATTACTACATATGCACTCTGATGAAAGAGAATAAAAGTCCAAATTGAATCAGTTAAATCTAGATATGATGAAGATTAGGAATATAAGTTAATGAAAATCTTTCTCCCTCCTATCTTCTAACATGCTCAATGGTTGAACTCGAATTCACTCACTAAGTATCCATTTTATTATTCTTCTTTATTTATGTTGGTGCAGAAATTTGTAAGAACACCAGAGACAGCTGGAGTTGGGAAGATAAGGCCGCCGACTGAACTTACAAAATAAAATTCTAATCAGAGGTGGATGACTCCGATAGGATCCTCTGACGCTCAAGTCGGTTTTTTCGCCAACTTGAATGGAGTGCTCAGAAAAATAGAGAAGCACGATAATGAGAAGGGAAGAGAGCTTTAAAAAAATGTATTTGAAGGATTTCTTTTATAGATGGAGTATGTAACAAATTAAAAGTGACTGTCGTAACCGTCTGGTAGTGGGCCGCTCAGATCATGTGGAGTTTCTTATAGAGGATGAATCATTATTTGTCACGACTTGTAGGCGATGGAGATCCCTTTGTTAAAGTTCGGATACAGGTTGGGGACTTTAGTGTATACGGTGGACTTATGATCGATCAAGGTCCATTTTGGGCAATGTCTAGTGGCTTTAAAAAGTTCGAAAGCCTCTTGGATCGTGCGCAAGTAGGTACCTCCTAAATTAAGATCTGAAGTTTCATACTCCATCTTTTATGGAGTGGTTGTCATGAATCAGTGATTTGATGAGATTTTTTTAGATGGTTCTAACCGACAGGTGTAGCGTGGACTAAGCAGGTCTGTGACTGGTTAGAAGAAGCCCATTCTGAAAGATATTCGAATGGAAGGACCTTGGCTGAAGGAGGCATGACTGGAAAGAGTGCATTCGAAAGGGGTTCTCCTGGAAGGAGCACTGCTGGGAGGTATTTATCCAAAAGAAGCGCACTCGAAGGAGTTCGTCTGGAAGGAGCGTGACTGAAGGAGTTCATCCAAAAATGGAGGAGTTCATTTGGAAGAAGTTCATCCAAAAGGAGTTTGACTGAAAGACATTATCACAACTCATTGTCATTGAACATACTAAAACAGTTACGTAGCTCTCCTTTTAGAGTATGTGAGCAGCATTGTCTGCTCCTTCTATGTTAGCTGGTGTGTCATAATATCAAGTTACATTGTCAATAATTTGCCCTAACTATCCGCGCACAACCATAATCAATACAAATTGATCCAAATACACACTCATTTTGGACTGGCAGACTGATGAAGAGAGAGAAGAGGGATATAAAGCACGTTCGGAGGACTATTGGGAACATCCTAGCTGTATAAACTCATCGATATCTACATGTACAACAGAAGATTAATATAATTATGAAAATATCTGAGTTGGCGTGTGCTCTATCAGTCGCATCTCTTATATCTTCATAAGCGACTGCATCGACTATGGATTCGCAATACCTGCTTAACTCCGCAATACCACCAATCCACAACAAGCCTTTTGTAATCAGATTTCATAACCTCAATATTTGTGAATTAGTGTACTTTTGAGCTCCTTTACTGATTCTTTTACGCTTTTAGAGGTGTGCCCTAAAGACCAAGTACAATTTGAGTATTGGTAACTACTTCAAGAGGACTACTAGACGTAAGTGCACTAGAGAAGAGAATAAGGAGATAAGACCTTCCGTCCGAGACACAAGGAACTCCCATGAGCACGCTCTCCACACTCATATAAGTGAGGATATATTCTAATCCCTAGGGGTGGCGAATGCGATGCGACCTCGACCTCTCACCCGTGTATAGGCACTAGGCTTCTGAGCTTGGCAGGGCGAGGGTAGGTCCGCACATTTTTCCTCGCCAAACTCTCGACACCGAGATAGTGCTGCAGAATATAACATTATGAGAAAATGTGGTCCAAACGATAATAAGTGCAAAGTAGTAAGACATGAAGGGTAGTAGCTTATTACATTATATACCAGTATTCCATGAAGAGATGTAGTCATTATCTCAATTTTTGAGTCAGAAGTCATAGAGACATGAATAACTAAAGCATTGTAATAGAATGATACTGTCCGTAAAAACCATGTGTATTGTTAATCTTGCTTGTATGGAACCAATTCTCAGATACCATAGTGGAATGTCTTTTCTTACTTGACATATGAGACAACTCTCTGAAATCAATTCATTAGATCCACGATCGCAATTGTCAGTGCGTGCGAGAATTGATGCCAGTTTCAGAAATATAATCTTTTGGCAGTTTCCAGATTAGTAAAACACAGAGCTTGTTAGGTGACTTTAGTAGTAATAATAGTAAACGAGATGAAGGAACTCTTAAACGGCTATCTAATGTGTGGGCCAATGGTCTGTACCTATGCGCTTTAAAAAATCGATACACGCTTCATAACTCGGTAATGATATAAAGAAATCATACAAAAAATCACAGAAAAATTCCAAAGTTTGAATGGAGCTGAGTTTCATTGATGATGCAACCGCCCCCCCGGGCCCCCAAAAAGGTAGAAAAAAAAATACCCAAACCCTTGTTGTGTGACTCCTAAATTAAAGATCTGAAGTTTCATACTCCATCTTTATGGAGTGGTTGTCACAGATATTCAGGTTCATGTACTGTTTAGGTAAATTGAGGAGTTGTTATATTTTTTATGATTCGAGTGATCCTTACTTTCAAACCAACATCATGGCTGTAGAGAGACTGTGACTACACGTCTATGCGAGTCGGTGGATCACACTGGAATTCTTTGTACAGTGCTCAGAGACCATCACCAGGAAGAATATTACGAATATGAGATCAGATGCACATGCTGAAGGAGTCCATAGACTAATACAAGTGCACTTAATTCTGACAAGGGCCTTCTCCAGGAAGGAGAACACTCAGCTGGAGGCATATTGATCAACCTAGCCCAAAAGAGATAAGCGCTGAGGCTCGAAGGAGTATCCGTTCTCAGAGCTGAAGCGAACCTCTTGGTGCAGACTATCTTTCATTGAGTAAGAGAAGGTCATGACTTCATTAGAGCGTAGTCGATCATCAAAATTATGGTGTAAGAAGGTATCATACTCGTGTGCAGAGAAACCGCAAGATAGTCACTTCTTCATACCAAATGTAAAGGAGTATCTTTTACGAAAGTATTACTGAACTTCGCGTAATGTGAAAATATAAATAGAAACTCCTTCTATTAGGATTTCACTCTACATTCATCCATGGCCATCGGATTTCTGAACTTGCACATGATACGAGCATATGCACTGTAATGCATAGGAGCGTTCACTCTCAGCCCTGGAAAGGAGCACGACTGCAAGAGTGATAGTCTATGGAGTAAGAATAAGCGCTCGCATGCTATGAAGTGGCCTATCGTCCGAAAGGAGCATAACTGAAGGAGTTCAATTCATGCTAGAAGAAGCATGCTTGAGGACAGGTTTTCGCTTTAAAAATGAACATGAACATATAGACGCGATTGGAGAGCGCTAACATTAACCACCTTAGGGTTCTAATATCTAGGGAGACACTGAGTAATGCTCGGATATAGGAGCAGTTAAGCACTATAGAGGACCATACCACGCTGCAATACACGCAAATTGTGCTCACAATAAGTTCATGAGAAATACTTCGCACCTATCTTCAAAACTCATCCACACAATTCCAAAGAAGAATCTGAGAAGCAGCATCACTACATACTTTGGTCTATTATTCATGCAGCATCGATTTCTTACAAATGTTAACAAGCAAGTTTAGAGTGTAAATATATGTCACCAAGCTTTACTGATTCAATTGATAGCACGTCCTCCAGTTCAAATGACTACCGATTTTTCGGGATGGTATGCACCCTTCTTACAAAGTTTGCTTTCTCATGGTATCTCAAACGATTCAATCCGTTGGGTGTACGCTCACTTTGGTGTCCTTTCACACCAATAAACTCAAGACTCATAGGATATCATAAACGAGAAATTCACATAGTGATAACAGCAGAAGCTGGCGCACTAATGTACTCTGGATGCAATCACCTATCACGGTTGTGAGACTTCAACTATTTTTAACGACCCACAAACTATATCCCTTTGTAGTCCGCACTTTACATCTACACAATAGTTCGATATTTCTATTTTGATCTAGAAAGAGTATTATGCAACTTCTTAAAATAAGAATAAAGAAATTTAGCTCATTCAGCGCTTAACTCAAGGATGTTCACAGACACTAAATACAACATATGTGATAGAAAATAATCCATTTTAATTGATTTAGTAAAATTACAATTTTGCCCCTAGAAGTGTATTACAAGTGTTCAGCCAATTCTGGCTTCTAGGGCACATATATTAAATTCAGCATATTCAGTAAACCTACAATAACTGGATTTGAATAAGATCAAACCTAGAGCCCATTGTAGAGGCACCCCTTAAGGTTGATTTATTAAAGTCGAAGTCCTTCATCACAATACTATATCCCAACATTAAATCATCCCGGAATGATTTCCCTAATCCACAAGTAAGCAAAGACTTCCTGTAGGATCCTTTTGATGTGAACTTTGATGCAATATGAATGGAGATGAGGTTATACATCAGACTCCGAACGTACAGCTACTGAATAATATAGAAATTAGTAATATTTTCAGAATCCGAAAGACCTATAAGTGGTTTGAATCCATGAATCATCACACTAACACGTGGATGGCGATCTCACTATATAACGGATCGTAGTGCATATAATAATTTAGACATATTTATGTCATCACTTAAGTCACACACCTGAAAGAAGAAAGTGAGGACGACCAGAATGATGGGCGTAGGATCTTAGGTGCTTTGCTTCGAAGAGAGAGATAACAAGGTAATTAGAGATCCAATAATAATGTGATTCACTAAAATTTATAGTCTCTCATTCTAGTTTATAGATCCGACAACCTATTCTTTGCTTTCAACACTTCCAGATAAAGCTACTACTGGCATTGAGATTGTTCTCCATCTGTACTCTTGTGGCAATGTCTCTTTCTACTGCCTATTTCGTATTAGACTTATGATAGCTTCTCTTCATCTTAATTCTTCTCTGTATCATAATTAGTCTCCGAAATCCCTGTGCAATGGATTTGACCAGAATAGAATTCCTTTCTCAACTAAACATCAAGTGGGAGTGGAGAACGTGAGAAGTATGTCGTTCTCTATTCAAATGATACCCGAGTACCAACGATCTGCATCTTATTCTTCCATCAGTGTAACGAGATCCGTAATTGGATGTATTCGAGTGCAAGGCTTTAGAGATCCAATATGGATTGAACCTAGTCGCTCTTTCGACCTGGAGTGTGAGAGAACTCCGTCCAATCTCTTGAATTGAAATCTAATAAAACTCTCTTTAGCAATATCTAGTTAGGCTCCTTCGATTAAGACTGGACTTTACTCCTATCTTTATACTTTTCGTTATCTATTTTTCAGCATAATTATAGTCTGCTATACTAGATTTGTTTGCTTTACATTACGCTTTATCCTCTTTTATACTCCAAGGTTTTGACAATCCTTTCGTCGGACTTCAAATCTATCTCTTTACATACCAAGAGAAATGAATTTCCAATCTCTATCGTGCTTATTGATTTTGTCAATTGTCTTGAATCCGAGAAAGATCTTTCATGGTCGTTGATTTAGAGTCCAATAACCGCATACCAAATTCTTTTCCAAAGATTTTATGAAATCCACCTATGTGCTGAAGAAGCTTAATAATACGCGACTAAACCTCTCTAAGGATGTGACTCCACATCTAAATAGAGATAGATCCTAAAAGATAGCTCTAGGCTATATAACTCTGTACAATTACTACATATACACGTGAATTGTCTGAAGAGGTTCAGGCCATAAGAAATAATTTTAAGAAAGACTCACTTATTTTCGTATCGTAATAGATCTCTAGTACAATTCTCTCTCAGAGAGTGAGATCGGTGTTTCCTAAATTAAGGTAACTTCGATCATAATAGAGAGATATAATCACTTACCTGAGTATATAAACTCCATAACAATCGTAAGCTCACATGTAATAACACATAAGTCGACCATAATAAATGAATTAAAGCTTGTTTATACTAAATATCTTCTTTTCTATTACATATTCTTAAAAAATTATCGATTATACTTCTATTCTTTTACATTCACAAAGCTTTGTGCTAATGCCGGATTGTGAGCGAACTCCCTCCTTTTCCTTTTTATTAGGTTATGCCCTTTTTCACCCTTTTTATATCGACACATATCTCCTCTGAGTGCTTCTATGTGACCCAAATTACTTTATTAGGATTCATTTCTAATTGATTTGTCTTTTCTTTGCCTTTCCTGCAAAGTCGTCCAAAACATTTTTTACTTTGGCTATACTAAATTATAATCCACCAATTATGTCAATGCTATCATCCTTGGTCTGTGGTAAGTGAAGATGGACTATCACCAGCGATGTATGGGACAGCTTGACTTAGAAAAGAATCTAATAGTTAAAGGTGGTAGATTGCAGGGTTGAAGCTCTCTTGGTGGCATCTTACTAGAACATAAGAAAGATAGATGAGAAACAGAACTATAGTACATTCTGCGTGCTAAAATTTGGATAGAGAAAAAGGAAGGAACCTAGAATCTTAAATAACGATGATCCCTCCCTCTTCTTGAGTAATTAATACGCGAGTCAATATGACGCTCCTTTCTCTAAGCACCAAAATAAGTAGGTTCTCTATCTTGTGATATACTAAAAATGCCGTATCAGCTTAGCAATGCGTTAGGAGTACTTCACTGTCTATATCCTTTAGGGGATGATACTGTCAAGAGAAGTCATATGGTTCACTAAGACTCCTGAGATTTACGCGTACAAAGAGAGATAGTACCCCTATAAATGCGAAGCAGTGCCGATGAAACTGACACAAGAGAACAACACTATCTGGTGGAGTCCGCCTTCATCCTTTCAGTCTCTGTACTCACCTTTTGCAACTGGACCAGACTTGTTTCAATATGATTTGATTACACTTGCATCATAATCAGTGAAGTCACTGGCTATTCGAAAAGAATTTATAGAAGCAGAAGAGGACAGCTTCAAAAGAGAAAAATGTATTCTAAAACCTTCCTTTTTTATAGTTAGAAGCCTTCGTTCCGAGATAATCAGAGATGAAAGTGACTATAATAAATCCATAAATAAGCAATTATTCATTCACGTCTCTCTCTCTCTGTTTTTCCAGTTTTTTTTTGTACTACATTGGAGTTCTCCTTTGGCTTTATTCATTGTAAGGATGGACATTGTAAAACCAGCGACCTATGCAAGCATCACCAAATAGCTCTCTGAATAACACATGAACTTTTATTCGCGTTTTTCATGGTACCTAGGGGGGGCTCCAAGCACATAAGAGAGAAAAAAGGAAAAGGGAGCTAAGGCACTTCGCCATAACAGAAGCTTCAATAGTAAGAGTGAAGGCCGTATAAAACTATTCATTAATAACTATAGAGCAAGAGTATTGACAACAATGTCCTTGTAACGTTATCTCCTATATAAAGGCACATAACGCTCAATTCTGATGCGAGAAATCAAGAAGATATCTTCTTCTGACTTAAGCATCCGAATTTTCTAAGTATCTTTTCTATTATTAAGATATAGATTCAAATACTTCAACCTATGTACTTCTAAAAGTACTAAAATAGGTTGATGAATCTCTCTCTTCGCTTAGGATTCTTTTCTAATCGAATGTATTGCCACCCACGCTCATATGGGTGCGTGCTTTTCTTTAGAGCTTTCTTTCTTCTAAATGAGAGCGGCCCATTATGAAGAACAACAAACTATATAATTGTAAAAATGTGAATGATGAGATCGATTATAGTTGAGATGTAAGAAAAGAATTCTAGCTCATGATTCTTTCTTTTAAATTATCAGTTCATAAATACAAATCTTAATCTTAAGTTGTAGTAAAATACCGTATACTTTATGTGCTATAACTCACACAAACAATAACGTCTCATCACTTACATAATTTATTTCCCTACATATAAAGTAAAGCATTTATCGCAGCCCAATATGTTATATTCTTTCTGACATATTTTTCCATGCTCTCATCCCCTATTATCTATATCTGATCCATAATAATGAGTTAGCCTCCTTAAGACTATCAAAAATCTCAGCTACTTAAGACCTAGCGAGAGTATTTTCCTTAGTGCGCTGCACAGCGCAAATACAATATACATAAATCCTCCATTTTTTTTTGCTAATATTACAACAGCTTCTCCAAGATTATTGATTTCAAATTTGATACCATGATCACTAGTATACATTAGACTACGATTAAGTCAAGCTTCTAGTTTCTTTTTATTTAAGATCACTTCGAGTAAACATGAAACTATTGACCAAGAGATCGACTACATAGATAGGTCGAATTAACATTTAACATTTTCAAAGCTTGGCTAAAAAACTCATCCAATACCAAGTTTTGACGTAGCTCGCTGTCAATTAAGTAAAGTTCACCTCCCACTAATAATAACAAGACAAGTACTGTCCAACTTTGCTCCTTCCTATTGAGCCTTTGTTACTACCCTTGTGGATCTGAAGAATCTAGATATCCTACGAGTGTAGCAATTCTCAAACCGATCTAACAGAAATTTTTATCAATAACTAATGGCCTCTCATCTGCGGATTTACAAAGAGTTTCTGATCAAAAAATAATCTCTTCCTTCTATATTGACACTAATTCTTTTTTATTCCTCGCTTTGGTTTTACTTGCTCTATCTTATCATAGAGACCTGAAGCACACATACAAAAATAACAAGGTTCAACTTCTAAAGTTCTCTTCTCACCAAATTATCACTCACCTTTTGGTGAAGTGTGCGTCGCTATAAAAACACGACTCTTCACATCTAATCATTCCTAGTAATGAACAAGTAACTCTCTCATACTAGCATGACCTAATCTATGATGCCTACTAACCGAGAGCCACTGGCGCGGTTATCTCTTCTATTGAATCTTTACGGTAATTCGCATTGCCACGCAGTAAATATTAGACTCCAATTGCTAATGTATAGCCTATTCCAGTCGCGTGTGAGATCCACCAAGCAGCCATTGTAAGCTAACCATCAATCTCCTGCACAATCTCGCATCTTATTAGGTTCGCCCTCAATAATCACTGATATACAACATATCAACTTGGACTTGAGCGAAAAACGACATACTACAATAAAGATTCAAATTAAATCCTTAGACTTTAATGAGATCTATCAGTTTGAGTCAATGTGACTACATAACATCAACACACTAATATATGCCTATTAGTTTCTATTAACAGAACCAATTGCACTTTTAACACGTTCAGTACATATACTTATATACGCTTTATTGAGTACAATAGTACCACATTGAGAGTTACGTAATTAGGAACTGGAGACTGTTATCCGTGCGCGATACTCCAACGACACTTACGCTCGACTTTGTACATCTACTATCCGGCTTGCATTCTTCTCAACACAATAACAGGACGACGAAGCGAGTAAACATCGATGTAAGGGACATAATCAACAACAAAAGTGATATATACACAGATATGATTGTAATCCACGGTTCTCTACATCCACAAAAGTGACTTCCAATAGCTACTATTGAAATACCAAAATCATTTCTTATCACGGGCTGCAAGATACTCTTACACAAAGAAATCAAGTTGAGTTTTTAGGTATCAAAGTCATCTTGGATCCTTTGGGGTTAATACTCATGATTTCTTTTGAAATCTAAACCATTTTAATTATTTTTTTATTTAATTTTTTAAAATCATATGTATAGAATTTATGATCAATTTTACCATAACAGTAACATGAGATATTTGGGGTAGAATTTGATGAGGCTTTGACAAATAGATTTTTTAATAATTTTTGCTTCTTATGAGGTTTGAATCCTAATCTGATCTTATTAAAAATAGCTCTTTGTTCATTCAATAACATATTTAATTTTTTGGAGCTATATATGAATTTTTCTACAAATGTTTTGATCTTTGCTAATTTATCACTTAATTTCTCATTTTCATGAGTTAGTAAATTCAATTTTTCAGAAATGATTTTCTTTTCATGAATAAGTTCTGAATTTTGCTTTTTCAAATCTCTATTTTTTAAGATTATTTTTTCTAAATTCAATCATAAATTCAGTGAAAACATATTGTAATTCATCAAAGATGAAATCTAAATAATTTTCAACATTTACCTCCTCATGGTGTGTCATTAGGCAAAGATTGGCCACTCTTTGCTGCTCTTCTTTGGAGCTAGAATCCTCACTATCGCTCTAAGTGGCCATCATCATCTTCTTCTTGAACCTTTTGGATATTTTCTTGAGAAGGAGGCAGTCCATTCTAAAATGACCTAATTTCTTGCACTCGAAGCAAATGGGCAGCTCCTCTTTCTCTTTCTCTTTTTCTTTACTTGGCTCATCCTTGAAAGTCTTCTTCTTGAATTCTTGCTTCTTCTTTTTCATAAACCTCTTAAACTTTCTTACAATTATGGCTAAGTCTTCTTCTTCTTTCTCTTCATTGGATTCTTTACTTTCATCATTCTTGGAGGTAGTTATCTTGAGAGCTATGTTTAATTCATGAGTCATTAGAGATCCAAGAAGCTCTTCCAATGATAGCTTATTGAGGTCTTTGGCTTCTTAGAGACACGATTTGGATGTATCTTTTAGGATTGATAGTTTAACCCTGAGTCATCCTATGCATAGAGATCAAAGGGATGAATTATGCGGTAACCATATACATGTAGATTCTAAATGTTGTGATTGCACTATTCAACCTATCCAGACATCGGATACCATTGCTAGATGATCATTTTGATTAGTATAGAAAATTGATTCTTATGCTATCGACTTAGATTTGAACCTGCAGGATCATACACACAAGAGCTTCCTACCTAATCTAATGGCTGATCAAGAGAAGTTAAATTAGTAATTTGATCACTAATTAACTCAATTTGATTGAGTGATTATTTTTAGATCAAGACCAATTGAATTAGATTCATTTGGATTTGATCCGATTAGGTTATAAGATGATCTAATTGTCAGAAGGTTTAATCCTTGATTTGATCAAGGATTTGGCTTGATTAATTTCTGATTTGATTAGGATTTAACTGAGCCTTAAGCCTAAATAAGTTGGATTTAATCTAATCCATTTGGGCCTAACCAATTTGGATTGGATTGGTTCGATTGGATGACTAATGTAAGACTAGATTGACTAGTCTTCCCATGTCCCACATCATCCTTTGATTTGTGCCATCCTTTCTCCACGAGAAAGATGTTTTTCATAAGTTTTTTCACACAAGAGAGGACGTGCATTCTTTCTTCTCATGCATCTTATATGTTAGGATAGATCTATCAACTGTGGAACATGGATCGCCCGCCCAAGATCACCTATAAGAGATATAGCACCACATATTGCTATGAAAAGATAGAAGAAGACAAACAAACACAATCATATACGTGGTTTGGCCCAAGTGCCTACATCCACGAGACATACAATGCTTCACTACCAAGAAAGAACAACAGAGGAGATACAATCTCAACTCACCAACCCTCTCTCTCAATCCAGAAGCACTCACCCATACAATGCTCTCAAAGTAATTCCAAGAAGATCCTCCTCATAGATCTACCGATCCAGAGTCCTCGACATCCTTAGACACTCTGTGATTCTCTCAGCCTCTATATCAAGCCCTAGCATTTGTCCCTAAGCAACCCCATCATTCCAGGATACTCCAGGCTTTCTTGATGCTCCTGGCGCTTTTTGCTAAGATACTCTCTTCAGCTGCTACACTATCGAGCCTCTCTCAACCTTCGTGCCTCTAGGAAGGTGCTACTATAGTATTCTAGCACTTCCTGTCTTGTCTCTGCACCACCTGAGAGATTTTTTTGAGACTCTCTCGATGCCTTAGGTCATCAGGCCTTCTTATAAATCCTAATCATTCCAATAGACATCCGATCAGCTCTCACATGCTCTCCTAGCCGCTAGATAGTGCAACAGCTCCATAGACTCCATGGAAAAGCTTCAACATGCATGCCAATGCATGCTTGCCTGCACTGGGTGTGTCCCCACTATTTACCTTCATCGAGCCAGCTCAGTCCACAGTCGGGTTGGCTCGACTGTGTCTAGCCTAAGCACTGCTTTCTACTTTCTTGAGAGAGCTAGCTCAAATCAACCTCGAGCCGGCTCGATCTCACCCCGAGCCGGCTTGACTACGTATCCAAGCCAGCCCAACTATATATTGGCTGATCTTTCTCATGGCTCCTAAATCTCGTTCTTAGCTTATCGTGAACCGAATCTTGAGGTGCCATATTTTAACATTCTCCACCTTGACTTAATATTCGACTCTACCATAAATCTAAGACATTTCTGTATAATACTGTCCTCATGTCCTAGGGCTATCGCCTGCTACTTATGGATCAGAAAATAAGGAAGTCGAGCCAGGCCACTCGATCCCAAACTAAGTCTCATGTCCGATCCATCTCCACTTGGAGCTCCACCTCGCACTGAGCTTCATCTGACTTCTTCTTGTACATGAGAGCATCCATCTTGATTGTGCCCTTCTTCTAACTTGATCAACACCGTAGCAACCCTTGAAATAACCTAACTCCTTTTGGCTCTGGTACTATTGTTAGGATGGATCCATCAACTGTGAAACACGGATCACCCACCCAAGATCATCTATAGGAGATATGGCACCATCTATTGCTATGGAAAGATAGAAGAAGACAAACAAACATAATTATTTATGTGGTTCAGCTCAGGTGCCTACATCCATGGGACATGCAATGCTTCACTATCAAAAAAGAACAATAGAGGAGATACAATCTCAACTCACCAACCCTCTCTCTCAATCCAAAAGTACTCACCCATATAATGCTCTCAAAGTAATCCCAAGAAGATCCTCCTCATAGATCTATCGATCGAGGGTCCTTGATATTTTTGGACATTCTATGATCCTCTCAGCCTCTCCATCAAGCTCCAGCCTTTGTCCCTAGGAAACTCCATCATTCCAAGATACTTCAGGCTTTCTTGATGCTCTTAGCACTCTATGCCAAGATACCCTTCTCGACTGCTACACCGTCGAGCCTTTCTCAATCCTCGTGCCTCTAAGGAGGCGCTATTGCAGTACTCCAGTGCTTTCTACCTTATTTTTATGCCACCTAAAAGATTTTTCTGAAACTCTCTTGACTCTTTAGATCATTAGGCCTTCTTATAAGCTCTAATCATTTCTATAGCCATCCGATCAGCTTCCGCATGCTCTTCTGACCGCTAGATAGCGCAACAGCTTCATAGACCCATTGGAAAAGCTTCAACATGCGTGCCTGCACGTGCTTGCCTGCACTGGATGCATCCCCGCTATTCACCTTCATTGAGCCGGCTCGATCCACATCAGGCCAGCTCGACTGCATCTGACCTGAGCATTGCTTTCTACCTTCTTAAGAGAGCTAGCTCAAATTCGCCTCGAGCTTGCTCGATCTCACCCCGAGCCAGCTCGACTGTATATCTGAGCCAGTTTGACTATATATTGGCTGATCTTTCTCATGGCTCCTGAATCTTATTCTTGACTTTTCATGGATCGAATCTCGAGGTGCCAAATTTTAATATTATGGATTGGTTTGATCTGATTACCAATTGAATTCGAATAGGATTTGAATTTAAATGGATAACCACTTAATCTAAACCAATCCCTCACACCTCTCATGTTCTATACACTTCTATAAAATGCTGGATTTTATGGATGTACGAATGAGAGAAAGAGAGAAAGAAAGGAAGATTAGAAAAGAAATTTTTGATCTTATGCATGAGCTCTTCTACATAAGAAAAAATCAAAAAAGAAAAGAGAGTTCTAGGCACAAGGGATTTAAGTGAGAGCATACCTAAGAATCTATCTAGGATTTGAGATTTAGATCTATGAGTTACGAGGGTCATGACTTCATAGATCCAGGTAGAGAATCTCCTTAACTTCTCATCTACATTCATTGGGATCCAGAGCATCTGAAGACCTGATGAAAAAGATCAAAAGAAGTTTGATCTAAATCAACTGTTGAAGGTTTCTGCAAAGCTAGCACTCGAAAGAAACTGATCGAGATGAGGGCCTTGTGTGGATTATCCATAGAGGCCAAATGCGTGTGTGGCTGCATCATGGCATTCAGATCTACACAGAGGAGATCAGATTATAGCATTTTTCTATCCGTGAAAAGATAACGTATTTTGAACACATAAAGTAGTAAAATAAATTTACTATTGATTTTATTTTTATTTTCAGATATGCATGCATATATAATACATTAGATCCTGTAGTGTATAGGATTTTCAAATTAGATCTGTAGCTTTTCATTATTAATATGATTAATAATATTATCTACTATGCATTTATCAAATTTTTTTTTGAAAATAGAGTTAGAAATCCTGCGCACTTCCTTCACCCTCGGCCTCGGCCTCCTTTGGCCTACCTCTTCCTTCTAACATCACCGTTGGCCCTCCCTTTAGCATCGCCGCTGGCAACCCTCGCAGTCTGTGCAACCCCCTCCCCATAGCAAGTATAATTTTTATTTAATTTTATAATAATATCAATAATCAATTATAATTTTTTATAATAATATTGATTAATTAATAATAATATTTATTATAATATTTATAATAATTATCATAAATATAATTATAAATATTATTATAATATTTATTTTAATAATATTATGATATTATTATAATAATATTATAATAAATGACCCACCATGGGCTGTGGGTTAAATGAGCTAACTAGGACTATAAATATTAATAATATATATTAATATATATATATATATTATTAGCAAGATAAGATTCGATTTTGAGTATGGCTTGGTTCATATTCGAGTCGAGTCGAGTCGATCTCGAGTTTTGCTTATTTTTTATCCATTTTTCTTTATTTAAGAATCACTTAAATTGATGCTATATTTTAAGGATATTAAATTAGTATTAAGATGCCATTAGGGAAGAAGAAGATATCTCTATGTTTTAAGGATATTCTACTAATAATCAATATATCATAAATAATACTTATCTTATATCATTTTTATTTATTATTTTTTATAATATCCTATTTTAAAAAATTAGTTTCTTTTCTTTTCTTTTTTTTTATAAAGAGGCTGTGATAATTTTTGATGAAAAATGATTAATTTTTAGTATGATTTTAGTGATATGAGTTTTCTTATTTTTTCTCTTCTTCTGTAAATATTTTAATAGTTTCGAATGACAAGACGATTTTGGATGGCCAGCGATTGTTTAGCAGGCAACCATTCATAGCCAATTTGATTTAATTGTAGTGGATATCGAAAGTATTTTTTTAATATATAATTAAATGATGAATCTGAGCCTCCTTTTAATTTTTTATTTTTTTATTTTTTTTAATTTTTTAATATTTAAAGAGAACCTTCGTCAATGTGTTCTGGGCTGTGCTAATAGTCATGGGCCGTTCTAATGGATTTTGTACCATGTTGATGGTTTCTAGGCTGTGCTGTGGACTGTGCTAGTTGGTAAGTTGAAAATATCCATCGATGGATTCTGGACTATGCTGACGAGTTTTGGACTGTGCTAGTGACCTTGGATCATACCATGCCGATCAATAAGAAAACCTTCATTGGTGGGTTCTTGGCCATGCCAGCAAATTCTTGACCATCAGATTCTGGGCTATATAGCTTGGTAGCTGGATGTCGAGATATGACGATGGCAACCGTCAGGGAGGTAGTGATTACTAACAAAAGCCATGGCTCAGAGCTCCATCTTCCATCCTTCGGCTATGAGTGGAGCTCCCATAGAGATACATTTAAGTGATGATTCATGGGTTATAGAAAAAGAGTTTGAGCTTTATTACTATTCTCATCCAGATACCTCTAACTCTAGTATTATTCTAGTATAAATGTTAGAGTTTATTTATGGATATAATTCGTATTATAGAATTTATTGCATAAATTTTTTTAGATTATTATTTATATTTTGTTGCTTTTATTAATTGTATTACATAATGATAGATCCATCAATTAATTAGTGTACATAATCTCCAACATCCATACATTTATATATTTTTTGTATGGATGGGAGAACTATGCATAATAATCAATTGATTATCTAATTTGAATAATTTAAAAATTATAAATAATTTTATAAATAATTATAGTAATCAAATGTCATGCTGAGGGTTTTGAAAAAATTTTGGATAGCATTTTTTTTTATTCTTCCTACAAGGAAGAACTAAGAAAAAGTGTTGTCAAAATTTCTTTCAATCCCTATTGCGTATCGTTTGATTACTATAATAAATATATAGAATTAATATAATTTTTGAATGGGATAAGATCTATCTTTATCTATTAGTTGATGATTGAATGTATTTATTGTATATCTAAAAATGATATTTAATGTAGGTTCCATACATGATTTGTTTACAATGTATTGTTATATAATGTAAGTTTCACACATGATTTAATTACAGTATCATCATTTTTATAATGGATAAGGGATGGATGAAGTTTAATAGGCTCTTGCCAGAATATGAGGCTGGACTTCAAAAATTTTTTGATTTTGCTATAGAGAAATTTGGGGACCATGTCCAATGTTCTTGTAAAAAGTATATGGATGGGCCATGGCTATCTCATCAAGATATAAATGATCATCTCACTATTTATGGCTTTAAATTCGATTATGAAATTTATTGGAATCAACATAGTGAGGGCAGGCTGCTTGGAGATGATCAACATGATGGAGGAGTAGAATAAATAGTTTATGATATTTTTTCATTTATTGACCATAATGATGATGCATCTATGTCCAAGCCTGATCGTGTGGTTGGTAGAATGACAAACAATGAGGATGTAAAGAAGGTCTGCAAGTTGATGAAGGATGCTAATGTTTTATTGTATCATGAGTGTGAAAAGATGGTGATGCTTGAGATTTTAATTTGATTGTATCATGCAAAATGCTCAAATGGGTTCGATAATAATAGAGTGAACCACATACTAGAGTTTTTGGGACACATTCTTCTGAATAATGCATAAATTCTAAAGTATAATTATAAGACATCTAAGATTATTGAACAGCTAGAATTTACTTATACCAAGATACATGCATATCCCAATGATTGCATACTTTATTGAGAGGGAGATGCCAACCAAAATGAGTACACGAGGTACAGTGTATCAAGATGAAAATAGAACAAAGACAGCACATCAACTCATATACGTCAAAAGTTGATATGGCATTTTTCTTTGATTCTGAGACTATAAAAGTTATTTATGTCAGTAAGGATATCGAGTGACATGAGATGGCATGAAGAAAATCAAACAAAAGATGATGCATTGAGGTATCTAGCTAATAGAAAAGTAGGGCAGAAGTTTAATGAAATACGTCCCGACTTCACATAAGAGATACACAATATGAGATTGGGCTTGTCATACGATGGTTTCAATCTGTTCAAGCACATGAATACCATCCATAGTGTATGGCCAGTGTTTATTCATGTTTACAATCTCCCACCATGGATGTGTATGAAAAAACTATTTGCTTTCATGACAGTGCTTATCCCTAAATCGATGAAGGTAGGTAATGGCATTGATATATATTTACTACCTCTTATTACCAAGCTGAAATAGTTATAAAGCATTTAAGGTATTTCAACTTTTGATGCTTTGATGAATGAGTCATTCTCCATGCACGCAGCACTTCTATGGACAATAAATGACTTTCTAATTTATGCCTTAATGTTGGATTGGAGCACGAAAGGTGAGCTAGCATGTTCGGTTTGTGAAAAAAATATTTGGTCTAAAAGGTTGACATATCAAAAGAGCTTTAACTTTATGGGCATCGACGTTTTCTCCATCAAAATCATCCATACAGAAGGGATGCATACTCCTTCGATGGCATTATTGAAAAAGGTGAGATGCCTAGCCGGATGTCTAAGAGTGAGATATTGAAAGAATTGGAAGATCTCTGTATTGAATTTGGAAAAGATGATCCGATTGATAGTAAGAAGAGAAAGCATCAATCAAAGGCAGATGACACATACTTTAATTGAAGATAAAAAAGTATTTTCTTTGACTTGCCATATTGGGAGATAAACTTATTATGCCACTGCTTAGATATAATGTACATTGAAAAGAACGTGAGCGAGCTCCTATTAGCAACAATCTTAAACATCAAGGATAAGATCAAGGTGACTTGAATTTTTTATTTGACTTAAAAAAATAGAATATTAGAAAATCACTCCATCCAGAGCTGGTAGAGAAAGAACAATGGAGGCTCCTCATGCATGCTATGTTATGAATGCCTTCGAATGGTCCACATTTCTTCGTATGTTAAAGAACATAAAGATTCCAAATGGTTACTCAAGCAACATATCAAAGAGTGTGATACTACAAGAATTCAGACTATTAGCGATAGTAAAATACCATCGCTAATAGTCCATCCACCGTCGCTAATACTGATGCCATCGCTAATATCATCGTAAAAGCCAATCTAAAAAATTTTTGTTGCTAATTGGGACTATTAGTGGTGGCAAAAAATACCATCGTTAATAATAGAATTAGCAACGACTTTAGAGATAAAAAAATTCATCTCTAATTAATTTTTTAAAAAAATTAAAAGAATTTTAAAAAATATTAGCGATGGCATATTCGTTGCTAATGCTGTTGTTAATTATTATTAGTGATAAATTATTTCATTGCTAATGCCATCTCTATTTTTATTTAATTTTTAAATTAAATAAAAAAATTAATTTAAAAAATATTAATGATGGTAGATGCCGTTGCTAATACCGATGATAATACTTAATTTAATTTTTTTAAAAATTAATAATAATATTTTTTTAAACTTATTTTAATTGATTACAATGAATTATGGTTCTTAATACCTATTATAATTAAAATCCAAAGATAATATAACAATCAAAAATTAAAAACTAATTATATTATATTAAAAATAAAAATTATATAATTTTTTATAAGCAATATCAAAAATAAATAATACATCAAAAAAAAATTAGGTTTGATCCTCATCATCATTGGCCTCCTCCTCTTGCTCCTCTCTAGCAGCTGGTGGATGAAAGCTGGATGTCCCAGCATTCTATAATGAAAAAATAAAATAGTATTAGTAAATTTCGATACGGAAGCATATCTTTCGATACGAAAATGTATCTTTCGATACACTCTTTCGATTCTTGAATACATTATTTCTACACATTCTATTTGATGATATGGAGCTATAGATACCTCCGACCTATCAATTGAATAGTTAGATTGAATTTTTAACCCCTAGATCCTCTTTCCAGACTCAAACCTAAATATACAAAGCTTCTAAAAATAAAAACTTAAAATAATTAAAATAATTTAATGATATATATACATGATGTGATGGCTGAAATGATGAGCCCAACTGGTCGCATAGCTATGGATCTTGGAGAAGCTCTACGATCGTGTTGTGGATGGCATCCAGAAGACTCTGAGATCGCTGGCTCAGAAGCCTCTGCACGACCTCCTTCACATATGCATCACTCTAAGTTTGGGACGTCAAGGACTGTGAGAATACCAAATGATATCAAGATGGTGGAGGATCGAAGCTGTGGTCAAGTTCTATGACCTGACTCCTACTCACCCCTCAGGTGACATTGAGCCATCCCTCAAGATTAAGGGGGAATTAAAAAGATGGGTCATCACCGTACTTCTCAGCAACGTATGTCACATAACGCATCTGCATGGTTAAAAAATATATTAATTATAATATAAAAATTAGATCTTATAATAACTTAATTAGTAAATAAAATTTGAAGCTCTTATCATGATCCATCGTGATATAGAATCTAAAGTCATCAGTCCTCCTAGACTAATGTATGGCCCATCACAACTGCAGCTGGTCTGATGGATGACCTAGCTATCATACCTATAATAAATAAATAATTATATTAAATTAATTAAATTATGCATATAAGAGTTTTTATAATTTTAGTGAAGAATTTTGATATTGATTTCTTACCAGTCTATTGGCCACAACATGTGTGCCGACCGAGCTATCCGTATGTTTGATCGGATCTGGCTAGATGGCTCAATTCTATCAGGCCCTTTGTTGCCTAACAAAGTACTTCTCACTACTCCACTGATCGTAGAGAGCCTGCCATATGTTTGCTCGCATCTAGTGATCCATGAAGGATCTCCAGTCCAATGATAATTGAGAACCGAAGTGTTGGATGGTGGACTATTTGAGGTTATAGAGGTCATCTCGGAGCCTCTGTGTGGCCACCTTCTCGAAGATCTAATGGCTAGCCTCCTCGTCTTGGGAAGTCTCAAATTGATAGTAGTCTTGCAAGATAGAAGCAAGCATGTATTTATATATAATTAAAATACCAACGTATCGAAAATTTATAAATTAAACTAGTTTTGACTTATCAAAAACATCCCCCAGGCTGCATCATGTGCTCCAGATAGCCAACTAAAAAACTCATTCATCGACTCTGGCATCAAGCATCGGATGATGTCGATAACTACATGAGATACTTCAGACTCTGTAAACGTACTGCAAAATTAATTTTGAATAATAAATATTAACTCTAAAATTACTAAATTAAAAATATATTAATTGAAGTTGGAGTACTTACGAGCAGCTCTGAATATGAATGAGCTATATGTCCTTCAATTGAGTCGAAGGTGCCATGAGCCAGATGGATCCTCGACCATGACTCTATGTCTGTGAGCTGATCGCTACTGCATATAACTGTGGGATCACTGATGACCCTCTATCATCCAATATGAGATGTGCAGAACCATGCGAGCTGGCCGCATGATCGCTCTCTCCTCGAAAGCTCTATCCTTGGTTGGAACAATTCCGACCTCTAGAAGACATGATGTATAATATCTAAAAATAAAAATCAAAATCAAACCAAGCAAATAATCTAAAAATTGGTTCAAATAAAATATCTATTAAAATATAACAAGATAATCAAAATTTAATTTATGTATAACAAAGATTGTTAGTGAGCATCTATAATGTATCAGTAGTCTAATGTTTCTCATCCAACAATACATGATAATGTGTTGGTCTGCTTATCTCCTGATTTAAGCATTGTCTGATTCTCATCTAGCAGTATATGATAATCTCAATACATGAAAATGTAAAGAAGGCTCAGATCTACCACTAAAAAATAAGGCATTGCATGTTCCTCTGCATCTTTAACCATGAGATGGCTGCAAGCGGTTGTCTGCGATATAATAGACCATCCAAGCTTGTCCTATATTGCAAGTTCTTCTACACCAAAGTATAGTGAGATGGCTGCAAGCGGTTGTCTGTAATGTAATAGACCATCCAAGCTTGATCATACAACAAAAAAAATAAAATGCATCACCTCCATTTAGGTGCATCTCGCATAGGCAGTCATCATAACCTCTATCTTTGAGCCCTCAACCGCCTCCTCAAGCTGCAAACCAAAAATATAGATTTTATTAAAAAAGAAAATAATAACTTAAAAATAAAATTCAAGTGCTCACATAATTTAGTCATCTAGCAAGCTCCAAGTCCGCATGCACGGGATGTGCATCTTGACTGTCCCCGTTTGTAATGATATCCTTTACTTCTGTGATTATACTTTTAGGAATGTTGCACTTTTAGGGCGAGGATGGACTCATTGTCTTTATAAGAGATGTGTCAATAGAGAAATGCTTGATAGTGATACAATAGTTATCCATTCATATAGAAGTAGATTTTTGCTAAATTGCAAGTATTGGTACCTGCATAGGAAGATGTGGTAGATATTATGCACGGACAAAAAGCTCTACTTGTCCAATACATTTACTAATGTGCAAGAGCTTAATGGTGATAGGCTCGAGTATATGATTAGCACATTTAATGGATTCGATTTGATTATTGGTAGAAGCCTATGTAATAATCTTTTAGATAGCAACCGCCATTGTCGTGATGGACTATAGGGGTTGCTATAGTTATAGCCTTGCTTACCCACTAGGAGGTCGCAACCCTATAGAAGGTAAGCATGACTATAACCATAGCAATCCTATCCATCATGACTATAATGATTGCAATTTAAAAGACTATTATATAGACATCCACCACTAACCAGATCAAACATTAAATGTGTTAATCATCTGCTCAAGCAGTCACCATTAAGCTCTTGTGCATCAGCAAGGTCTTGGACAAGTAGAGCCTCCGAAGCTCTTGCAATTATCTCCCATGTCACGATCCCCATACAAGTACTAATGCTTGTATTTTGGCATAAACCCACTCCCACATAAATGGATAACTATTGTATCCCTATCAAACATTATCTATTGACACATTTCTTACAAGGACAATGAGCCCATCCTTGAATTAAGAGTAAGGGACATCTCAGGCTCATGTTTGCAATGCAGCCCAAACTTTCTCTCAGTTCAAGCGCTCTGTATACCAAGACCAGAGCACGTAAGGCACGTCTCGACCTTGTGTTTACTTTCTTTGGTTCGACCACTCTACATGCTGAGATCGGAGCATGCAGTGCACATCTTGTATTGGTGTTTGTAATACTGTCCAAATCTTTCCTCGATTCGAGCCCGCTACATGCCAAGATCAAAGCGCACAGGGCACATCTTGATCTTGTATTTACAGCTTGAACCTCCCTCAATTCGAGTGCTCTACATGCCGAGACTAGAGCGTGCAGGGCATGTCTCAAGTCAGTATTTGTAATACAGCCCAAGTCTTTCTTTGATTTGAGCACTCTACATATCGAGACCAGAGCGTAAAGGGCACATCTTGGGTCAGTGTTTGCAATGCTGCCCAAATCTTTCCTCAATTCAAGCATGCTACATGTCGAGAATGAAGCATATAGGGCATGTTTCGGTCTCGTATTTGCAGCTTGAACCTTTCTTGATTCGAGCACTCTACATGTTGAGATTGAAGCATGCAGGGCACGTCTCAAGTCGGTGTTTGCAATGCTGCTCGAATCTTTCCTCGACTCGAGCATGCTACATGCTGAAACCAAAGCATGCAGGACATGTCTCAATCTCGTATTTAATTTTTAATATATAATTATATTTAATTAATATAATTTAAATAAAAAAATAATTTTAATGATGGTATTAGCTGTTGCTAATATTGATGCTAATCTCACAATAGAAAAAGGCTACCGTACAGGGCTATGGCATGGGCTGGCATGCAAGAATTAAGGCACAAAAAGGCATAGGTGAGCAGGGACTGAGGCTCAGAGATGCAGCCACAAATGGGAGCTTGGAAAGGCAGGGAGCTCGCATCTAAGGGCTCAAGGAGGTGGAAGGTAGATCGGGTGCAGTCGGAGGGAGACGATCGTGGGAGAGAGGGGGTGGCGGATGAACCAAAGGGTCGAAGGTTCGAAAAAAAAGGTAAGAGATGATCGGGGGAGAAAGGGGGTGGTAGATGAATCGAAGGGCTGGGAGTTCGAGGAGACAAGAGGCGATTGGAAGTTCGAGAAAGAAAGCAGGAGGTGGCGAGGGGAAGAGAGGGGGTGGGGGAGAACCGAATGGCAGGGGAGAGGAGGGTGGCAGGCCAGGATTTTGGGGAGGCAAAAGGCTAGAAGCTTATGCCCAGGAGCTCGGGGAGTCAAGAGGTGGCCGAGGGTTTGGGGAGACTCGTCGGGTGCAGCCAAGGGGAGACAGCCAAGGAGAAGCCGTCGGCTTGGAGAGAGAGGGGGTGGCAGGTAAAACGAAGGGTCGAAGGTTCGAAAAGACAGGAGGCGGCCAGGGGTTTAGGGAAGGAGGCAGGAGGCGATCGGGTGGAGGCAGCTAGGGGAGAGAGGAGGTGGCAGGAGAAGCAAACGATGGGAAAGAGGAGGGTGGTAGGCTAGGATTTTGGGAAGACAGGAGGCTGGGAGCTTGCACTCGAAAGCTCAAGGAGGCGAAAGGTGGTCGGGGGTTTGGAAGATGGGCTGGGTGCAGTCAGGGGAAGACGGCCAGGGGAAGCCACTAGCTGGGGGAGAGAGCGAGTGGTAGGAGAATCGAAGGACCGAGGGTTTGGGGAGGTAGGAGGTGGTCAAGGGCTCAAAAGGGCAGGCCGAGTATAGTCGAGGGGATCAAGATGGTCGGAGGCTCAAGAAGATGGAAGGCAAGTAGAGGCTTGGGAAGGTGGGCTGGGTGCAGCCAGGGGAAGGCCACCGACCTAGGGAGAGAGGGGGTGGCAGGGAAATCGAAGGGCCAGGGGTTCGAGAAGGCAGGAGGCAGGTGCGGGCTCGGAGAGGTAGGCCAGATGCAGTCGGGGGGATCGAGATAATCGAAGGCTTGAGGAGGCGGGAGACGGTTAGGGGCTCGAGAAGACAGTCTGAGTGTAGCCAGGAGGAGGTCATCAATCGAAAGAGAGTGGGGGTGGCAGAGGGACCGAAGGGTAGAGGGAGAGGGCAGCGACAGTGAGGGATAAAAATGCAGGAAGGCAAGAAGGATGGTGGGAAAATAAGGATCCGGTGGGTGGTGGGGTGGGGGAAAACAAGAGGGCAGTGGACAGTAGCATGGGAGAAAACAAGGATGCATGGCGAGGAGGGAGAAAATAAGGCAGGAAGATTATTAGCGATGGCATATTCCATCGCTAATAATTATTTTCTATCACTAATATATAAAAAATTATTAGTGACGAAAATAGCCATCGATAATATTATTTTTTTTGCTAATAATTATATATTTAAAATAATATTTTTAAATTATTAGCGATAATATTCTTGTCATGGCTAAAGTCGTCGCTAAAATAAATTTTTTATATTAATTTTTTTATCCTCCTAAGTCATTTTTTAGATGGTTAAAAATTAATATTTAATTTTATTAAATTTTTAAACTTAATTAATTTATGAATCAAGCCATAATTGATTTAAATTAGATTTAATTTAATTAGACTTAACTTAATTTGAGGCTAATTGGATTTTAATATTTCAAGTAAAACTTGGATTCAAAGTCTAATTGAATTAGATTTGACACGATTTTGAATTAGATTTGAATCGAACCCAAATTAAAAATTATTTTTTTATAATTAATTTAAATCACATTAAATTTAATTAGATTTGACTTAATTTGAATGTAATTAGGTTTTACAATATAATTAGGACTTGGATTCAAAGTTTAATTAAATTAGGTTAGATAGGATTTTGAATTGGATTCGAATCGAGTTTCAATAGCATTTGGATCGAATATAAATTAAAAATTATTTTTTCCTAATTGATTATAATTAAGTTCAATTTAATTAGACTTAACTTAATATCAAAATAATTAGATTTTATTATCCATATTGGACCTAGATTTTAAATTCTAATTGAATTAGGATTGGTAGGTAATCTAATTAGATTCGAATCAGATTTGAATTAGATTTAAATTAAATCTAAATTAAAAATTATTTTTTTCTAATTGATTTAAATTAACTTTAATTTATTTAATCTTAATTTAATTTAAGATCAATTGAGTTTTATGATCCATGTTGGTTTGGATTCGAAGTCTAATTGAATTATATTTGATAGAATTTTTAATTAGATTCGAATCAAGTTTGAATTAAATTTAAATCAAATTTAAATTAAAAATTATTTTTTTAATTATTTAAATTAATATAAATTTAATTAGAATTGACTAAAATTAAAAGTAATTAGATTTTACTATCCAAGTAGGATTTGAATTAAAGGTCTAATTGAATTAGAATTGATAAAATTTTGAATTAGATTTGAACTGAACCCAAATTAAATACTAATTTCTCTTAATTGATTTACAATAGATTTAATTTAATAAATTTTGATTTAATTTGAGGTTAATTAAATTTTATAATCTAAATAGGATTTAGATTCAAAGCTTAATTAAATTTGGTTTGGCAAAATTTCAAATTGAATTTGAATTGGGTTCGAATTGGGGTTGGACTAGTTATGGATTATTAGCAATGATAAATATTGCATTGCTAATTCCATTACCAATAATATTTTAAATATTTTTTTAAAAAAATTATTAGCGATGGTAGATTTTCATCATTAATATTCAAAAATATCATTGCTAATTTTTATTTTATGTTTAAATATTATAAAAAATTTAAAAATTTTAAATAATTTTAGCAGCGGCACGTGCCATCGCTAATAATAATAACACCATCACTAATAGTTTATTATTAGCAATGGTGATATTTTTGTTATGAATAATTCAAATTTACCACCACTAATAATTTTTATTTAAATATTTTAAAATATTTTTTTATATTTTTAGAGATGGTTTTTGCCATCGCTAATAATTTATTTATCGTTGCTAATATTATTAGTGATGGGTTTTTTTTTTGATTGGTGTTATAGTGGCAAAAATTTTTATTAGCAATGGGGTTTATTGCCGTCACTAATATCATCACTAAAATCTAATTTTCTTGTAATGTGAATAATAAGAATATCAAACTTGGAGGATTGAAGACTCATGATTATTATATGTTGATGGAGGAGTTGATCCCAATAGCTATATATTGCATATTAGCAAAAAATATCAGAATGACTATTATTCATCTTTGCAACTTCTACAAAGATATTTATGCAAAGAGGTTGTTTAAGAAAGATGTAAAGAAAATGAAGGCAAGGGCAGTTATTATATTATGTGATCTGGAGAAGATATTTTTATCATTATTTTTCATAATTATGATGTATCTCACCATGCACCTTGAGAAAAAAATTATACTTGGAGGTCCAGTATTCTATTAATGGATGTATTCCACTAAGAGAAATATTTAAATCCTAAAATCTAATATAAGAAATATGAATCGCTTGGAGAGATCCATAGTAGAAGGTTATTTGGGTCAAGAGTATATAAATTTTTATACCATATACTTAAATAAGCTAGAGACACATTGTAACCGATCAATAAGGAGTCAGGATGATCAGTATGAGTCAATTGAGCCTATATTTGAGTTCATTCCATAGTCAGGTAGATTTTTTACTTCATACCATCTCATTGATTTAAACATTGAGGAAAGGAATAAGGCGCATCGCTACGTGCTCTTCAATTGTGATGTCATTGAGCCGTATATAAGATGAGTCACTCTGTCTTATTTATTTTATAATAAAAAAAATATTTAATTATATCTAAATTTATTTTTTGTACATGCAACAAACATAAGAAGGTCAAAAGAGTAAAATACAGCATTCTAAGTATATGAAAGAAAGAGAGAATGTACAATAAAGAATTTTTTGAATGATTCAAAAATCATATAAGGAAGTACATATTCTTGCCTTATGTATCTTATTTAAATATATTTACTAATTAGGTATCATCTTCTTAGGTATAGAGATTACCGCTCGATGATGTGAGTCTTGAAATACGTGTTCTTTCAATAAAATCTAATCATACTATGTGTGAGTACAAATAGCTCATCATTAACTGCTACAGAATTAAATAGTGGCAAGATACTAAGCACCACCAATGGGTGTTATGCTAGCTCGAGGGATTCACAGTTTCGTATGGAGGATTTGAACTATTACAAGATGATAGAGAAGATAGTCATCTTGGACTACTATTCTAAAAAAAGAATTGCATTGATGAAATATGATTGATTTGATATCTTATCTCAATCAAGAATGAAGACTGATGAGTGTGGTTTTACTCTCATCAACATGCAATGCCATCTCCGCACTGAAGAACCTTATATATTTATCTCTCAAGCTAATCATAAGTCTTCTACGTTAGTAATACCTTGGAGCCTCAATGGGGTATTATTGTGAAGATGGTGCCTAGGCATATATTTGATGATACCAAGGTTGATGATGATGTTGGACCATGCATACAAAGTGCTCCTCTAGGATAAAACTTATTTGACGCTATTGAGATCCCGGATACATTTGTTAGGAGCAATGGTGATGCTCATATTATAGATGCAACTAGGTGATGAGTTCAATATTTTAGTATAAATATTAGAGTCCATTTATTGATACTCTACTAATATTAATTATTATTTAATTAATAATTATACTAACATACAGCATCTAAGCAACTATCAATACATACTCCATCCATCTCTACATCAGCTGCCCAAGCACCACCGACATCTACTCCTCCACTAGTATCTACTCCACCGATATTTGAGCCTCCACCATCAACCATATCTTCAGCACATGCTCCACCTATTAATGAGTCTCCACTGGCATCCACGTCGCACGATCTCATTGCCAGTAAAAGTATATTTTTATTATATTAATTATTTATATATTTATTTATTATATAGTTATTGTATACTCTTATATATTTATATAATATATTTTTATTGCAAGTACATCATCTAGTAGGATATTTTACGGTCCCACATGTATGTTGTATGTATGAAACCACCAGCATCAGGTCATGGTGGAGTATGATCATGAGGGAAGGCCAGTTGGGGAGGTCGCATGGGAGATGCATTTTTTTTTTGAAGTACTTGTGAGATGGTCTGACATCATTCTAATACTATCCATAGACTGGCAATTGATGGACGCTGGTGTCAGGGATCGAGTGTGGAAGAAGATATGGATAAGTACATCTTAATTATATTTATACATTTAATATGTTTATACTATATTTGATTAGAATAATTTCGTAATTGACTTCTAATAACTATGTGCAGAGAAGGTATGACTTTCTAGATCATAAGAGGATTCGAGATGCTCGATTGAAGAAGATTGGAGAGTTGTACTAAAACTATAAGGTTAAGCTCCACTAAGGGTTGCTCGAGCACCAATGGAACACTCTAGAGGATCTTGTTCCTTGGATTCAGGATTATCCTTCGAGTCAATGGGAGAGGATGGTTAGATATTAGAGGAGCCAAGAGTTTCAGATTTAATTTCTAACTTTTAAATTTTTTGATACACTTAAAATTATATTTAAATACTTATTATTTAAATACTTATAATTTAAATAATTCTTAGGCTACATCCTGTCAGAACCGAAAGAACCAGATGACTCAAGAGTACATGCATACTCTCGATCATGAGTCTATGGCTAGTTATGTACATAGAGAGATAATAAATATTGAATCTTAATTTATAAATTAAATTAATATTTTTTTGTATGTTTTTAATAAGCTCATCCATTATTATACCTAACAAGAGAGAGGGTGATGGCCACCTATAGCGCCATCTTTCAATCCAGCCATACAGATAAGAAGGGTAGGCTGATGAATATCGTGATTAGAAGAATTTTTGTAAGTAATAAATAGATTAGTATTATAGCATTTTTATGATATTTTATTTAAATTTATAATTACAGGAGCAGTTAAATACGCCCATGAGCGAGGGTCTAGATACCTCTAGCTCTCATGACCATCTGTCTCAGGTCTTAGGGCCTAAGCACTCTGAAAGGATCCAATGCATGCCCGGACATATGCCAATGAGCTACTGGTCTGAGGTGAGTGTCTCTTTATATGCTTTCAAAATTTTTAGTTAGGTCCAGCTTGAGGAGGCATTGGCGCAAGCAGCTGAGGCTATGGAGCATGTTGCTCAGGCTACGGAGCAAGCTGCTTAAGCTGAAAAGCGTACATCTCAACTATAGAGCATCGTGATCGTTATGATGATGAGGTTCTCTATGCATTTTGGAGCTGACTTCATGGGCCTTAAGAATATGTTAGCTAGCATTTCAGCTCCATCTCCAGCTCTGCTAGCTCATGCTCTATCTTCTGGTGATAATGATTTAGATTTAGATGTTGACTTTTGATGTATTTTTTAAAAAAATATTATAATAAATTTTATTTAGTAATAAAATTTGAGTATTTTAGATTATTATTGTGTTATTTTAGATATATTCTTATGTTATATCTTGAACTGTATTTATCAGATAAAAAATTAAAAATTAAATATATATTTTTTTTAATTATTTAAAATCTATAATAGCGGTTGAAAATCATTGTCTTAGGCATGCCAATCATCATCGTAGATCGTATCTCAACCACTGCCATAATCTATAGTAGTGGTTAAGAAATCACTGCATTAGCTCTATGATAGTGGTTATAAAACCATTACCATAGATGATCTATGACAGTGGTTATATAACCGCTGTGATATAAAACTGCTGCCATAGATCATCTATGGCAACGGTTATAAAATCGCTATCATAGATGACCAATGACAGTGGTTATACAACTGCTGCCATAGATGATCTATGATAGCAGTTGCGTAACCAATGCCATAGATTCTTATGACAGTGGTTGTGTAGCCGCTGCCATTGATTGCCTATGGCAGCAGTTACGATAACCACTATAAAAATCATTACCATAGACCTACGACGATGACGATAGTAGCAGTAGTTAAGTAATCACTGCTATAGATTATGGTAGCAATTTTTTTTTGCTATAGCAGCGGTTCTGAACCACTATCGTAGGCCTTTACTATAGTAGTGGATCTTGAATAGGTCTATCCGTCTTACTAGATTGAAGTGTGGATTAGTAAATATTATAGTTAGGTTTATCGCTAATAGAGGTAAGTAATCTAACACTTACATGGTATTTTTTCTTCAATGTTTGTTAGAAAAAATAATTTGGAAATTATAATTAGTTTATTAAATTTGTTCTATGATCCCCACTTTCTTTTGATAAAATGGGTTAGTCATGTATCATGTTATTCTTAAAACAAGAATATAGTATGTGTTGAGTATTTTTTTATTAGATTTGGAAAGTTGATTGAGTGATTTGTGAAATTAATTTTATATTTGTACATTCTCAACATGGCTATAATCTGAACCAACCAATGTTGATTGTTCATTAGCCCTATCAATTTATAATTTGAGAAATTAATTTTGACACCGAGCCATCAGTGATTAGAATAATGCTCTATATTTTTCATTATGTAGTACTTTATGCACCATTATCTAACATATGCTATTAGGTTACATGGCCATAGCCTGATGTTGGATCTAGCATTAGTTTATAAAAAATAAATTATGAAAAGAAATATATATTATTCGAGATTTGATTTCTTTTTGGTTAGTATTATGATATTTAATTATTTATTTATTTGGCATACTTAGACCCCTCCTTGATGTGTTATGCCGCTTAATGGGTTGATGTAGCTTATTATTCTTTCTATTTTATTTTTTAGATCCTAGATCATAATTGCTTGGGAGATGGTGCTATATTTTTTGGAGATATTCATACTTTTTTGGACTTGATTGTTTGATTTAGTCTAGTTTCATTTAGTTTTGTTTTGATTTTTATTTGGTTTAAATGATAGTAGTTAGTTGGAATAAGATGACTATTGATACTTTGGGATAGTTGTTTATAAGAACGATTTGATTACTAGCCTTTCATACTTGTATGGTCCATTTTGTAAGCATGTGGCATCGGTTACATTATGGGTTTGGGGCATGACAAACTAAGTGCTATCAAAGCTTAGATTTAATATCACCACAAATTATGATAAAAATAGAGATATTAGAGCCTAGATTTTAAGACCCTTAGGGTTCGTTAGGAAGTTTGAGAATTGACTAGAAATTAGGCAACAAGATAGACACCTCTATTTGCTTTTCTTACGGATAAGTTTATATTTTTTATCTTAATCTTATTTATGATATTTATTTTATTTTTATTGAAATCAGATGCTGCCTGATCATGCTCATAGCCAAAGTGTGAATGAACTAGTTCGGAGTTCTTAAGGGAGAGCAATTTATATTTAACATTGTGATTAATTGGATTTTGATTGAGGATTGGACATCAAAAATTATTGTGAATTATAATTACTTGTTAGTTATTTAACTGAATTTGGAAGCTCAATTTGATACAGATGTATTCTATGATATTACTTCTAGCTTAAAGTTAATTATTTTAGTGACAAGTTAAGATTCGTTTATAAGAAGTTGTTTTAAGTTTGGGCTAGGAAAGTTTTGTATGATATTCATTTGAAACATTCTTTGAGGTTAAAACCTGTATATGGATCATGTATGAAACTATTATGCAGAAGAAAAATGTATTTAGGGATATTGCAAATAAGCCTTTTTTTCATGATAGGAAGTGATTTTATTTTAAGGTCATAGAATATTAAACTTGATGGAATCTTTAATAATTTTAATTATCTTTGGATCAAAATAATAGATCTTATTTATGTGTGTCGAAGACTATAGGGGCATATATGAAACTTCAATTCAAAGTTTGGAATTATAAGTTGATCTAGGGTTCTTTTGCCTTTGTTCTTAAGGTTGTTGGTAAAATTTAGTATTGCATGGAGAATTCAATTTTGAAAGGCTTATATGATTACCATAGAAGATTTTTGATAGATACTAAGGGTTCCAATAAGGAAATTCTAGGAGATAACTGAGTTGATATGTGTTTTGGTTTAAGGCCTTGTAATTTGGTGGAATATCAAGAACATCTGTCTAATTTATTTTACTTGAAGGAGTTTTATTTGGAATTGTCTAATTGAATTGGAAAAAAAAAATCAAGATTTTTAGTTAACATAGTAATTGGCTTATATGATTGTTCTAAATGTGGTAGTTGGCTTAAGGACTAATTAAGATGGATGTGCTCGAGGCAATTTAGAGATGAGACTCAAAAGTTTCTCTTTGGCTTTATCTAGAATTTAAATTTTTGATCTTTTCAGTTTACAATATAGAGTAGTACTTCTATTGAAAATAACTTAATGAATGCAATGAATATTGATGTTTCTAATCAAAATGAGCAATAGAAATATAGTGATCTGAATTATTTTTAAATTGATCAGAACAATAATTTAATTTAAAAGGTGTTATGATGGACTTTTTTTAAAAAAAATGGATGATGACTTGAGGCAATAATCCTAAACTTTTGAAGATTCAGAAGGAAAATTTCAAGATTTTTTTTTTTTTTGAGGGGATGGGGGTGGGGGATGTGAGACCCATCTATTTAGACCTATTTGGAGCCCTAGTCAATTGATTAGGCTGAGTGAGTATGCCCCTCACATAAGTGATGAACTACCAACATTTTTTTATTTTAGAAAATGATCCCCTCAATTTTCTTAAATAATTTTTTGTGTTCACGTTGGCCATCCTTCGGTCGGCTACTGCCGATGCATGCCACCATGTGCCATCACCTTCTAGCCATTGCCCACTAAAAATAGGCCACCACACCCTGTAGCCATGACCTTCTCCTCTTCCCCTATTTTGCCAAGAAACCAAGAAAAGAGAAATATATATAAAAAAAGAAGAAGAAAGGGGGGGAAAAGGGAAAAAAATGATTGGCCCTCTTTGTTGAGTTCTTTTTCATTAGTTGCCAGCTTGATTCTACTATCCACAATAGTCATTGACCCTAATCTTTGACCACTATTGTTAGGCACCCGAAACACTTTCCCTCTAGCTTTTCTCTTATTTTATCTCTCAATCTTTCTCTCACCTCTCTCTTCCTTTTTCTTTCTAGATGGCAGGTAACCCCAAATAGTTCCTCTCTTGCAACCCATGTTATTCTTAGTAAAGGAATCTTGATTCATGGCCGTTAGGCATTACGCCAGCGACCAACCTACACCCTAGCCATTACTAAAACCTACTAAATTTGGCAATCCTCGATTGTCATGAATGACCTATATTCCAACTTAACCTTTGATGAGATGAATTATCTAAACTGATCGATTTGAACCATCAGACTTGTCACCTGACTAGCATGTCTTTGATCTATCTTGTTTCGAGCATGAAGCCACACCTCGATCATATCTCTAGTTAGGATATTCTACTCGCCTAACATGTTCGGGTTCTTTAGGATTTTTTATCTATTGGGCTTCTAAGATGTTAACTATAAAATTGATTATATTTCAATGACCTTGAAAATGTATATCTAGCCTAGTAGATTGAAGTATGAATTAATAAACACTATACTGGGGTTTGTTGATGTTGGAACAATCGATACTACTCTGATACTAATTATTATGATCCATGGTACCATTATAATATTAAATACTGGCACAGTATCCTAGCATCACCCAGCTTCGATACCATATTATGAAAATTCCTTATCTTTAGCATAGATATGGAGAGACCTTCATTCTCTAAGGGCAGCATACCATAGATCCACCATCTAGATCTATGCTGGGGCACCTTCCTCCTAGGGCTTGAGGGAGGCACCTCCTCTCTCTAGGGCTTCTTCAAGAATCTAGGGCAACAACACTAAAAAAAATAGAGAAGAGAGAAGAAAGATTGAGGAAGAAAAGATCTGTATTGACTGCTTCTCGTAAAAATTCTAATACAATCTATGTATTTATACATAGCCATTAGGCCAAACCAAAAATTTTTCTGGCTAATCTAATACATGAAAGCACTCACCGCGCCCATGTACACCTATGTCTCCCATGCTCTTATTTTTTGAATCTAAATTCGATCCATACATGAGTTAGTCCTTTTAAAATCTCTCAAACCAAGCCTTAAGACTCCTAGGATAAGTTCCTATCCTAGTCCCAAATAGACTCTCGCGTAACTCTGCCTGTGCACTGAGCCGGCTAACCTGAGATTGAATTGGCTCAATTTTAGACTGAGCCAGTCCAGTTGCATACCGTACTTGCAGCTCTAAATGGGTACCTCTCTGTTTGGCTTGTCCACTAAGACTTAGCCGATCCAATTTCAGACTGAAATGGCTAACTTATAGAAGAAGTCCTTCTCTACGGTCTTCATTTTTCGACTTTAGTTCATTACTCTATCTTGTGTCCTAGATCTTCAAAGCACCAACCAAGCTCCTCAAGATCCTTAACACCTGGACCTCAAGCTCGTGGAGGGCTAAGCACCACCTCCATCCTAGGATAACTTCTGTCCTAGTCCTAGGATCACACCTATTTTAGTCTTTCGGAGTCAACATCCTGACTCCTCCCATGGCCTCTCAATGCTTGAAAACACCATCAATCCTCACAATCTCTATCTTGGTGCCACAAGCCTTGATAAATTCCTTGGCGATACCCTCCGACATGATTCCACTGTCACTATGCACCCTAACAGTCTCTTGTGCAAACATCATCTCCATCAATTTTCTTCAACTATTGTACATCCTTTAAGGTCTTTAGGATGACCACCTCCATCGTCGAAGATCTTGGCTTGCTTCTTCATACCATCATGAAATTATAAGATCTCTTCTGCCTAGTAGTTGCATCATTTTTTCTGAACTTTTTTGAAGAACTTACAGCATTCTTGTACCAATACAGTTGTACCATCTGATAAGATCTTCTTAGAGCTACAGCTGTCCATCTGTACACGTCGCTCCATCTAAAATTATGCATCACTGATGCTAGTGCTAGGATATCGATAATCCTGTACCCCTCCACTCTGAAATCATGCCAAATTTTTTCTCCACCTATGAAGCCACCTCTGTCCGATGCTCCATCTGAAATCGAAATCCTCCTAATACCGCAGAAGCCAACTTTATAATCGAGTCCCTTGAGGCCAACTACTCAATGCTGTACTACTGAGCCTGCTGCTACACCTCAAACACCGTCGCTGTCTTTTCAAATCCTCCACACTCCACGATCCTCTTCGAAGCCATCTCAGATACTTTCGCAACTTGTGGGCACCTCCGAAATCATAAAGAGCTCATCCAACTCTTTTGAATCTAACGACTGAACTTAGAAAATTTCATCCTAGCCTTTTTCTCTTTTGCTCCTGTACCAACCATCACTTCAGTTACGCCTAAAGAAACTACAACTCAAACCCTGTCTTGGGCTCAGACCCATCTATCTCATCCTGAAGCTTCTGAAACTTTTTGACTCTCTCTAAGACCTGCTTCTGATCTTTTTGAGATGCCTCCTGACACTCTTTGCTGAGATATCTTCTTCGACTGTTGTACTGCCAAGCTTCTCTCAGCCCCATGCCTCCAAGAAAGCACTATTGAAGCACTCCAGTGCTTCCTACCTCATCTCGACACCGTGTCCCATAGGTATCTAGATCTTCTCTTGCTGCACGTAATCCATCCTCCACCTAAACCACGACTCTTCCTAGTGCTCCTGCAGAAGAATCCTGATCCACTATCCAGTCTTGACCTGTTGGACCTCCATGGATCATCCATCTCCATCATTTTCAAGGGTCCGTAAATCCATGCTTTGGTCGAATCACTAAATACATCTCCGACTATTTCTCCATCTTTCTACAACTGAAGGATATATAGTCACTTTTTCAATCTTTCTTCAATCATTATCCCTTGGGATACCTCTCCTCATTCATCAAACAGTCCCACACTATCTATCTTTCTAAAGAATCCTAATGCTCTCTTCTGAGTTACCTTCCTCCGCTACTGCACTACTGAGCCTCTCTCAGCCCCACAGCTCTAGAAAAGCGATACTGCAACACTCCAATGCTTTCTATTTTATCTACCATTATACACCCCGATCTTTCTACCAAGACCGACCAGCAAATGATGCATCCAAATCTTCCATCCCAAGAAAAATTCTTTTTCATTAATTCACTCGGCCTCTACCTTCAACCCGCTGCTTTCGATTGGCCAAACCATAGCAATAACAAAGATAGATCTGAGACATATCATGAAATACTCGTGTAGATTTTTGATTTCATCTTATATGACTTTTCCTTCACCTCTACACACCATCAGACTCTGATATCAAATGTTGAAATAATCGGTACTGCTCTGATACTAATTATTGTGATTCATGATACTGTTGTGATACCAAATATTGGCACAGTATTCTGACATCATCTAGCTTCGATACCATATTACAGAAATTTTTGATCTTTAGCATGGATATGGAGAGACCTTCATTCTCTAAAAGCAATATACCATAGATCCACCATCTAGATCTATGCTGGGATGCCTTTCTCCTAGGGCTTAAGGGAGGCACCCTCTCTCTAGGGCTTCTTCAAGAACCTAAGACAATAACACTAAAGAGAAGAGAGAAAAGAGATTAAGGAAGAAAAGATCTGTATTGATTGCTTCCCATGAAAATTCTAATATAATCTATGTATTTATACATAGCCATTAGGCTAGACCAAAAATTTTTCTAGCTAACTCAATACATGAAAGCACTCATCGAGTTTATGTATACCCATGTCTCCCATGCTCTCATCCCCTGGATCTAAATCCGATCCATACATGAGTTAACCCCTTAAGATCTCTCAAATCAGACCTTAAGATTCCTAGGATAAATTTCTATCCTAGTCCTAAACAGATCCTCACGTAATTATGCTCGTTCACTGAACTGGCTCAGTCTTAATACTGAGCCGACTAACTTAAGACTGGATCGGCTCAGTTTGAAACTGAGCCGATCCAATTGTCTACCATGCTTGCAGTTCCGAACGTGCACATTTCTATTTGGCCTATCTATTGAGACTTAGTCGATCCAGTTTCAGACTGAGTTGGCTAATCTACATAAGAAGTCCTTCTCTACAGTCTTCATTCTTCGATTTTAGTTTCTTACTCCATCTTATGTTTCAGATCTCTGAAGTACCAATCAAGCCCCTCAAGGTCCTCAACATCTAGACCTCAAATTCATAAAGGGCTAAATACCGCCTCCATCCTAGGACCACACCTATTCTAGTCTTTCGGAGTCAATATCCTGACTCCTTCCATAGCCTCCCAAGGCTTGGGAGCACCACCAATCCTCACAATTGATGATAAAGGTAACTTAACACTTCATAATATTTTTTTCTTCAAAATTTGTTAGAAGAAATGACCTTAAAACTTATAATTAGTTTATTAAATTTATTTAATAATCTCTGTTGGTACATAAATCCATCTTCGTCGGAGGTCGTCGGAGTCGAGGCCGCTGAGGTCACCGTCGGGGACCTGCAAAACGAAGTCCCGTCCGAAATCGGTGGGGGGGTGGCTCCGGCAGGACCCTCCGACGGTCAAGTTAGTTTTCGGCCAACAGTAATGGAGTGCTTGGAATGAGTTCCGGAGCTTAGAGATGAGGAGGAGAGCTTAGAGAGTCGAGAGTTCAGAGAGCTTAGCCTTAGCGTGTCGGAAGGATCCTTTAAATAGTGGAGCTTGATGGTGACAACTGCAGCCGCATGCTGGTGGGCCGCTCGAGATTCGGCGGAGTCAGTCTCATGGGGTGGTACCGTGTGCGGTGGATTAATGACGACAGCCATCGCCGCCTGACAGTGCGGCGGACTGATGGTGATGGCTGCAGAGCTTGCGGCGAACTGATGGTGACAGCCATCGCCACCTGACAGTGCGGCGGACTGATGGTGATGGCTGCAGAGCTTGTGGCAGACTGATGGTGATGGCTGCAGAGCTTGCCGAATGAAGGGTTGAAGGCCTTCGTCGTGTGCCCATTTTGGAGGAGTTCGGGCTCCTGAAGAGGAAGATAGGAGGGAGTTCGGCTCCCATAGGCGTCTGGCTGGAGGTATGCAGCTAAGGCTCGTCCGCTGAAGAGTTCGACCGCTGAGAATCCGAAGCTCGAGCCGTTTGAGAGTTCGGTCGGACTGTTGGACTTCGGCTGAGGCTTCGATCGCTTGGAGTCGGTCCGAAGGAGTTCGGACCGTGTCCGGGAGTTCCGAAGGAGTTCGGCCGTCCTCAAGGAAGTTCGGTCTCGACGCTGGGAGTCCGGAAGAAGCTTGGAAGCTGACCAGTTCGGCCTGCTGGAAGAAGCTCGGACCGCTGGGAGTTCGGCTGAAGCCCGTCTGCGGAGCTCTTCTGCGGCTACTGGTTACATTAAGCTGAGCGTCGGGCCGGGCTTCGGCAGGAGCGGGATTTATCCCCAACAGTAGCCCCCCCACTCCCGAGTTCAAAAATTGAAGGAAGGGAGTACCAAAATAGGCGACTGCCGAAGTCTTCTTCCAGGCCCCGCGCTTGTTGTAGCTGAAGCTCGGGGGAGGTCTCATCTCCAGCCAATGTTGACGTTGAAGTTGAAGTTGAGGCTTAGGGGAGACCTCATCTCCGATCGATGTTTGGAGTTGAAGCGGAACTCATTTCCTATGGCCGAGGTTGATGTGGGCGCTCGGGGGCAACCTCATCTTCTGCAGCCGAGGCTTGCCGTAGACTTTGAGGCTCGATCTCGGATCTTGCTCACGTCAGGACGAGGTTCCCCTCCTGTTCCTAACCGGCTGTGGGGGCACATTCGGACCGTCGTCCGTGCTTCTCCCCCCATCTCGTTTTAGGTGAACGAGGCCTTCGACCTTGCTCGCGTTAGGACGAGGTTCTCCTCCTGTTCCTAACGGGCTGTGGGGGCACATGGGGACCGTCGTCCTCGCCTCTCCCCCCATCTCGTTTTAGGTGAACGAGGCCTTCGACCTTGCTCGCGTTAGGACGAGGTTCTCCTCCTGTTCCTAACGGGCTGTGGGGGCACATGGGGACCGTCGTCCTCGCCTCTCCCCCCATCCCGTCCTTTGTGAACGGGGCCTTCGACTTTGCTCACGCTAGGACGAGGTTCTCCTCCTGTTCCTAACCGGCTGTGGGGGCACATTCGGACCGTCGTCCGTGCTTCTCCCCCCATCCCGTCCTTTGTGAACGGGGCCTTCGACTTTGCTCACGCTAGGACGAGGTTCTCCTCCTGTTCCTAACCGACTGTGGGGGCACATTCGGACCGTCGTCCATGCTTCTCCCCCCATCCCGTCCTTTGTGAACGGGGCCTTCGACTTTGCTTCGATCGCGCACGTTTGGGGAGGCCGTAGTCCTTCAGGTCTTGGCGGCTGGCTCTTAACTTCGTCGAGAATTCGAGTTAGAGGAGCGGGTCGTAGCTGCGGAATCCTTCGGGAGGAGGATTTCTTCGCGCCCTTCTGTCGGGGCTTCCTTGGTGGCGAGCTCGAGGTGAAGTTCGGCCTCTCTTGAGATGGGGTGGTCATGGACGCGGTCGAACTTGCGAAACCTTCCACGGGTATTCCTTGGTAGCGAGCTCGAAAAGTTTGGGCCTTATGCTGGGGAGGTCGTAAACGCGGCCGAACTTCGTTCCTGGGGTGGTCGTTAGCGCAACCGAACTTCCTCTAACCTTTTGTGAAATACCGAACTTCATTCCTCGGGAGAACCTTATTCCGCCCTTGCTCGCGCCGAACTTCCGGCGTATGCCGAACCTATCTTCGTGAGAAAAGGAAGTTCGGCCTCACTTAAGCCGAACTTTGTTCCGCTTTCCTGCGAAAGCTTCCGTGGGAGGGCTTCATGGAGCTCGGCTTTCCTCTTACCGGACTTCATTCCGAATCTTCATTTCGGTTCCCGCGAGATCCTCCGTGGTGGAACTTCCTGCTTCTTTGTCGGGGCTTCCTCGACGATGCACCTCGAGATCGTGGACGTGGCCGAACTTCACGCCGCGTCCTTGGACACGGTCGAACTTCAATCTGCCTCCCTGCAAAACCTTCTGTGGGGAAACTTCTTCCTTCGCTACCTGAACTTCCTTGACGACGAGCTCGAGGTGGAGGTCGACTTTGCTCGCCCGAACTTCATCGCACCTCCCGTGAATTCGTTGTAGCGGCGTGCTCGAGGGGGAGTTCGGCCTCGATCACCCTGGGGCGGTCTCGAGCACGGCCGAACTTCATTTGGGTGATCTGCCGCGGAGTTCGGCCTCCCTTATGCTGAACTTCATTCCGCGGGGGAACTTTCCTCATTCCGTGGGGGAACTTTGCTCCGCCCTTGCTTGTGCCAAACTTGAAGGGAAGTTCGGCCTTGCCGAACTTCATTTCGATGATGACCTGAGGAGTTTGGCCTTCCGTCAAACTTCATTCCGTGGGAGAACTTTCCTCCGTCCTCATGCCGAACTTCATTCCGCTTCGACGGAAGAACTTTTGCTCTCCGTTTCTCTCCTAGGGGCGAATGGGCTCTTCCTTAAGGCCGATTCCTCATGCCCTCATGGCGGGCTTGTTTCTTTCCTGTCGTCATGCGATACTGAAACAATAACGTCGAGCGAAGGAGTTTTATTAAGGGAAGCCTACTGGTGATACATTCTCAGATTTTCTGAGTTCCAAGGTCGGAGAAGCACTGTTCCTCCGAGCTCCTTCAGGCGATAGGTTCCGGGTCGGATGATCTCTATCACTTCATACGGACCTTCCCAATTTGGGATGAGTTTCCCTTGGCTCTGAGACTGAGAGACGGCTGCTCGTCGAAGCACTAAGTCTTCCACTCTAAATGCCTTGCTTTTGACCCTGGAGTTGTAATATTGAGCCACCTTCCGTCGGTAGGCAGCCATCCGAATGCAGGCTCCCTCCCTCTTTTCTTCTAGAAGGTCGAGGTTGACTCTAAGGTCCTGGGGGTTGTGCCGCTCGTTGAAGCCCACGACTCGTGCAGACGGAAGTTTGAGCTCGATCGGGATAACCGCCTCGGTACCAAAGGCCAAGGCGAAGGGCGTCTCACCGGTCGGTACCCTCTGCGTAGTTCGGTATGCCCAGAGGACGTGGTAGAGTTCGTCCACCCAGGCCCCTTTCGCCCCATCGAGCCTCGCTTTGATACCTTGCAGCAGGGATCCGGTTGGTCACTTCAGCTTCCCCATTGGCCTTGCGGGTGAGCCACCGATGTGAAGTGGTGGGAGACGTTTAGCCCTTCGCAGAACTCGGCAAACCGTGCTCCAGCGAACTGCCGCCCGTTGTCGGTTATGAGGGTTCGGGGCAGGCCGAACCGGCAGATTAGCGACTTCCAGACGAAGTCCTGCACCTTGGCCTCGGTGATCTTCGCTAGTGGTTCCGCCTCGACCCACTTGGTGAAGTAGTCAATCGCGACCAGGAGAAACTTTCGCTGTCCGGACGCTGTTGGGAAGGGGCCGAGTATGTCCATTCCCCATTGCGCGAAGGGCCAGGGTGCACTGAGCGGAGTAAGTTCGGATGCTGGCTGCCTTTGCACGCTGGCGTTCTTCTGGCAGCGGATCGCACCTCTTCACATATTCCATGGAAGTCGTGAAACGTAGGGTCGGCCAGTAGTACCCTTGCCGAAGTAGTCTTTGCGATAGGGACCTGGCCCCTGCGTGACTTCCGCAGAGTCCTTCGTGCACGTCCCGTAGTGCGAAGTCGGCCTCAGAAGGTCGGAGGACATCTCAGCAACGGGAGGGAGTACGACCTTTTATATAACCTGCCCTCGTATAAGACGTAGCGGGAGGCCTGACTCCTGAGCTTCCGAGCTTCTTTTCGGTCGTGAGGAAGGACCCCTTCTTTAAGGTAGGCGACCAACGGGATCGATCCAGCTGGGCTCGAAGTCCGTCCGTAGGATGGCCTGAGGATTCTTCCGTGGTCGGGCACTTCAGAGTTTCCAAAAACACTTCTTTTGGGTAGTTCGGCCGGGGCGAAAGTGGCCAACTTGGAGAGAAGGTCGGCCTCTTGCATTTTTCGGTCCTTCGGGATGTGCCGAATGTCGAAGCTGTCGAAGGCTGGTATTAAAGTTCTTCACCTTCCCGAGGTACCTCACCATGCTTTCCTCCCGTGCCTCGTAGCTGCCGCCAACCTGACCGACCACCAAGCTGGGAATCGCTATAGACCTTGAAGCCGACCCTACCTTCAATTCCCTTGCTATCCTGCAGCCCGGCTATCAGCGCTTCATACTCGGCCCCATTGTTGGTTCGTGGGAAACTCGAAGCGCAGTGCGTACTCGGTGACGATCCCCTCGGGGCTGACCAGGACCAGCCCCTGCGCCGGCCTCCGCTAGAGTTGGATGAGCCATCCACGTGCAGAACCCAGGAAGCCTTTCAAGGAAGGTCGGCCCTTTCTTCGGGGAAGGCTCGACCTGCCACAGCTCGGCTTCGTTCGGTAGCTCGGTCCTCCCTCCGATGATAGTCTCGCTTGATTCAAGCTCGGCTTCGACTGGAATGCGGTGCATTCCTAGCACGAAGTCCGCCAGTATCTGAGCCTTGATCGATGGCCTGGGCCGGTAAGTTGATGTCGAACTCCGTGAGCTCGATCGCCCATTTTGGCGATTCTTCCTGAAGCGTCCTGCTCGGTGGAGGACGGCTCTTATTGGTTGGTCCGTGAGGACCGTTATGGTATGCTCCTGAAAGTAAGGTCGGAGCCTTCCTGGCAGCGATTAGAAGACAGTAAATTAAGTTTTTCTAACTTGGAGTACCTGGTCTCCGCGTCCCTCAAGGCTCGGCTCACGTAGTAGACTGGTTGTTGCGCCTTCGCATCTTCCCTGACCAGGACACCGCCGCCAGGGCCATTGGAGAGACAGCTAGGTATAGGAGCAGCCCTTCTCCAGGTTCGGGCTTTGCCAGCAGCGGGGGCGCGCCGAGGTAGTTTTTGAGCTCCTTCGAATGCCTGTTTGCACTCCGCTGTCCAGCAAAAATCTTTCGGTCGCCTGAGGACCTTGGAAGAAAGGGCAGGCACCGCTCGGCCGACCTTGAGACAAAGCGGTTCAGGGACGCCACCTTCCCAGCCAGGCGCTGAACTTCCTTAATTGTTTTCGGGGCAGTCATCTCCTGGAATGGCTCGGATTTTCTCGGGATTTGCCTCGATTCCGCGTCTCGACACCATGAATCCTAAGGAAATTTTCCGGAGGTCACGCCGAAGGCGCATTTGGTCGGGTTCAACTTCATCTTGTGCCTCCTAAGCGCACCGAAAGTTTCTTCAAGGTCGGCGAGGTGGTCTGTCGAGGCTCGGCTTTTGACCAGCATGTCGTCCACGTACACCTCCATGTTGCGGCCGATCTGCCCCTTGAAGACCTTGTTGACCAAGCGCTGGTAGGTGGCTCCTGCATTCTTGAGTCCGAAAGGCATGACCCTGTAACAATAGAGACCTCGGTCAGTAATAAAGGTGGTCTTTTCTTCATCCTCGGGCGCCATGCGTATCTGGTTATAACCAGAAAATGCGTCCATAAAAGTGAGGAGCTCGTGGCCCGAGGTTGCGTCCACCAGCTGATCGATCCTCGGCAGGGGGTAGCTGTCCTTTGGGCAGGCTTTGTTCAGCTTCTTGAAGTCGACGCACATCCTCCATTTGTTGTTTGCTTTTTTGACGAGGACCACGTTCGAGACCCAGGTCGGATAGTTGACCTCCCGGATGAGTCCAGCTTCAAGGAGCTTATCCACTTCTTCGGCTACCGCCTTCTGTCTTCTCTGGGGCTTGGCGGCGTAATTTTTCTCTGACGGGTCGGTGCCTTGGGTCGATGGCCAGCCGATGTTCTATGACATCGGCGTCGATCCCTGGTACATCCGCTGGGGCCCAGGCGAAGACGTCCTGCATTCCTTCTGAGGAAAGCGACGAGCTGTCCCTTAACCTCGGCCGCTAAGTTGGAGCCGATCCGCACCTCATGCCCCGGGTCTCCGTCGCGTAAGGACACAGGGACGAGGTCTTCCGCAGGTTCGCCCCGTTCTTCAGTGAGGTCGTCGCGGACGTCCAGTCCATCAACAAGGCAAGGGTCGGGCCGGTCTCCCCTCGCGCAGGGCGATTGAGTAGCAGTACTTTGCCAGGGCTTGGTCTCCTCTGACCTCGCCGACTCCATGGCTCGTCGGGAATTTCATCTTTAAGTAGTAGGTTGACACTACCGCCCGTAGCGCGTTTAAGGCCGGGTCGCCCAAGGATTGCATTATAGGCGGACGGGGTCCTCACGACAAAAAAGTCGATCCGCGCCTTGGCCAATTTTGGGGATTGGCCCGCCGTCACCGCCAAAGTCACCATGCCTTCGACCGGAACGGCGTGTCCGGCAAATCCCACCAGGGGGGAATTTACAGGTCCTAAGCGGGTGTCAGGTAGGGACATTTTTAAGAAGGCATCGTAAAACAATATGTCCGCCGAACTTCCATTATCCACCAAAACGCGGCGTACATCATAATCAGCGACGTTTAAAGAGATTACAACCGCGTCGTTATGCGGAAATCTGGATCCCCTGGGCGTCTGCCTCGGTGAAGGTCACGGGCTCCGAGGTCCTCTGCCTCTTTGCCGGTCCCTCGGATTCGTCGGTCTTTCCCTGCTGCGGTCCTCCCGAGATGGTGTTAATGACGCCAAGAGGCGGCCGGATCCTCCTGCCGATCTTCCCCATTCGGCGGCAACATTCTCGGCCGATCTTCCCGCTCTTTAGGATCGTCTTCGCAGGAATCGGCCAAGCCTGCCCCGCCGGACCAGCTCCTCGATTTCGTCCTGGAGCTGGATGCACTCCTCGGTATCGTGACCGTGGTCACGGTGGTAAAGGCAGAACTTGTTGGGGTTGCGTTTTCTGGGATGGGAACGCATCCTCTCCGGCTCCGGAAGTCGTCCCTTGATCTCCAGCAGCACTTGAGCCTTCGGGGCGTTGAGGGGGGCGTAGCTGTGAAAACGCCGTCGGAGGGGAGAACCTTGGCGCGGGGAGGGACCTCGTCGCGAGGGAGAACCTCGGCGCCGGGGGGAACTTCGGCGTCGGGTGGGACTTCGGTGCCGAGGAGAACTTCGGCGCGCCCTTCCGTCGGTGGCTTCCCGCCCCCGAGCCTGAGGTGGAGTCCGGGCACGCCCGCGACCAGGGGGAGTTCGGGAAGCGCGGCCAGGCTTCGGTGCGCTTTCTTTCCTCGGCAGGCCTTCCCGCTCTGCCTACTCGTCGCTTGTCGCGAGCTTCACCATCCTTGGCCTCGAAAGCCTCTTCTGCCCGGGCATAGCTTTCGGCCCGAGCTAGCATGTCAGCGAAGTCCCTGGGATATTTCTTTTCCAGGGAAGAACAGCAGGTCGTTCTTCTGAAGGCCGCCCTTGAGGGCGGCCATAGCAACTGATTGGTCCAGGTTCCGGACTTCCAGCGCGGCAGCGTTGAACCGGGTGACGTAAGCCCGGATGGGTTCCCCCTCTTTTTGCCTGATGGCCAACAAGGAATCCGAGCCTCTGCGCGGCCGTTTGCTGCTGACGAAGTGGGCCGCGAATTGTTGACTCATTTGGTCAAACGACAGGATGGTGCCCGGCTTAAGCGCCGAGTACCAATTCCTAGCCGCTCCCTTGAGGGTAGAAGGGAAAGCCCGACACAAAATGGCATCAGGCGCGCCATGGAGTAACATCGTCGTCCTGAAGGCCTCCAAATGGTCGACCGGGTCAGTGGTCCCATCGTAGCTTTCGAAATGCGGGAGCTTGAAGTTCGGTGGTACCTGTTCCTGCATAATTTTCTGTGAGAAGGGAGGATCAGTGCAAATATCGTTACCGCGGGAGGAAGGAGTATGACGAAGTTCTTCTATGCGTCGTCCCATCTCCATGAGCCTTTGGATCCAGGAAATCTTCGCGATCCTTAATCCCCAAGGTCTTCTCGCGGAAGGGGTGCGAAGCTTCTCCCTGGGTTGAGCCGCGGTCCGAGCAGGGGCTCTTTGCCGGCTGCCCTTCTCTCCCGAGGGCCGGAGGTTGGGTAGCCCACATCGGTCGCTCCTGGACTGGATTCCCGGGCTCCGGGGAACCCCGCGCCGGTCGAGTGGGCGCCTGGACCTCGCGAATGCGTGGCTTGCACTGCCTGCACCGCCTCCGTAAGATCGCGGACCTGCTGGGCAAGCAGGTCGAACCGCTCCGCATCTACCGCGAGTACGGAGCGGGCCCGCGTCGCCGGGGCCGGAGTGGGAGCGGACGGACCCGAACGGGATCGGGCCGCGGAGGCTGCCGACCTCCGGGTCGAGGCTCTTCTGGGAGGCATTTTTCTTTTCAGAAAAGGAATACTGAAGAGGGAGGAGAGAGATCCGGAGCAGGGGAAGGAAATCGTCGCCGAGCACTCCTTTAAGAACAAGGGAACCTCGAAGGTTCAGGCCCTTCCTCTAGACGGCGCCAATCTGTTGGTGCAGAAATCCGTCGCCGCCGGAGGTCGCCGCAATCGAGGCCGCTGGGCGCCGCCGGGGACCTGCAAAACGAAGTCCCGTCCGGAACCGGTGGGGTGGTGGCTCCGGCAGGACCCTCCGACGGTCAAGTTAGTTTCCGGCCAACAGTAATGGAGTGCTCGGAATGAGTTCCGGAGCTTAGAGATGTGGAGGAGAGCTTAGAGAGTCGAGAGTTCAGAGAGCTTAGCCTTAGTGTGTCGGGAGGGTCCTTTATATAGTGGAGCTTGATGGTGACAACTGCAGCCGCGTGCTGGCGGGCCGCTCGAGGTTCGGCGGAGTCAGTCTCACTGGTGCCGCGTGCGGCGGATTGAGGGTGACAGCCATCGCCGCCTGACAGTGGGTCGCTGGGTCGCTGGATTGCGGCGGACTGATGGCGACAGCCATCGCCGCCTGACAGTGCGGCGGACTGATGGTGCGGCTGCAGAGCTTGCAGCGGACTGATGGTGATGGCTGCAGAGCTTGCCGAATGAAGGGTTGAAGGCCTTCGTCGTGTGCCCATTTCGGAGGAGTTCGGGCTCCTGAAGAGGAAGATAAGAGGGAGTTCGGCTCCCATAGGCGTCTGGCTGGAGGTATGCAGCTAAGGCTCGTCCACTGAAGAGTTCGGCCGCTGAGAATCCAAAGCTCGGCCGTTTGAGAGTTCGGCCGGCTGTTGGACCTTGGCTGAGGCTCGGTCGTTGGAGTCGGTCCGTAGGAGTTCGGCCGTGGGGAGTCCGAAGGAGTTCGGCCGCCAAGAAGTTCGGTCTCGACGCTGGAAATCCGGAAGAAGCTCGGCAGCTGTCTGGTTCGGCCTGCTGGAAGAAGCTTGGCCGCTGGGAGTTCGGTTGAAGCCCGTCTGCCGGAGCTCTTCTGCGGCTACTGGCTACATTAGGCCGAGCGTCGGACCGGGCTTCGGCAGGAGTGGAATTTATCCCCAACAATCTCTATTTTTTGTTTGATAAAATAGATCAAGCATGCATTATTTTGTTATGAAAAGAAGAATATAGTATATATTTAGTATTTTTTATCAAATTTGGAAAGTTGACCGGATGATTTGTGATTTTTTTTTTATATCCATATACTATGATCTAGCCTCGCTAATAGAAATTGTTTGTTGGCTCAGTCAACTCATAATATGAAAAACTAGTTTGGACATCGAGCCATTAGCGATTAAAATAGTGGTATATGTTATCTAGTATTTTCGACACCTTTGTTATTTAACCAATGCTATTAGGTTACGTGGCTATAGCATAATGTTGAGTCTAGCATCAATTTATAAAAAATTAATTTTGAAAAAAAATATATATATTATTTATAATTTAATTTTTTATAGTTAGTATTATATTATTTAATTATTTAGTTGTTTGATATTTTTAGGTTCTATTTGATATGTTATGTTATTTACTAGGCTAGTATAATTTATTATTTTTTTTAATTTATTTTTCAATCATGAATCATGAATCACTGAGAACAGGAGGGAAAGCTCCAGATCTTCTGAAGATATTCGTGATTGTTTGGACTTGTTAGTTTGGTTCAGTCCCATGTTGTTTAGTTTACTTTAGATTTTTGTTTAGTTAAAGAATAGTAATTTGCTAGAACAATGTAATATTGGATATTTATTTACGAGAATAATTTGATTGGATGTTTATTAAACTAAATTTTAAAGATTAAAAAAATTTATTATTATTATTATTATTATACTTAAATTATTATGATTTGGTCAAATAGATAGTTTTATATGCTTAGCCTGTCCTGTGAGTATGTTCTGGATTCGAAGTGTGATGGTGAGGATGCAATACCTTCAAAATCTCATATCACTAATTTTCATTTCAACGAAAATATCATCCACGGTGGGGCGTGTGGTCCTCTCAGCTCAATGATTTGGGTTTGCTTATAGGCTAAAAGTCTCATCAGCTTTTTTCTTGTCATGTCAAGTATTCTGAACCAGATATCAAGGAAGATATCATGTTGTCCCTGACAGACATCGCATGAGAGTGACAACGGAACGCACCACACAGGACGGAACGTGGGGCAGATAAATGAAAATTTTGATTTCTGTAATACTTTTTGAATTATAATAAAAATTAAATCATGTAATGAAAGTATTAATACCTGTCACGTGAATGTATTGATAATAATATTTTAATAATCTCATAGTCCCTCGATAAGACGTGGCTGGTGGCCGTACAGGGTCTTTGATTCTAGTCGAAGCGTTACCGAAGAAAACGAAAGAAGACCACACAGAAAAGTAGGACCAGGCTTGCTTGTATTTTTGCCGAAGGCTGAGATGCCCGCTCTGGGGAAGATGGACGCAACCAAGCCGGACACGCTATTCGTGATCAGACCCCCGCACGTCTCTCTCTTATTCAGCCTTCTCTATCGCCCGTCCATTTGGCTTAGCTCAGCTGTCTAACCTCAAACAGCAAATAGACTTATAGTTGACGTGTCCAGTATTGATTGGTCTCCAAGTGGGACTCCTCTCTGAATAGCAGGGTCCCACTGGTCGTGGCAAAAGGGAACCCAATTCGTCACCCAACCATCGGTGAACAAATGACTGGCTTCTTGCTGAGAAATGAACGGACCACCTTTACGGCTTTCCTTGAAGGGACCCACCAATTGAAAGCACTAGATCATCATAATTAGGGGTCCCGATTGGAACACCGGAACACAGGCAAGCACCAATCTCACCCATTCACCCTACCAAACCTTTTGACCGCCGCTTCACCTGTTCGCATCAATCAAAATCTCCTATATTACCCTTCCCCAATGGAAACAAAACGTACCCCAATAGCAAGGGATCCAATAAATGGCATACCCTAAGAACAGGTACAACAAAACCAGGCCCGTATTAGAGACATGTTTGCCTAGCTTATGCAGACCTAATCGTTGCTGTGGGCGTGAGCCAACAAACTAACCGATCCAAATGGAAGCTCGTCTTAGAACCTTTAAGACCTTTTGCGATAAAAATTAATCAAACTTTTCATTCCAATTTTATAAAGACGCATTTGGGTCTGGAATCTGAATACTAGGAAGAGCTGGGCTTAGATTTGATGAGATTGGAGTATTTCCATCCTCTAAAATTAAAAAAAAGAATGAAACTCCACCCACTACAATGAAAGATATTTCTATTTTCATTTGAGAATCCAACTCCTCCAACCAAAGATGCTTCAAGTTTAACCATAACAGCATAAGATATCACAAAGACTATGCAAGCAAAGCTGCTCGGTCCACGTCCATGAGCAGCACTGCTTGACTAGTGGAAAAACCAAGTCTAAGAATTATGCGTGGAGATTTTGATGTGAAATAGTAATATAACCAGCATTAAAATAAGGGAAAGGAATTTAATCAGTCTACCATAAACGCTTGGAGGATGCGTGAAGCCGCCTCCCCGTGGGCCTGCATTTGCCGGCCATCATAATGATCCCTTGTCCTCTTCTTGTTGTAGTTTTGCAATCACACTAGATTTTTATCGAGCAACCGCAATCTATGTTCCCTCCCATCTGAAATAATTTTGAAGGTCTTGATAACAAACAAAAGCAGTCAACAAGTTCTGTCCACGCCCCAAATTTCTCCGCAGACAAAGATGGTTCTGTGGTGTTAAAAACTTCGTCGAACAGAAAGAACCCGTGGTTCAAAGATCACAATAAAAGCATTCACAAGAAACCTTTGACCAAGCAAGCAGATAGGGCCAGACGTGCAGCCTTTAGAATATACAAGGCCTGCTTGGAAGATGTCAGACCTCGGAGAGATGTGGCTGGTTTTACTGATCTGACCTGGTTCTGCGACAGCCCCTTGCAAGCAGCCACACCCATGAAACAAAATGCTTTTATTCATCAACAGATACTTCAGGAGGCCATCAAATGATATTGGTGGAAGAAGAGACAAAGGGCAACTCAAAGAAGAAGGGGAGAAGAAGATGGACATGCTGTCCTTTTGTGCCGGGGAGGCCTCCCATCCTTGCGCCCATGGCTGTCTTGCAGCACCTTTGCTAAGCCTGATGGAGCCTAGCAATCCAAAGCACCGGACGACCACCACAACCAGGATCTCCAGATCCAATTTTGCCAAGTCCACCACTTCATCTCTGTTCCCAAACACCCACTTCACCAACCATGAGTCACTCCCTCCCTTGGCTGATGCCTTCTTCAGCTTCTCTGCAGTATATCCACGGTACGCCGAGACCCAACAAGCAGACCACATCAGGGACAGAGAATACTATCACCTCATGAATCATGTCTGCCTTGATTACACCGGGTTCAACCTCTTCTCCCATGCACAAATGCGCTCCTCCGTGGCAGGCCCTCCGCCCTCGGGCCTCCTGCAGCCCCCTTTCTTCAACATCTCCTACAAGTCGGCCAGCCTCAAGTCTCGTGTGCTGTATGGGAACCAAGAGACGGTCCTGGAATCTGCAATCAGAAGAAGAATTATGGATGTCCTCAACATATCAGATGAGGAATACTCTATGGTCTGTACTGCCAACAGGACCACCGCTTTCAGGCTTTTGGCAGAATCTTACCCCTTCCACTCCAACAAGAGGCTGCTCACCGTATATGACTATGAGAGTGAGGCGGTCGGTGCAATGGCTGAAAGCGCCCAGAAGAAAGGAGCCAAGCTCATGTCTGCCAGCTTTACCTGGCCGAGCCTGAGGATTCACTCGGCCAGATTGAGGAAGAAGGTGAGCAAGAGAAAGAAGAAAAGGCGAGGCCTGTTCGTGTTCCCACTCCAATCCAGGATGACCGGGGCCAGATACCCTTACCTATGGATGGCCATGGCGCAGGAAAATGGCTGGCATGTGGTGCTTGACGCATGCGCATTAGGGCCCAAGGACATGGACACCCTGGGTCTCTCCTTGATCAAGCCAGACTTCATCATCTGCTCTTTCTTCAAAGTCTTTGGTGAAAACCCAGCTGGTTTTGCTGGCCTTTTCATCAAAAAGTCCAGCAGCGCAGTCTTGGAGACGTCGGCGATTGCTAGGAGCATTGGGGTTGTGAGCATCGTCCCAGCAAGAACCCTGTCTCAACTGCCAGATGATTACTCTGGTACTGACTTGGACGCCCAATCTTCTAAGTTCCAATTAGAAGAGGATGATGCAGAAACCACCAGTTCATTCTCTGGTCCCATACCTACCCGCATCTGTAATGGTTCTTCTCGTACGGATGATGGGTTGGCTGAAAACCCTTCGAGTGTTAAACAGATTCAGAACAAAAGATTTGAGCAGGGTGAGACTTCTCAAATACGAGGACGAATGGTTAGCAAAGAAGAAGAAGAAGAAGAAGAAAATGCAGAACGATCACCAGAGATTGTACAATTAGAAGACGGTAACTCTGTTCAAGCAGCGAGGACTGCAGCAAACAGCCGGGTAGATAAGAGCATGGAGATTGAATGCAGAGGATTAGACCATGCAGACTCTTTAGGTCTGATACTCATCAGTAGCAGGCTGAGATACATCACTAATTGGTTGGTTATTGCACTGATGAAGCTACGGCATCCACACTCGGAAAATGGTCATGCTTTGATTAGGATCTATGGGCCAAGAATAAAATTTGACAGGGGACCTGCGATAGCATTCAACGTGTTTGACTGGAAAGGAGAAAAGGTGGAGCCTGCACTGGTCCAGAAGCTAGCTGATAGAAGCAACATTTCTCTCAGCTGTGGGTTCATACACAACATCTGGTTCTCGGATAAATACGAAGCAGAGAAGGATGCAGTCTTGGAAAGAAAGGTCGGTGAAATAACAGTAGCCAGTAAAAGGAAAGAGAGCATTGATCTAGGGATAAATGTTGTAAATGCTTCACTTGGTTACCTAACGAATTTTGAAGATGCTTACAAACTTTGGGCTTTCATTGCCAAGTTCCTGGATGCAGATTTTGTTGAGAAGGAGAAGTGGAGATACATGGCTCTCAACCAGAAAATGATTGAGGTTTAAATGAGAACTCAAGTTATGCATGTTTGACTGTGATTTCTGCTGGAGATTTTCAAATAGAACATTCAAAATTCTTTCAGCATTGAACCATTCATGCGTAGACTATGTAAGGGTTGATGTTTTATTCGACATAATGTCAGCTATTCATTTATTCTTTGTCAAAGAAGTGTAGTTATTACAAGTGAATTACATGCACCACAAAATTTCCTATTTGGTGCGGAGTCATATAAGATTGAAGAGGACTGGTTAAAAGCGCACAAAATTTTGTCGGTTATAGGAGATTCTGTGCCCTAGAAATTTTTTTTTTTTGATGTCGTCTTTCTTGCACTAGCACCCACCACTAGGCCCCATATCAAGTTTAAAATATGGATTTCTGTTTAGGTAAAGAAGATTGGTGCAACTAAAAGCACAAAAGGTTGCATCAGAAAGAAAACTAATCTAGGCAATAAAGTTTCGCAATGATTTTCACGGGTTATAGCACACGTGAGCAATAGAAGCCTTCAATTTCTTTGCTTCTTGTAGAAAAATTTTAATTTTCAAACAATACTCCAGGAATTCCAACACCCGCCACTGTACTTCATCAATGGAAATAATGAACAAAATTTTCTGTTTGTGTTCAAGATGGCATACTCTCCCCTGAAATTTGCAACAGCCAGGGGATCAAATCTCTGTCATCCAACAGTTCAACTCTTTGAACATCATATGACATTTTGATGCTCATATGTTGATATCATAAGAAAATTTGAAGCATGTTTTGATCCTCTAAGCCAATACCAGGCATGGCCCAAAGCAAACTAACAAAGGCCAATTGCCTACCTACAGCACACAAGCCTGATTTGTTCATGCTCCACACCTGATCAACTCAGTTACACAGGCCACAGCTCCAACTAAGTGCATCTGCACAAGCTCTATGAAGACTTGGTTTACTCTTACCAGTCAACATCAGCAGAACCACATGCCTGGTATCAGCTGGCAAACAACAGCCTCTCCAACTTGCTACAAAGCTAGCACTACAGACACCCACATCTGTGCACACCAATGTGTAAATCTTATCAGAGTCCGAAATAGCATGCCAGCCAGTATACACTTGGCCATGCGCCCACCGATCACTCGTTCCCTAGTGAATTCATCATCATGCTGCTAAGCTTATATTTTTTTGCACAATTATAATCCATGCATGATCACAAGAATGTGTAACAGTCCACACCCTGCACGTCTAGCAGAACAAGCAGTGCAACCCTTCACATCCCACGGTATGCTCCATGTTTTACGGTGAGAGCATATGAACCTGTTTGTCAAGTTCACTTGTGTGGGACTTATGCCTTGTTCACTCGTGTCCCCACACATCACATGCCCACTGATGCCTTCATGCATCCATGCACATGCTTGTGGTTGCAGCCAGCCTATTCCCACACCTGTACCAATGCCCCAACGCGTGCTCACAGACATTACCCATCTTTGTGCCTATGCCTGGAGCAGAATAGAGTACAGCAATTATGATGTTTGATTCAATTTACTCGAAAAAAAATGTTTGGTTCAAAGAAGCAGGTCCATCTCTAACCTCACTGAAGAGAATTATCACCCCCAGACTATGATTTATACCCAAATCAGTAACATCCTTGGCCTTGACAAAGGGAAATTAGCATTCATTTGTTCAAGCAGATTTAGGACAACCTTGATCCTACAATTAAAACATAGCAATTGCTACTGTAGACCAACCTAAGGGTAGCCATGCTCAACCAGCGTGGTGCCATTATATATACAATTCTGCAAAGTGAACTCTTGCTCTGCCAACACCCAACACACAGCCTATTAGAGTCAGTCAACATGTGCCCACTCCATGCCAGTTCCTAAAATCCAGTGTACCTGTTAGTGTTTTGCTTAAAACAATCTGGGAGCAACCTAACCAACATAACAAAATCAGATCCCCAACCAGTTCCTTTGTATCAACAAAGGCACAAACAAATCCATTTCAATAATTCAAAGCCCAAGTACTTCCTGCTAAAGAAAAAAGGGCATCCCACTACACGAGACTTCTGCCACTGCGAGGTCTTGAGGGGGTCAAATGAATACAGCTTTCCCCCCACACGCGGAGAGGCTGTTTCTGTGTTCCAAACCTGAGACACTAGCTCACAATAGAGGAACCTAACCATTGCACCAAGGGCCCTCCACTTCCTGCGACAAAAGACGTCAAAAGAACCTCTTGTGAGTCTATGCAACTAAATGTACCCAACCTAACTCAGATCAAAAAATTAAACTCTAAAATGTTGATGCTATCTATCCCAATGGTTATCTAACCTTAATCATACCAAAATTATGTCAAACTGAAAAGGAGAGAAAAAAGTCAAGTCTTATGCCAATTCTGAGTGGCCTACCCAATATGCTCTAATTCAATAAGTTAATCCCAAGAGAATCTGTTTATGATTAAATCTAGCAACAACAAGGCCTAATTCAAAGAATTAAGACTTCAAGAATGGCATGTTCCGCATCAACATAGTTAAGCCAATCCCCATTCAGCAAGTCCAACCCCCAAAATGGTCTACTCATGTTATGCTTGAACAACCTTAGTTCACGTCATACTGGGAAAGAGTCTGAAATGTTACAGTTTGTTGCAACTGGCCTTGTTAGGGTAACCTTTTATGCCACACAAAATTTCTAGGGGAAGCAAAAGCATCATGATTGATCTAAGCTAAGGATCACATCCACATCCTAATATAGGTCCCTAAACAGACCACAAATTTGCAGATCAAACCTAAGTCAAAAGGCTAATTCATTTTTAAGCAATCTCATCTGATATAAAATTTGAGATTTTTGAAATTTTAGACCCTATATTTATTCTAAACAATAACTTAAGGCTGCTGAAATTAAGTGAAGGTCAACTAGAAATTGAGAATGAATTTGAAGAGGAAAGAGGAGGAAACTGTGTTTTAGAACACCATTTCAATGTTCAAAGCTTCATCATCTCAAATAGTTGTAACAAAACTATACCTTTAAAACTCAGTCGCTAGACATTTCTAAAAGGAAAGAAAAACAGAAAACCTTAACTGAAACTTGGAAGTAATCTTGATCACTGATTTTTGGCCTTCATAGTTCATAATGTTATAAATCCCAAGCATTAGCCATACACTTCATTTGTAGGCCCAGAGATTAGGTACTAACTTAAAATTAACCAAACACAAACTTAAACACCAACTTTGGAGCTGAATTTTGCTCTGAATGATGCACTATGTTACTTCAAGGAAACCGCATTGGTGGTGACAGGTTGGCCATAACATCTTTGTCAAGACTCTAGTTTGCATGATTCTACATGCTTCTGAAAGACTATTCAAGAGGCTATCAAGTACTTAGTCTTGACTTAAAACTCCATATAGATTTCTTTTTGGTGAACCATTATTTTGACCCACTAATGTCACAAGTCAAGGTGCATTGATTGTGGGTGCTGGCTTGTGATGTAGAGGTGATGGCCATGTACAAGCAATGGTAGGCAACAAGGAATGAGTTTTCTTAGGATATTGAAGGCTTTAGATGATTCCTGACTGGGACTGGGAAAAGAACCAGAACTAAATACTCCTAATTAAAGGACAAAAAGTGCAAGTAGCTGTCCCAGGGTTTCTGGGAGGTTTCAAACCTATGACAAGGATTCCAATGAATTCATATTAGGTGATCAAAGGGCAGATGTCAGTGTTCAGATTCAACAATTTTGAAGTGAAAGAAAGTGTTCTTCATCAATCAAGCTCTGATTACAGCAAAAATCAGATTCTGCTATGCAGAAATTTAGCAATTAAGAAGAATAACAGCAGTAAACTAATAAACAAAATTGAGAAGGATGATACTTTATTATAACTGATTTTAATGTTATGCAGAAACTAATCTACATTGCAGATAAACCAGCAAAAAGAGGAATACCAATAGAAAGAAATAAGGGAAAACATTGTAGAAAGAGAAGAAATAAGAAGGAAAAAAGAACAAAAAAATAGTTAAGGGAAGAAAGTGAAATCATACCTGGCATTTTCTTGTTTCTCAGTGATATTTTATGTGCAACACTTTGGACGTCTAATGCAGTCCACTAATAAAGCCAGCTAACTCCTATTCTTTCATATAATTGGAGTCTTAAACTTACAATCTTGGACTCAGCTGGACTTTCCTAATAGGAAAAGGAAGAAAGAAATGGCTTTTGTTGGACATAATTATTCATTGCATTGTAGCATAAAGAGTGCAAAACAGTAAATTTCCCTTACTTCATTACACTAAATAATTCCTGAACTACCTCAAGACTCAAAAACAAAAGACACAAGACTAAAACTAGACTTGAACTGTTAAAGCAGATTTTAGGCTTCAACATGCTGCTCATAATCACCCATTGGATAAATTTCATAGTACACCTTTATATATTTATGCTGATACAATTTCAGCTCTCTATTGCTTGCATTGATGATTGGAAAGCCTTCTCAGCCTGTTCTTGCAACTATTGCTTCCTTCCTTGGTTAGCAACAAGATATCATCACTAGTACTACACCAATTGCCCTCATTTTTGGAGAGTTTTGACCATGTTGAATTGGGGAGGGACTCAAGATTGCATCTCTAGGTGAAGCCAATTGAAGAGAAAAAGTGCTTTCCATCTTTTTAAACTTCATCACAAGCAAATCTCGAGTTGGTAATATTGCATCAAGAGGCCTCCATGCCGAAAAGAATATTGTGGAACCATTATAATGTACCTCATGATAAAGCCAAAGCATACCCAATAAGAGGTGACACACTTTCACCGGTAGCACGACACACTATATTTTATCAATACATACTTTGACTAGCAGCATATTAATGCAAAACCAAAAGAAAAGAAAGAAAAAATTTGAAAAGAAAGAACAAAGCTCAATTCAATTCTCTTAATTATTCAATCAATTGTTTAGATCCATCTTTCTCCACATAGGTAGAGCCTTTAAGGGCATGTTTGGCCCAGCTTTTGGGAAGGAAAAAGTGCTTATTTTTCAAAAAAGTGCTTATTCTGAAAAAAAAAGAAAAGGGTGTTTGCGCAAGCTTATTTTTAAAAATAATTTGCTTTTGAGTGGTAGCAAAAGTAGTTTTTCTGTTGTCGGAAGGAAGCAAAAAATTGGAGCTTCTCCTTGGAAGCAGAAGCAGAAGCAGAAAATTAATTTTTTTAAGATAAAAAAATTCTTACTCAAAATCATTATTTACCATAACTATCCTTATTTATTTTCACCTAACCCTCCCATTATTTAGTAAATGGTGTATTTTGATATATTTTGATACATGTATATTATCGTATAAAAATTATGTAAAATGTTCAATATGTATTATCTTTGATTCAATTGTATTTATATTGATTAAAATTTTAATATATTTTTTGTTATTTTATTTTTTATTTTAATTAAATAAAAAATAAAAAATTAAATTAAAATTAATCATAATGAATATTTAAAATTATTTATCTATTTAAATAATATTAATTATAAAGTAAATTTATGCATGCCTTTTTTCGTAATTTGATAGTCAAAAATATTTTTTTTTGAAAGATTTGTCAAATACAAACTGCTTCTCAAATACTGATAAAAGCGCTTATCAAATGATTTTTCCAAATACAAACCGTTTTTCTCTCACAGCACTTTTTTTGAAATTTCATTTGAAAAAAAATGATTTTAAAATAAGCTGATTTCACAGTTGGTCAAACAGGCCCTAGAGGAGGACTCTAACAGGTGACTTAAAATCCAATAGAACTTTTACTAAGTTCTAACAAAATTAAAAATCCCAAAAAAAAATAAATAAAATAAAAATCTCATGAAATTATATTAGGATAGGATTTCTCAATGATGCTTTCTTCTTGAGTATGTGCATAAACCCTGATTCCTATCATTTCCTCCTGGCTGGAACTCGACTATGGCGAGAAAGTGATGTAGCTTCTAAAACATTTGGATCCATGCATCATAGATCTTCTTCAAGGATCCAAGTAGCATCTGAGTCTAAACGGTCATGCCATTTAATCAGGAATCAACGAAATCTTCCATCAGCAATAGAAACAATCTCGTCTGTGATAATACGTTCAATTTTGATAATTAATGAAGACGGAATGAAATGATGGAAGAACTGGAACTGGTAGAAATTGATTATGATCACTGCTATCATCTGCATGCATAGTAGAGAGGTTCGAATGTGCCTCGATAAAATAACAAATTCTCAACATTAAAAATTAAATTAAATTTTAAATTAGAAGATAATTCTATAAAATATACATTAGGCCCAAATTTACAAAGAATACAAAATGGACAAATGGCTCGGGCATATAACTTTTTTGAATGAATCTCGAAGATAATGTTTATGACAAATACGAACCTTCACATAGTCATCCTCGTTAAACTCCATTATTCTATGGTAAGCATTATCAAGTTTATATGTTTCAGTACTCATAATAATTTTTTGTCTAACATATTTAGTAAAAAAAGTGGCAGACTCAGAAGTACGATTATTTATAGGTAAGAAAACAAGTTCAATAGGTTGATGGGATTGAAGCCATAAATAATTTCGAAAGAACTTTTATCAATAGACCTATTTACTGAATTATTATAGATAATTTTCGCTGTTTGCAATGATAAATCCTACGTCCCAAGTTTATTATCAACTAAACACCTAAGTAAATTATCAAGATTACTATTTACAATCTGTCTGACCATTAATCTGTGGATGAAAGGATGAAAAAAATTTAAATTATCCCAAATAGTTTTCAAAGAATTTTCTAGAAATAACTCATAAATTTGATATTACGGTCGAATGCTATGGAAGAAGGCAAATCGTGAAGTCGAACGATTTCCTTAAAGAACAACTTTGCAATAAAAAAAATATCAGAATTCTTTTGATAAGAAATGAAATATATTATTTTGGTGAATCGATCAACAACTAGAACTATGATTTTTTTTACTACCTATATTTTCTATTTCCTCACGCTCCTTAGGATTCAATCTATAATGTGAAAGATTAGATAATAGTGACCTTGGGACTAATTCAATGGCATATTGGATGTCATGCATGGAAGGTAAGCCATCGGATATGTCCTCAGGGACCATATCCTTAAATTCTTCTTTTAATTGCTCAATTTCAGAAGATGGGTTATCTTAGAAGTCTAAGGTCAGTTAAATCTCATTCCTAGGAAGGACAGCTAATATTATCCCAGATTCTTCATTTTCTTTTTCAAATTCTTTAGAAGTCAAAGTGTGACAACTTTTCTGATTAGAGGTTAAAAAGAATTCTTATCCCTTTTGGCAAGTTTAGATACAACATTCATAGAGCTTTCACTATCAATGACAAGTTTACAGACCTTATTCTTACATTAGGCATATGTGTGAAAAATACTAGTACATTTTCAAGCCTCAGAGTCTACAAGAACGACATTAATATAATCTCCTGATTCTTTATATTCTTCGTCATACTCTTTTTCTAAATTAGCTGGTTCTAGAGGGTTAAAATTTTCTCTATCATAATTATCTCTCCTATGATATGATGAGAACTCTCAAAATATTCTGGAATAGTGGATAATCGAAGAGGCTGTTGTGTAGATCGAGAATGTCTAAAAAGACTGACTAGTATGTATAACATGACTCTGGCTACCAATAGGTTTAAAATTTCGTAAAAGAGATCGATGAATAGATTGACTAAAAAAATTATCTTCTAGAAATTATTTGCATATTCTTGACTCTCTTAGGGATGATTGACGTTCTATCTACTGATCTATGAGATTCGTTATGTCTATATGGCTATTTATTTGATTAGCATGAAATTTTCTAATCTCAGAATGAAATCAGTCTAATGACTAGTAAATTTAGTTTAAAATTCCTTGGCAGGCTGTTTGGATATTTTTTATAGATTCAAGTTTGTTTTTCAAGTTATCAATAGTCATGATAGCAAAAAAAAATTTAATATTAATTAAAAACTATATATACTAAATTGCTTTTATTATGAATGCTCATAGTAAAATTATAAGGTTCAACTTTTGTCTATGTTTCTGGTGCGTGCAATGGTAAATTATATGGGCATTTGATGCAAAATATAGCAAATATGTAGAAAAAATGACAGAATGAAATAAGGACCTAAGCAATATAAATTATCCAAAGATTTAAAAAATTCCAAAATTTAATGAAGAAATTGTACCTTTCACCAAAAACGAAATTCAATACCACCCTATGATGCAGGTTGATGCAAGGATAACCTCCAAGTGTTTTTTTCGGGTCTATAGACCGGGTCTATAGGCCGGGTGGTCTATAGATCGGACCGCTGGTTGATATGAATATCTGATGGACTGTTGGATTCTTTCAGCATGTGGGGTCTCATGCGAGTTGCTAGGGCATAGGAAGAGGGACAGCGGCCTTCGACCAGTCGACTATCGGACGACAGCAAACGGCGTTATGACGATGGTCCGACATATGATAGGGCGACCAATGACGATCCAACGACGGGGTGACAGTGACGGTGGTTACGACAATGGGACGACAGCGACGGGTTTAGTGGTCCGGCTCATGGGATGGCAACGAGGAACAGAAGAGGATTCTTTCAATGTCAACGGTGCCGGAGGAAAGGTTGCCGAACGACAGCGATGGTGGTCCGGCTATGGGATAAGGCAGCAACGACGGAAGAGGCGGTGTCAACGGCGTCGGAGGGAAGGCAGCTTCCAGGGTCGATCGACAGCGAGCTTGTGATCGACCGGCAAAGGCAACGGAAAAGCAGCGACGACGACGATTCTACCGAATAGGGTAGACCGAAAAAGGCAGAGAAGGGAAATAGGAGGCGGGCGTCGGGCGAAGGATGCGGCGACGGTGGTGAGGCCTCTGCTCCCACCCGATTCGATGGGTCCGCAAGCTCTGTGGCCAGTCACAGCGAGGGTTCTGCTTCCACCCAATTCGTCAAGTCCAGGAGCTCAGTGGCCGGTCGCGGTGACTGCGGGAAGACGACGATGAAGCATCGACAGTCAACGGAGGAGGCAATGACTGTTGGCAGTGGAGGGAATGAGCATCTGATGGTTCGGGCTTGGCTTCGAGAAGGGAGGAGATGGCAAGGGGGCTAAGAGGTGGGTGCCGGCGTCTCAACCAGGGCGGTGTTGTCGAACAAAAAAACCTTTTTTTTTTATTGATCCGACGGCGACGAGAAGAGAGGAAGAGGAGAGGAGGACTGCGGGGAAGGTAAAGGGCTCGATGTTAGAAAGAAGAAAGAAGAAAAGAAATAGAAAAGGGGAAGAAATACGAGCATCGAAGAAGACCCTACCCCTAAAGCTCTGATACCAAATTTGATGCAAAACCAAAAGCAAAAAAGAAAAAAAATTGAAAAAAAAAAGAGCAAAGCTCATTCAATTCTCTCAATTATTTAATCAATTGTTCAGGTCCATCTTTCTCCACATAAGTGGAGCTTTTAAATAGAAGAACAAAAAGTAACCCAACAGGACTCTAGCAAGTGACTTGAAATCCAATAGAACTTCTTTTATTGAGTTCTAACAAAATTAAAAATCCCAAAAAAAAAAACAAATAAAATAAAAATTCCATAAAATTAAATTAGGGTTATGATTTCTCAATGACGCTTTCTCCTTGAGTATGTGCGTAAATCCTAATTCCTATCACATATCATATTATATCATATCAACAAGCTCTCCGGTAGTAAAAGTGATCCAACACCTCTTGTTGAATTTGAGATTGATGTTATCATCCAAGATATGTAAGGATTTGGAGGCAGCTCTATCCTTAATTTAAGCTTGTTAATTGAGTTCCTTTGACATAACATTTGTGCAGCTTCCTGAGTCGATCACCATGGTGCTTTGCAGTCCATTGCGCCATATTAGTTTGGACTCTAGAATACATTGCTTTACCAATATTTTGTCACTTTCCAAACATGTGGTGAATAGTGGTGTAAGAACATGACAGAATGATATATCTTCATGCAGCTGTCCTCGCTTTGTCATCATCACTTTTGGTTCCAATTCCAACAACACAACCTCTTTCATGATTTGACCAAAATTGGGAAAGGCAATAAGGGCAGACTTAAATAAAAGTAACCAAATGATTTTGGGCACTTGGCTGAAAATGACCAAATTGTTTGCATGTATAGCAATAGATTTCAGTCCTTGCTTTAGAATTGGGGCCCTGAATCACTTTGGGTACCAAAAATGAAGAGGATTTATTTGGCCTACTACTAAAGGCAATAGAAAATCAATATAAGACTTCATTCAACTCGAATCTCCAATAGATCGATCTACCGTAAAGTGGATACTAAAAGAGGGCCCTGTAATTAATCTTTTTTCCTTCTTTCATCTCATAAGCCACTTGAATTGTATAAGGCAAGGTGTGTTACCTTAGCAGCTAATATGATGAGATGGAACCATGGTTCACCGAACAGTCTAGAATTGCCCAGTTCAGGACTCTACCAAACCAAACCATAGTGGAACTATGATAGTTCCCAGTCCCAAATGCAAAATCAGTCTAAATTGAACAAAGCAACCTAGTTCCGCTGGATTAAGGATTGTTTCGACCAGTTTTGTCCGGTGCAATCCAACATAAACCTCAACCTACCATCCATTTCTCTCCCGATCTAATTCCCTAGTGCTTCTTCTATTCCACATCTCTCTCTATCCCTCCCTCCTCGCCTCTCTATCTTCCACGAGAAATCAACAAGATATCCACAAGCGCGCCACCACCACCAATTGTCCAAAGCCTCACTTGGCCCTCATGATCTCTTTCATGGAAATGGTGATGATGGACGAAAGAGGGCTTAGAATTAGGATTTGGGATTTCTCTTTTCTCTCTTTCTCTCCTCTCCCTTTTGGTCAATCACCCTTTTGCTGACTTTTATTCTTTATAATTTTGGAGACTCGGACTCTACAATCTTGGAACTCCATTGGACTTCACTAATATGGGAATAAAGAAAGGGCATTTGTTGGATATCACTGTTCACAGTTCTAATTGTGAACAATGTTGAATAATAATTCCCCTTCTTTTCAAACCTAAAGTACTCTAACACTAAATCAAACACAAAAGATTATGGCAGCAGATTTTAGGATTCAAATTAATCCTTGTCGCTAATCAAATGGATGTGGTCCTAGTGCACCTTCATACACCGATGATCAGGCAATTACAGCCCTAAATTGCTTGGATCAATGACTAGAAAGACTTCTAGGCTAATTCTTCATCTATTGCATTTTCTATTAGCATACAACACGAAATGCCATACCAGGCCAAACTGCCCTGTACACCCCGTAACATACCACACCATACTAGTCTTGTGCTGGTACGTTATCTAATATCGTATCGATATTCCGTACGCCATCTCACACCATACCGAACCATGTGTTGATATTATAATAGGATAGTATTGGTACGGGATCCAGTACCAAGACAGTGAACCTTGGTATACAATAAAATGATCTTTGGTTACTGCCACATTACCTTGGAATGCATTCTAGCTATTTAGTCATGACTTGCAACCAAAGGTTGGCATCACCACTAACAATGTTCATCATTCTGGGGCATATTGCCTAAACTAGGTATTTCAATCCCATACTAGTAAAAAACCAATACAAAGTACAAGAAGAATACCAGGTGTCGAAATGCCAAACTAACTTATACCAAAATTGTACCAACATGGTATCCTTACCATACCTAAACTCATATTGCAAACCTTGCCACTAACTCTTTAGGTCCTAAACAACAAGAATCTTCTAATCACGGTAGTGCACTCACTTTAGGAACTCTGTAAAAACTTGAACTCTCACCAACTTCTTAAAAGGTTTCTTATATCAAGAATTTCTAAAAATTCCTTTCCCCATACCACACCCTTACCCAATCTTGCACATGTTCTTGACTGCAGTAATGAAAGTCCTAAACAGTGTTCAACGAACCAACCCAAACTAGGCGATTCTATTCATATCGAACCAGATCGCCAACAAATCAGGGCATTTGGTTTATTAAGTTGGTTCAGTTTATAGAATTATCTTGCCTTAGTGGATCGAGTCTTCAAGGACCTTTGAGAGGATTCTCAATGCTCGCTCTCTCCACACAAATGCTCGCTCCATCCAAGAGTGTCGATTCTCCCTCACTTTCTCTCTCCGCCAAATGCTCACTCACTTTCTCTCTCCACCCAAATGCTCACTCGCTCTCTCTTCCCCCATTTCAACACTGCGATGTTGACCAACACCATCATGTTTAAGCTAAGCCTCCCTCCTCTCCCCCCCTCTCTATAAGCCCCCTCTCTCCCCACTCCACTCTCTCTTCCTCCCCTCCCTCTCTCTCCATCCAAACTCAGTAAGGTATGTACCAATACTGTACTAAACTGGTTGCCAACTAGTATGAACCCAGATATCGATCGGCAAATCCTAGTCCTAAAGTAACAATTCTAGATCCAAATAATAACCTTTGTTTTATAAGTCCCTAGAAACTTAAACTCGGCTTCCTAAGTGGTTTCTCACTTCAAGTGTTTCTAAATATCTTTTTCCTCAAATACTTGCATGGTTACCCACTTTTGCTCTTGTACCTAACTCCATTAGCAAAGGTCTTAAAGTAAAAATTCTAGATCCAACAATATTCTATGCTCTATAACTCGTAAGATTATCCAAAATGATACTACTTCAAGTTTCCGATTATGAGTTATTAATTATCTAAATCTTAGGCTTGTTTATTTAAATGCAAGACTTCTCCTACAACTTATTTCTATCCAAGAAGTGGCTAAAACTACCTAGATCATGAGGTTGACTTGTAAAATTAAATTAATTTTGACTTTTCTCCTCCAAAACTTCAGTTTGTACTTCAGTATCATGTATTTGTTCACAAAAAATGTACACTAGGGTACATTCTAAAATAAACAAAATAATCAACAATAGCATTTAGTAAAGCCTAAACTAATGTTTTTTGATTCGTTAGTCTTTTCCTCATGTGCTATAGTCAAGGTTTCTTTGTCACATGCTCCTTTGGGAATTATAATAAATTTCATATATAAGCCATGAGTCAACAACTAAAAAAAAATCGAAAAAAAAGATTCTTATGATGAATTTAAAAGGATATCCATTCCAAGACTTCACATCACATCCTAGAAAATATAAAGGATTTTGTTTCACCAAAAGAAAGCAAGATGCTTAGGTCAACCAACATTAACTTCTAGCAAATCTATACTCTACATTAAAGAAGAGTCCAGTGCTCTCTCGAAGTGCCAAATGTCAATGGCTATTTGTGCCATGTGTCCATTTTAGAAAAGAAAAGAAAAGAATGGCAATCTTTTTAGAAAAAATTACCTTACCTGCTTAAATAGAAAAAAGGGAAAGGAAAGAAAAAGGAAGAAATGCCAAAAAAAAAAAATTAAAAGAAAGGTTATTTCATCATTGTTGATATTACAAGAAATTCTTTTAAAAAAATTGAAAATTTTTTCTCCACTTTTTACCAAGCAAAAAAAAAAAAGAAAAAAAATTTCTTTCTAATCTAAGACAAGGGCAAGGTGGATCAAAGCAGAGAATGAAAACATTTTTTTACTGCATTTTGTACCAAGAAAAAAGTGCTTTTGAACCAAAAGGAGGGATAAAACCAAAATAGAAAAGGAAGACAATGGGGAAAGCAAAAAGGGGGATAACAGAAGAAAAAAATAGATCAAGGAAAATCAAGTTTACTGATGGAAGAACATGTCCTCTTACTCTTACTCCTTTGCGGTGAGTTTGGTGCCATGTTCTTCCTCATCATTCTCTTCCTTCTCCTCTTTCTCCTCTGTCCCAAAATGTGGCTGACTCCCCACCCTTCTCAGTGTTCTTCTCATGTTTCTCCATAGCGCCCCCACCCCCTCCCGCTTCTCTCCTCCTCCTCCATGCTTTTACCCTCCTTCTCTTCCTTCACTTTTCTTTTCTTTTCAGCCTACTCTGCTTCTTTTTTTTTTTTTTAAACATTCAAATCATAGAGTTTCTCATGGAAGCTTCTAGGGGGCGGAGCAACTTTTTTTTATTTTTTACACTATCAAGCCAACCACAGAGCTTTTGGGAAAAACAATATGCAGGCACTCCTATAGAACGGTCAGTGCAGTCCCATACTGCATAAAAAACCAAGCCGGCAGCCCATAAAAGTTCTATGCATTCTGCCACTTTAAACACTAAAAAAAAGGGGGGGAAAAGTGCATGCTTTGTGCAAAAACCTTTCCTTTAGCAATTTGCATACTAGGCCCCAAAAAATATTCCTACATTTTTTTACCCAAAAAATAAATCAAAAAAATTCTGTAAAAAAAAGGAATCTTAACATTTGCAAGAAAAAGTTTTTTTTTTCCCACGTCAACAAGCTTTGTAATCATCAGAAGAGAGAATAAAAAAATTATTGGATCTTCCTGAATTTGGATTATAAATGCTAAAGTCAAAAATTTTATGCCACCATTTGCAAACACTGTAGGTGTTGCACCTTTCTCAAAAAAAAAAAAAAAACAAAGAAAAAAAAATTCTTGCTTTTGATTTACAGTAAACACCTTTGTTTCGATCTGCATACTGGGTGGACAGATTTTTTCCTTTTTGGTGAAGGATCCACAATTTTTTTTTACTTACACATATTTTGCAATATATATTTTAGCTCAAAATTTATATATTGAATTTTTTTTCCAAAATTTCTCGAGTAAAATGTTGTTTCTTTACATACATTGAAGTGTGCATTCCCTGTTGCAATAGGTTCTAATTGGTTTTTTCCTTGTTATGGGATAATAGAATTGGCCTTTTTTTTTATGCAATAGCTACTTTTCAATTCCATCTTATGCGTATGTATGTTTATTTGTTCTTATATTTAAATGTTGACCATTGCCCGGTAAGCATTGCTGAATTTTGCCCAAAATGAATCATTTAATAATTATCCATTTACGGTTTCTCTATTGATGTTTAATTTACTGGTTAATTCTATTTGCATGCATGGACAAAATAAAATTTCATCAAAGCTTATGTTGGAGGAAGTCACACAAATATTATCACTTCCTGTGCTGATTTACAGAATTGAAGTTTAGGATGATGTTTTTTGTAAGATCTTTTGTTAATATTATCCTAAGCCAGAAGAATGAATATTAACTCTGAAAAAATATATTTGAGCCAAACTTTTTGCGAGGAAATGCCTGCACAAACATCCTTAGCTGCAGACAGAGTAATACACTTTGACCATCGTACTTTTTGCATAAGTTTGCTCACATATTTTCATTTTAGAAAATTAGTAAAATTTAATCATAATTTTAATAACATGTGAAAAGGACCATCCAAAGAGCCAAATAGAAAGACTGGGTACAAGATAATATGGCTTAAGACAAATCTATATCATTAACATTTTTTTTATAAAAATATGTTTTTTTTAGCTTTTTTACTAAGCTCGAGTAAAGAAGCCACGGGAGAGGAAGAATAAAATAATTATATATTTTTTAATGCAACCACTATTTTTTAAAAATTTTGTTAATTCTACATTCCGGTGCATAGCGTGGCTTTCTTGCTAGTAAAACAATAAGAATGAGCTTTACTAGTTCATATAATTTTGCCATATAACAAAGAAACAATAAGAACTCTAGGTGCTAGACACTAATGAAATGTTTAACAAGGCTTGCCATACCATATACTGAACTACATAAACTACTAGTTCGGTATCGATAAGCCAGGGGGGGGGGGGAGGGGGTACTAACACTCGATACACCAAACTAGCCCTATATCGACATCGTAATAAGTTGGCACCGATACAGGACCCAATGGCTGGTGCTGAGACAACGAACCTTAGTTTAACAAATATAACAACTATATGAGGTTTCAAAATGGGACGCCCTATGCAAGACATTCCATTTGCATTACAAAGTGGGTGTTTGATCCTTTTTTGGTCCAATTGGTATCGCCATTATTAACTTCATGCTCAAAATTCACTTGGCCAAGACACTTAAGACGAATAGCACCATCCATCCAGTCAGTTAATATCACTTGCAAGCATCAATTTTTAAGGCTAGTTTGATGTTAACATAGCTCACTATCGAAATTCAATATTTGATGAGTTGGTGTCCCTGTTTAGTATGTGTACAAAGGACAAGAGGAATGCATGAATATATGTATGTGTACACACACATGGTACTCATTCAAGAGTACACGAGAACAGTATCTTCGTAAAAGATTTTCCATTTTCTTTATGGTAATCATTTGATAAGGATGCTGTCATTGTAATATTGTTTTAGCATCTAGTATGTCTGATATAATAAAGACTTTATAGAGAAGGAAAAGTAAAGAACTAAAAATTCAATAAACAGCCCATGATGATCTGCTAAAAGAAAAAATTGATGATCATTATCATTGTTCATAGCAACCTAAGAATTACAAGACAAGCAGATATAGCAGTTTGCAGAGTCTTACATGAGAAATAAAAAGAGCTAGCTAATTAGAAAAGGCTGATTTATTCCAAGAATTTTCCATACAACCCAACTAGCAAAAGCAGGTCAGCCAGATAAATCAACATGGTTGACTAACAGTCAAAAGAAAAAGGGAGTAAAAGTCACCTGAGGAAACCAAAAATTGAAAATGAGATGCTTTCTAATAAAAGAACCAACCACCAAGGTCACCAGAATACAAAATTAGCCATCCACATGCATGCATAAGAAGCACCAAAAAAAAAAGGAAAAAAAAAGAAAGGAAAGAAGAAAGAAAGAAGAGAAGAAGAATAGAAAAGCAAACAAAAATCTTGCAGGCAGCACTGCTTCCGGTCGGTAAGATTCAATTGTCTGGTTACCTAATTTCAGTGAGGTATAGGAACTGAAGATATTCATCCAAGATCCTCATAAGGAACTCAATCAAATTCCTCAAAAACCTCAAAAAAGTTTCCAAGCATGGATGCCGCCCAATGGTAAATCTGCCAAATTTAAGCAACATGGGCCCGAAAAGCATAACTAAGACTAACAAAATCACATCCAAACATTAAGGATCATGGTCTAGCAAGGCAGCTGAACACAATATAATTATGTAGCCTCGCAGCAAACCTTGGAGCACCTTGGAGCTCCAATACCATGAAACTTGGAAGAAATGTTGGATGGATAGATTAGAAAGCAATGATCTACTAAAGAGGGAAAATTGTTAGATATGTGTACCCTAAAAGCCAGAATTGGCTGACACTTGTAATACACATCTAGAGGGCAAAATTGTAATTTTGACTATAAATAATAAAATGGATTATTTTCGATCACATATGTGTATTTAGTGTCTGTGATACATCCCTTAAGTTAATGGTAATGAAAATTCTTATTTTCAAGAGTTGAAAATTTAAGACAAGAATTTTCATTATTAA
>QRFJ01000347.1:0-15629 GCA_006176705.1 Cocos nucifera | reverse complement strand
CTCCTCCTTGGGATTGATTTCTGACATCCTGATGGTGGATTTTTTGATGGAATCACCGTCGAAGGCTGCCGCATGGCCTACACTATCTCGATGAGGCTCCGAATCTGCTGCATCAGCAGGTTGAACTGCTTCGGATCTACCATGACCGTCGGTGGAGGAGAAGATTGAAATACCGACGATGGAGTAGGAACAGACTGATCTGACCCAGATCTGATGGTAGAAGCAGTAGATCTTTGGATAGTCGTCCTCTTTTGAGGCATTTCTCAGAATTGAGGGAGAGGATGGAGATGGACTGTGATGGGTGCTGGGACTATTCTCGCAGAATGGTCATGCAAAGTAGAGAAACAAGTAGATTTTATTACTTTTTTGAAACAAACCCATCAAAAGTTTATTCAATATTTTATCTGGGGTTAAATTATAGGCTTTGTTATAGCGAATATGATGGTAACTAGAATTTAGGGGATTAACGTGTTTACATGAGTGAGGTACCGCACAAAAAGTCATGGAAATTTTATGATGCCATAGATGACAAGTTGCGAAAGTTATATGGGCTAACAATCGAGCATTGGAAGATAAATGTTACAGATCCCATATAGATGTTAATTTAACTTTAGGAATATACCAGCTAGACTGCTAGAGAATTGAGGTTGGGAGAACCATCCTAATTATAAAAAAAAAAAAATTGTCCATTTAGTTGTGCTACGTTAGAATCTTAAACAATTGCATCTTTTACGCTTAGATGCCTATCAAGTATAATGTGCTATAAATATTTTGATGGTAAGAACGAAATGATGGTGATTTCATTTTGAAATTGAAAGGCAGAATGTTAGGATAAATATTTTTTTTTTAAATTTTAGATAAATGTTTCATTTAGGAGAACAAATTTGTCAATTTGTTTCTAATGAAATTTAGAAAGCAAGAATTATTGGAAATTATGTTTGAAAATCAATCATCTAAGTTATAGATTATTGTGCTCCTCATGTAATTTATATATGAATTATTAATTAATAAAAAAATATTTATCTTATTCATCATAAATTATCTATCTTTTTTAAATGAACTCTTGCATTATGATGAAGTTATTAGAACCACTAACAATCGATAAAGGATGATTTATCGGATGGTTCTTAAAATTATTCATGATCAAATGATATGTTATTAACTAGGATGATAATTTATCAAGTATAAGTCGTTATGTGCCATATGCATTTATTGTCCTTATAACTAAGAGATGCGGAGATACTGGTATGATATGCAAGTGAGATCATAAGAGTACATCTACACTGAACGTGGATCAATCTTATGTAGCACTCTACTGTCAAGAGTAGCTAGCGAAGGCTATGGGTATAAATGTCTCTCTGACCTGAGATCACTATGGTGACTTACCAGCAACTCATTATACTTTGGTGCCAAATTATTTATATTTTTAATACAATGACGGAAGGTTTCTAGGTGAAGTCAAGTATTTGTAAAGTCGACGTGTGAGTTGAAATGGAATTGACCATTCCAAAGAGTTTGGAGAGAATGACTCGCCGCATTATAATTAAACAAAATCTAGGTCTAGATAATTCTTATGAGGAGTTACGTGATTTATAAGGTTGAGACACCATATAGATAAATTGATTAAAAGTTGATAGTTAACTCTGAAGTCATCCTGAGCATTAAGGGTCAAAGGCATGAATTATACAATAACCATAGGCTAGGGTTCTTAAATGTTGCTTTACATACATTCGAATTATCCAAACATCGGGTATCATAGCTAGATGGTTACTGTGATTGGTATAGAAATTTATTTTTATGCTACTAGCTTAGGTTCGAACCTATGGGATCATACACATAAGAGATTTTTATCTGATCAGATGGTTGATCAATGATTATGAATCATTTCAAGATCAAATCATCAATACGATTGATGATTGATCAAGGATAAGTATTGTAGGAGGATTAATTAGTAATTAGATTGTTAATTAGCTTAATTTGATTGAGCATTAGGATTGAGATCAAGTCTAATTGAATTAGATTCAATTTGGTTTGGTTTGGACTTGATAAGGTCAAGTTTAATTGATTTATGAGATAACTCAATTACAAGGAAGTTCAATTTTCTATTCGATTAGGACTTATGTGCACCTAATTTCTAATTGGCTTAAGATTTAAATCAAATTTAAATGAAGATTTAATCAAATTTAAATGAGCTTCTAGTTGGACTAGGATCATCCTTAAATAGGTTGTACTAATCTTAATTTAAATAGATTAAAATTTGGTTTGATCAAAGAGAACAAGAGAGCCCAGTTGGACTGGGACTCTCTTTCCTCTTGCTTGCGCCAAGTACCAAAGCCCCATGCCCATATATTCTGAAGTTTGCGTGAGTTTTTCTCGTACCTAAGGATACCCCATGCATGCCTCTCTCTCTTGGTTATGGAAATAAGTTTTGATTAGGTCAAACTAGGCAAGTTGTTATTTCCTTAGACTCTATTTGGTGGAGATTCATGATTCCCAAACTCTATCCACAAGTGGCACCTAAATAATTCATATTGGATCTAATTTTGGGCATGGGATAGAAGGAACTTTTGAATGCTTTTATGGTTGTCCATGCCTAGAAAGAATAGGAAGGCGTCCAAGAGTTGGATGCCCCCTATACTTGCTCTCTTAATTACATTCCAAACTAGGTATTTGACCTAATCTAAGATTCTCTATGCCATCCTATTTAAGAGGGCTTTTGGCATGAGAAACCAAGAGGTTTTTACCATGGAAAGGAGTAGAAAGGCATGGGAATTGGGGTGCTTTACTCTTGGGGGCATGGGCTTGTTTTAGGATGACTCTGGTTCATGTCCTGTTGAGAGAAAAGAAAGAAGAGAAGAAAGGTTCTTCTCTAAGGTTTTTTGATCTTTCTTTTGCTCTTGTTTTTGAAAGAGAAGAGAGAAGGGTCTCTCTTCTTATTGCTTATTTGGTTCTTCATCTCTTGGAAGATCTAAGAGATTCGAAGAAAAGAATTCAGATCAACCATCAGGAGGGATTTGCAAGGAGCTAGCACCCCGCACAGATCTTCGATAGTCGAACCTTCAATCAGAATAGAAGCTTCGTATAGACAACCTGTAGAGGCTAGATATTTTATGCAGCTTGGAACAACGATTAAATCTATGAAAATCAGCTGCAAAATTCTCAACCCGTGCTCAGATATAGAGATCTAATCTCTACTGCATTCTAGATTTGATCTAGGTTGGTATTGATATGATCAATACCTATTTACTTTATATTTTCATATTCAAGTATGCATCATATCATGCCATAGATCCTAAATAGTAGGTGTTTAATGATATGATCATATGTATAAATAGATTAATATGATTAATCTTAAGTCTTCCATTTACTTTATTTTGAAAAAGTTTCAAAAGGCATGCATGAAATTCTACATATTTTTCTTTCAATTGGTATTAGAGCTAGGTTTCTTTATGACATGAGTATGTATGTATAAAAATCTAAAAATAATAAAATTTAAGATAGCACATACTAATTATAAGGTCGTTCTGTTGTAAGGTTTATCCCTTATAGTGGAGAGGTTGTTCTAGTATGTGCTGATATGAAAAACGAAATCATAAATAAGTTAGATGAAATTTAAATCGATTTATGATTTATTTTTAAATTTTAGATTTAAAATAAAATGATTTATGATCTAATTTTTGATTATTTAGATGAGATCTACATGATGTATTTCATGTTTAGATCTAGATCTTTATGATACATGTGTTGGATATATGGTTTTGATTTGAATCTAGAAATTATATATGTGCCATGTTTTGTAGAATTTAGATTTAAAACTTAATTTCTATAAAATTCTAGATTCAAAATCGTAGGATCTAATCTAACATTGAAATTAATTCGGATCTGAAATCCTAATGCTACTTGAATATAGTCCCATCAACTCGGTTCTTTAGTTGAGTTTACTCAAACCCCATGTTCAGTATAAATCGAATATGATTCAAAGTAAATTATTTATAATTTAAAATTATTTTAAAATCATGATTCATAATGCACTTAATTAAGAATTAAGAGTTAAACTTTTAGATCTAGAATTGTGAATTAAATATCTAATGATATTGCATAAATCATGGGTTATGGGTTAGCTTGGATTAGGTTAATTAATTAGGTCAGATCTAGGGCTAGAATCAAATATGGACTAAGTTAAAAAATTAATCAAATCTAATTAATAATTAATTAGGATTAGACCAATTATTCTCTATAGATCAATTCAATAGTTGTAGTTGATTAAAGTCAATATATTTGATTTTACCAAATGGATCTGATCGCAGCTCAGTAGTCGAACCCGAGTTTTTTGACGGACCAAATCAAAATTAATAAATCAATTAGTGCCTAAGATAAATCTAGCAATCTAGACTAGTAGATTTTAATTGGCAGCCTACTTACTTGGCTATTTTTTATGGTATCCAAGGCAAGTTTTAACAAACCCTCCCATCGATCTTATTTATCTGGTCAATATGGTTAGTTAGCTTTTGATTAGGTTGCTCATTGATTCAAGCTAACTTATGTCACCTAGGTTAATCAGCATGACTAATTTAGGTGCCATTAACTAGTCTGTCTCTAGTCTTCTTTAGACTTGGTGAAGTTAGTGGGAGAATTGGCCTTTTTCAATGACTTGGTGAAGTTAGTGCGAGGATTCATGACTACTGGTTAATCTCTTCTTTATCTTTAATCACTTAATTAAATTATCTAAATTATTAGATCCTTAAAAAAAATTATTATGAAAATAACAAGATCATAGCCTCCTATTAAGTTATGTAATAATGGATCCATTAGTCTGATAATCATTGGAGGCCCAAAGGTCTGATGCTTAACAGCTATTGAAATTATCATTCATAATATAATAATTTAGTTGTGTCTTTTTGATAGGTGGTTAGGTTGGCCAACTAAAGTCAGGCCTGATCATTCATTAGTTAAATGCACTGAGTATAGTCATGTTAATAGTTGGACCTAACAAGATCTTTTAGTAAAAATCAAAACCTACCGAAAAGAAATCTAGGATAAAATTTAATATTAAAAATTATTTGAAAAAATAATTGATTAAGAACCTACCCATAGATGCATATTTTATGGGTTGGCTAGAGCTTTTCATGGGCCCATATGCAGTTTATGTGGATTCCTACTAGAAAATTAAAGTAATTTTTCAAATTGAAGGTAGAGGCTACCAATTCGTATAAAATAGTGAAAGAATTTTTAGACTAAAGTCCAAGTCTTTAGGCTTATTAATTCACATACTAATAGATATTTTATTCTCTTTTCTTTTTAGATATAGGCTAAATCTTAGTTGTTCCATTTACTATAAGACAGTGATATACTTATAAGATCTAACAACGATAATAAGTATCGAAAGTTTAATATAGTTGAACAACATGAAGAGGTTCGTGTTGGGACTTCTAAGCCCAGTCAAAATAAAAAAATTCAAGACTCATCAAAATCAGGCAGAGTGCTTCTACTATAAAAAGCAGGATCACTGGAAGAAGAATTATTCTCAATATCTTGCTTCGCATGACTCCAACAGGATGAACAAGAGAAAGGAGCAAATAATTGCCATGCAAGGTAATTATATAATAACATCTTGTAATTTCTCTGTTTGTGATACTATTGGATATTTGATACTGAAAGTCTAATTCATATTTGCAATTCGTTGCAAGGACTTCAAGTTAGTAGAAAAATTGAGAATGGCAAACGATTCCTGAATATTGGAGATGGAAAATCTGTTCTTGTTCTAGCTTTGAAAATAGTTCAGCTTATTTTCAATGGTAATGTCATTTCTTTAAATGATTGTCATTATTATCCTTCTTTTATATCGAATATAATCTCTGACGATCTTTTGGCTAAAGATGGTTATTATTTTTTAATAAAAAATAATATTATGATATCATTACGAATGATATTACAAAACTATATGAATAATTAAAGAATGGCATTTATATTTTATCACAATCTGTTAGTGTAATGTATATATCTAATAAACATCCTAAATTACATAATATCATGGATGCCTTTCTTTGGCATTGTCGACTTGGTCATATTAACAAGAATAGAATAAATAAGTTAGCCAAAGAGGAAATCCTCGATGTTGATGATTGTGAATTATTGCTGATCTATGAATTCTGTTTTCTTGGAAAGATGACAAAATCATCTTTTACTGAAAAGGATGAAAGAGCTAGTAAAGTTCTAAGTCTCATACATAGTGATGTATATGGACCTATGAACACTAGTACTAGAGGTAGATATCACTATTTTATTATATTTACTGATGATTTATCTATATATGGGTACGTCTATCTTATGGAGCATAAGTCTGAATCATTTGAAATATTCAAATGATTTTGTTATGAAGTAGAAAAATAAAATAGAAAGAATATTAAAACTCTTCGATCAGACCGAGAGGTGAATATCTTTTCAGTAAGTTTTTGATATATCTAGAAGAGAATGAAATTCTCTCGCAGTGGACTCCTCTCGGTATATCCATCTACATTTATACATAGTAACACTCTGCTGTCAAGAGTAGCTAGCGAAGGCTATGGGTATAAGTATCTCTCTAACCTAAGATCATCAAGGTGACTTACAAGTAACTCACTGTACTTTGATGTCGGACTACTTATATTTTTAATACAATCATAGAAGATTTCTAGGTGCAGTTTACTTATGAAATCGGTGTGTGAGTCAAGATGGAATTGACCACTTCAAAGAGTTTGGAGAGAATGAGTCGCCGTGTTTCAATGAAGCAAAACCTAGGCTTGGATAATCCTTGTAAGGAGTCATTTGATTTGTAAGGTTGAGACACAATATGGATGAATCGATTAAGAGTTGATAGTTAATTTTGAAGTCATCCTGAATATTAAAGATCAAAGGAATGAATTATACGATAACCATAGGCCAAAGTTCTTGAATGTTGCTTTATATACATTCGATCTATCCGGACATTGGATATTATTGTTAAATGATCATTATAATTAGTACAATAATTTGTTTCTATACTATTGGCTTGGGTTCGAACCTATGGGATCATACACATAAGAGATTTTTACCTGATTAGATAGTTGATCAATGATTATGAATCATTCTAAGATCAAATTATCAATATGATTGGTAATTAATCAAGTGCAAGTATTGCAGGAGGATTAATTAGCAATTGGATTACTAATTAGCTTAATTTGATTGAGCATTAGGGGTAAGATCAAGTTTAATTGGATTAGATTTAATTTGGCTTAGTTTGGACTTGATTAGGTCAAGTCTAATTAGTTTATGAGATAATTCAATTACAAGGAAGATCGATTCTCTATTCGATTAGGACTTGTGTGTACCTAATTTTTAATCAACTTAGGATTTAAATTAGATTTAAATGAGATTTAATCAGATTTAAATGGACTTCTAGTTGGATCAGGATCATCATTAATTAGGTTGTACCAATCTTAATTTAAATAGGTTTAAATTTAGTTTGACCAAAGAGAATAAGAGAGTCCAATTGGACCGGGGACTCTCTTTCCTCTTGCTTGCGCCAAGTACCAAAGCCCCATGCCCATATATTCTGAAGTTTACATGAGTTTTTCTCATGCCTAAGGATACCCCATGCATGCCTCTCTCTCTTGGTTATGGAAATAAGTTTTGATTAGGTCAAACTAGGCAAGTTGTTATTTCCTTAGACTCTATTTGGTGGAGATTCATGATTCCCAAACTCTATCCATAAGTGGCACCTAAATAATTTAGATTGGATCTGATTTTGGGCATGGAATAGAAGGAATTTTTGTGTGCTTTTATGATTGCCTATGCCTAGAAAGAATAGGGAGGCGTCCAAGAGTTGGATGCCCCCTATATTTGCTCTCCTTATTACATTCCAAATTAGATATTTGGCCAAGTCTAAGATTCTCTATGTCGCCCTATTTAAGAGGGCTTTTAGCATGAGAAACTAAGAGGTTTTCATCGTCAAAAGGAGAAAAAAGGCGTGGGAATTGGGGCCCTTTACTCTTAAGGGCGTGGGCTTTCTTTAGGATAACTCTGGTTCATATCTTGTTGAGAGAAAAGAAAGGAGAGAAGAAATATTTTTCTTTTGGATTTTTTGATCTTTCCTTTTTTCTCTTATTTTTGAGAGAGAAGAGAGGAGGATCTTTTTTCTTAATCCTCCTTTGGTTCTTCATCTTTTGAAGGATCCAAGAGATTTGAAGAAAAAATTTAGATCAATCATCAGAAAGGATCTACAAGGAGCTAGTGCTCCATGCGGATCTTCGATCGTCGAACCTTCGATCAGAATAGAAGCTTCATGGGGACAACCTGTAGAGATTAGACATCTTGTGCAACTTGGAACAATGATTAGATCCATTAAAATCAGCAGTGAAGTTCTTGATCCGTGCTCAGGTATAGAGATCTGATCTCTATTGCATTTTAGATTTGATCTAAGTTGATATTGATATAATCAATACCTATTTGCTTTATGTTTTTAGATTCAAACATGCATCATATCATATCATAGATCCTAGATGGTAGATGTTTGATGATATGATCATATGCATAAATAGATTAATAGAATTAATCTTAAGTCTTCCGTTCATTTTATTTTAAAAAATTTTGAAAGACATGCATGAAATCTTACCTATTTTTCCTTCAAGAATATGATAGCATTGTTGGAATTTTGAGGTTAGCACACACTATTTGAATTAAAACAGGGAGTTGAGCACTAATAACATGTAATCAAGCACTTAAATTATGAGTTTTGTCCGTAACTTCTCATTTATACATTAGCCAATAGACTAAAACTCTCTCTACAACATGAAGTAAAATAAGCTACTTCTACAAGTTATCTAACTTTTTACTTCAATGATAAATGTTATTAATTATTCTCTTGATTGTTGATAGCTATCATCCAAGAAAGTTATTACATAAGAAAATGATGGAATGCAAAATTATAAATAATAGTGAAAGAGATGTGAGGAAAAGTTTGATTGGCCAAATCTATTTAGGCACACTTACTAAGACTATGTATATATTACTCTAAAATTCCAAAGGCCAATGAAAATTATATGATAAATACTAATTCATAATGATTATTCTATCATAATTAAAATTTATAGCCTTTGTATACTTGATTTTATAGTCTTTATTTGTCTTTCATTTAAAAATATTATATAATATTTATCCACATCAATTTTATAATTTTTTATATTTATTTATTATCAAATTAAATTATTAATTAAAAAAATGATAAATTGTGTGATGTAACTAGTTATAAAAAAAAAGGCAAGTTGCTTACGATGGATCTTCGCATTTTGGCTCAGTAATGAATTAGCTCTCAAACCTTGGACTTAAAAGCCGCTCTCTCTCACAGAAAATATGCTGGAAGAAAGACATTTTGGCATGCGTGCGGCCAAACTAAAAGCTATTAGATAAACAAAGCGAAAATTTGAAACTTAATTTTGCTTGTACATAAGACTGAGCTATATGTTTATGGATTCACACTCTATTCTCACACTCTTGAGGCCAAGTCCGGTATTCTTTATGAGTCTATAAGAGGAGAAATAATTGGTTAGAACCATTCCACCCTTGGACCCTCTGATAAAAATTTAACATATCATCCAAAAAAAATGAACTCCTTATCCATTCAAAATTTTAAACCAGGCTTGGATAATGGTAAATCTTTTTTTAATATAGAATGATATGTTAACTTTTTATTGGATGATCCAAGGTATACGTGGTAGAATGGTTCTAATCAATAGTTTTTATAAAAGAGACCCTCAATTATTTTTCACTTTGGCTTTAATCCTTAGCGAGCATCTACAATGACGGACGTGTGGATCCAACATGGGCTTTCCTTCCATTCTCCTCTAATGAAGGAGAAATTATTGCATGCACCAGGTGCAAGTGAACCAAGGCAAATCCCGGAGCATACCTATGGTGGGTAGCGCGTGATAGGGAATTGGTGAAACACAAGAGGCAGCGTGGCATGTTATCTACCGTGGATTTGGCACGGTCCAATTTGCATCTAGTGCATGCAATACGGAGGCCTAATGAAGGGCCCAAAGTTAATCAAAGTCATTCCACTTGACACATTATTTTGGTGCCTGCAATAAGAAGGAACTCTTGAGATATTAGTACAACAAGATATCTATGGATCTTGGAAAGTAAACTACCTAGCCATGTTGAAAACCACAGACTTTGTGCATTATTGCGGAACGCATGTATCCCATAACTACGTTGTGTTTCTCACTCAAAGAACCCATCCAACCAGCTTCTCTTAAATTTAGCATCTTCTCTTTCAAAGAAATCCTCATATTATTACAAATAAAAAAGAAATCCCATCAAATGGGGTCTCTCTCTCAATCAATCTCTCTCCCCAAATCACTTTCCCCATCTTTTCCTTTTTCTTTTTAGTACATGTACAATATTCTAGTAATTATGATGCAGTATGGAACAAAATAAAGTTTCTACTCTCTCAATGTTTGAAGTCAGAAAAATTTGAAATCATGGCAATCCATCCTCCAATGATGCCTCCATCCTCCAATGATGTCTCCAATCTTGGCTGGTAGATGACAAGGATCCAGTTATCTCATCCCTAATAGAAGTTTCAATAGTTTAACCAAACAATGAACATCTTCCCTGAACGTCATGCAGGAATAAATTAATCATATCAATCATTCCTTCCTTGTTCTCATCCCTTAAAAAACAAAAAAAAAAAACTTTTAAACATGCCTTGAATTAATTTAGGTCTATATGTCGACTGAATGGTCTGTTTTCATTTTTTTGGTAAAAAACTGAATAGTCTTTTAAAAATCATTAAAAACCTTAGTAGGTGATGTATATTCATAGCGTTTTTTTTGTTTTTTTGGTAAGTTAGACGCATTCTCTTTTAAATTAGAACAGCATAATATATTATGCAGGCTTTGTGTCCGAAAGGGTACACGTTGGTGATTTCATCTTTGCCATTGCAATTAAAAAACTGTCCAAGGATCAAAACGGCAACTCTAATAACTTGCTTTGAGGACAGGGTCACAATGTTTGACTATTTAATAAAAAATTTTCATCACAAATATCATAATGGTGATGCAATACCCAATTAGCTGTAAACATTTGCTTAAATAAAGTTATGGAACAATCGCATGCGACTTTTAGAACTCAAAACCAGTAGTATTTTAAGAAAGTGATTGAGAAGAGAGATTAGCTTATGACCATATGCAAGTATTGCATTAATAACCATGTAAGACAAAATCACTTGCAGATTTGCTGAAAAGAAATAAATTTGACTAAAATTGGCCTTTGAATTGTCAATTAAATTGTTATATTTCGATCTACTGTAGCTTTCTAAAACCTAACAGGTTTAATTGTTCATGTTGAAAAAGATGGTAGGACGATAGGTGGAGCAAAGTGACATAGACATACAACAAACTAAAATTATTTTCTTAACTCCTCCCCAATTTAGGTACATAGGGTGGTTACTAATATTTATAGATTCGAGATCACCCAAATGGTTCACGGCCGGTGAAGCTACTTTTCCACCTAAAATACCCATCAGGCACCAATTTCCCACTGGCATCCCATGTCTGATCCAAATTCGTTTTATTTGTTCCATTCATCCCACCAACTTGGACTCCTTCCATCTCGGGCTCATCTTTTTTAAGCTCATCCAACAACGCCACCTAACGCTTGCCGCGATTTATTGCAGTACAAACCATATACGTGCCTACTTAAACACAAACAGAACATAAAACTCTTGTCCAACCAAAGAGTCAAGACTTTCCAACCAGCTTTTCTTGGATATATCTATTTTGAATATTTTGTGACTACATCTTTTTCTTAGTGTTATTCGTAATTATAATCTAGCAAACATATAGAATTTTGAAACTAAATGACGGATTTATCTTTCAACAAGTCAATATCCAAATTTTAACAGAACTTTTAAGTGTTCAATTAAAAGAATCAGCGAGCGAAATTTTAAGAGCATGTTGTTCAAGATTCCTATTTGCAATTGTTTTTATATGGAGTTTTTCAAAAGTGTCTTCTTATGGGACAAACTGGATATGGATCCAAAGTAATATCTGTTGAAATTTTACCTCTAATAATCTTGAATGCAGGATAATTGTTACACCGAATGTGCCCTGTTTTGGGAGTTTTCCCAATTATTCCTCGAAAAGTCGAACTTAAAACTTGTTGAGCTAGTGGATGTCATTTGGCATGCGTACGTGTTGCTTGGAACAATTGCCAATGAAAACAACCATGACGTGAAGTGCTGAAGAAATCAAAATAAGAAATTGGAAATTTTGGTTCGGTGCGCTAAATTTCTTTTTCAGGTGATGGTGAAGGTATTAAATATAATTTAAGCTAACTTTAGATACCATTAAGGCATTAACTTGCCTCGCAGGCTGCATGTGATAATTATTTACTAGAATTAGCTAATAGCATTTATACCAGTTGCTTTTGGGGTATATCAACTATTAACCATCAAACGGAGGATGCTGAAGGTCTTTTTTTTCTTATTTTATACCGGACGAAGTTAGGTCACGGCCAATCCAAATGTTGTTAAATGTTGAACAAAAGTTAGGTCATCGTAGCCAAGATGCGCTTGATGTTCCTCATCATGTATAAAGGGACCTCCATCGTCCAATTTAAGTAGAAACCTCTATTTTGTTCCAGAAGCACATACATGGTGATGGTTTATGGTTCAGATATATGCTCATTCTATAGCTTCTATAGCTGCACTAATGTTCCTCTTCCATGGACTTTGCAGCTCAAAACTAGCTCTCTCTCTCTCTCTCTCTCTCTCTCTCTCGGCTCTCTATATCAAATAAGCCACAGGCTACGCTAGGCTCAAATCACTCAAGTCGTCTGGGATGGTTGAAATTATCTAGACTTAGGTAGAGCTGAATGGGCCCTTTTTTTTTTTTTTTTTTTTTTTTTTTGTTGTTGTGGTACAAAAAAAGCGGCAAGGAGAGGCGACCGGCATAGCAATCTCCTTTGGGGTCCAACCTCCTTTGGGGTCCAACTGAGCTACCACCTTGGTGGTAGCTTAATGGACTTCAGCAGAAACATATATAAAAATAACTATTTTCTTAATATTTTAATTTTCTTAATAACTACAATTACATTTTCTTCCTGCTAAACTTGTACCAAAAAAAAGGGGGGGGATTCTAATGCATGAGAATCACGTGCAGCATCGCATGTTCAAGTCATTTTAAAGCTAATCCTATATCTAAAATCTCTAGTAATTCCACATGCGTTATTTCCAAGCTCTCTCTTCTTCCTTGGTCATCTTAAGCAGATCCAAACTACACTTCTGAAGCATGCAATGCAAGCACCACCAGTGTCCTACTATTGACTCATTAACCAGTGTCCTTGGTTAATGAGTCTTATTACTGGGTGGAGCAGGTGGTGGCCTTTGAGCTGGGGCTGGGCCGGTGGATGGCGGCGATCAGGGATGGCCTTGTGGAGGCGTTGCAATGGCTTAGCACATATGAGCATGCATATGGAGCCGAGGTTGGAGAAACCGCATGTGATCGGAATGGGCGCAGCACAAAAGGGAGATGCGAAACATGGAAATCTCAATTAAAAGTTAGTTAGTATAGAATTTCTAACAAATATATTATTTTAAATTTATTTTAAGAAATATGAAAGGAAAAGAATAGACAATGCTATCTAGTGGCTTGCAACGAAATTTTGTTGCTCAGAGCCAAAGAAACAAGTTAGTGTTGTTGGCAATGATAGTGAGCGAGCGTACACCGAATACTTTTATAAACGGTTCTTTTCTCAATAACTCTATTATATTAAGATATTTAAGAAATAATTTTTTTTTATAAATAATTTTTATAAATTATTGCAGAAGATTAGAATACAAAAGATAAATGTGTATCTATGTTCGTCATTAATTTACGAAAAACGACAACAGCGAATGCTCAGACGAATATCAAAATCAGATTTTTCTCCACTAACTTTCTCTCAATAAGCAGCTATTCGATGGAACAAATCAGAGAACTAACCTCACGGTATTTATAGAAAGTAGAGAGGAGACATAGCTGTATAAAATAAAATCCTAATAGATCCATCCATCATGAGCTCATGTCGGACTAAAGTCAACACTGAGCTGTCCTAATCACACCAATCCAATATAAGATGCATCTGATCCAAAACAAAAGGATCACAAACAATTTTGGACTCATAAGCATGTCTATTAACTCGAATCATATAATCAACCCATTTTTAATGAAATAATAAAATAATTAATTAATAATAGCCCATAATTAAAAAAATTCTCACATTTTTTCACTTAGGTAATATTAATTAAGATTTTAAAATATTTTATTTTTTAAAAAAAATGATTTTTGGGTTGAATAATAAAAAATATAGTATGTGGCCATGATTTTGAAAAATATTTGATTCATAGATAGCAACTTAGAATTGACTCGGTCCAATAGTATTGATCATGTTGAATCATGAGAGTTATTGCATCCTTTATCTGACACAAGATCTATCCATGGTTACAAACATAACTAACATTATCGACATGAGTCTTGGTGTAGTAGTGTAGCAAGAAAATAACATACAAAAGTGATCCAAATATATGCTATTTTCATTGTCAGTCCTTCAATTTTTCTTCAACATACTTGGGTATAAAATAAGCAAAAAAAATTCTAATGGCTTTGACAACAAGCCATTCTACCTTACATACTCAACATGGTGTCAATGACGAGACAGCACAACATATCTGAGACTCGACACTTGGTCTCATATTTCATACAGTAGGTACATAAACAAGAGATATCTTTAGGTATGCTAAAATAAATATGTACACATAAATAAAAAAATTAAAAATAAATATATCATTAATTTATCATGCTAATCATGTATATAAAAAATATACGAGATGTAAAGAATCCATAACAATAAAGCAATAATAAAATATAAATACAAAGTTACTTTCATTAACTAAGTACATCAAAAGAACTCAGTATGCCCATTATTGGTGCAGAATCTGGTTGGCACCGGATCGAGCTGGAGTTGAGGAAGAAGAGATTGCCATCGATGACTTGCAAAATAAAATTCCATCTGAAGTTGGTGGTGGTGGCTTCGACAGGATTCTCCAATGATCAAATCAGTTTTTCTGGCCAATAGAAATGGAGTGCTCAGACAAGAATTCAACAGAATTTTAGAAAGAAGAAGAAAGCTTAGAGAAAACATATCTAGAGGATCTCTTTTATAGATGGAACCTATAGCAGACTGATAGTGATGACCGTAACCATTCGATAGTGAGCCGCTCGGGGCCACGTGGAGTTTATTACGGAGAGAGGGGTCCGTTGTCGTGATGTGGCCGTTCGTTGAGATTTAATAGTTGAAGTTTGGAAGAAGCATGCATTGGTTGGTGAAGAGCTTTGATATACATCAATTTCAGAGAAGTTTGGACTCCTAAAGAAAACTTGACGGAAGGAGAAATTTGAAAGGAGTTCGGCTCCTGGAGAAATCCGACTGAAGGAGAAGTCCGGAAGGAGTTCGGCTCTTTGAGGCATCTAACAGAAGAAAAAATTTGGAAAGAGTTTGGCTCCTAGAGGAATCCGACTGAAGAAGAAATCCAGAAGAAGTTCGGCTTCTGTAGGAATCTGACTGAAGGAGAG
>QRFJ01000346.1:432379-460604 GCA_006176705.1 Cocos nucifera | reverse complement strand
TAAGGACGAACAACGCAGCACCGCGCTACCACATCATAAGAACATCCCATCGAATGAAAGAGAGGGCCTTAAAAACCCTTTCTTCATTCTTATGGGACCGGACGGCCAAGAGAACTCCTTAATCAGGGAACACTTCAATACACCAAAACAAAATCAGATCTATATCAGTACTATCTCATATATGAGTATCAGGATCTAATTATGGCATAATTGCAATACATCGCTTGTGATCATAATCATTCATATTTTTAGATCAAAATTATTCTCATTTGATAATCTAAAAAATTTTAGATTTAAATTGATCTAATCAAAACAAATTTTAGTCTAGACAATTATGAGAACTATTCTTACAACTAGTCTAGACAATGCATCAATCATATCTCATATGATATTCAAAAATTAAATAATTTATTTACTATTTTTTAGATCTTTATTATAACACTTAATAATATCAAAAAAATAGTAAATAAAAAGATTTAAAGATATGATTTAATCAGATTATAAATCTAAGAACATACCAGACTATTTATAGAACTATTCTATCAGAAACTTAGTCATGCATATCTTCTAATCTTAGATCCCAAATTATTTAATTTTAATTCTTCTGATTTCAGATCTGAAACATCCATGTGACATCTGAAATACTTATTTTCTGATTAAAATTAAATTTAAAATCAGATCTAAACAATTTAGAACCATGGCTCTGATACCAGTTTAAGGGAAATCCTGATTTCCGGTCCAGGTTCGTTCAGATCTGATCAGATCAAGAGATATATTTCAAAAATTTTTCTCTTGATCCCAATCAGATCTTGATATGTTTCAGATCTGATTCTTATTATTTTAATAAATAAAATAAAATTAAAAGATAAATTAAATCAAATTTAATTTACCTGATTTGGGTAATCCTATTACCCTGTTGATGATCCTGTTTGCAGCGGAAGGTTCTGGATCTTAGCCACGCAAGCGCCTGGCCTCTACCGGTATCCACTCGGGTTGGATCTGGAGATCCTCTTCTTCTCTATCACACCTCCAAAAATTAGATCTGGATCTGATCTGGAGGATCTTCAAAACTCCTTTTGAAGATCAGCAGTCGTCCTTTGCAGCAGCGCAGCCTTCTTGCTTTTGATCGCCTTTCTTTGATCTGAATCGCACCAACCAAGGTCCAAAACTCCTTTTGGACGTGGAGAGCAAGGGGAGAAGGTGGTTTGGCATGGAGAAGGAGGGGAGAGGCAGCCTTGGGGCATGGGGAAATTCTCAATTCAATCTCATTCAATCTGAGTTGGGCGTACAGGGTCTTATTTATAGACTAGCTGTGATCCAACTCCTCTTCTTCCCAACCAATCACAACCCTTTGTGAAATCAGATCTAAATCTGATTGGTGGGAATAGAGTCCCCTGGATTCCTCCTTAGAGGGTGCCTAAGACCAGTCAAAGTTGGTTCTTAGAAGAACTCTAATTGGAATCCAAAAAGGAGATGGAGTCCTTGTCCAACAAGGACTCCTAGGCGCCTCCAACTTGGGCACACGCCTAGGGTGGCGTGCGCCCTTCTCCTTGCCAGGTTCTGGCAGGGGGACAGGCCCCCACCAGCTCTCCAATAGGTGCATGACATGTGGTCAAAAGTCAAAGTGTCAATGGTCAACGTTTGACCAGTCAAAGGTAGACTTTTGACCAAAGTCAAAGAACAAGAAATGGCAGGTGACCAAAAATGGCAGGTAATGTCTTACAAAATAAGACAACCTTTTCTGACTTGGACAACCTCCAGTCAGACCATATGAAGGCCTCTGATTGAGCACAAACTCCTTTGGCTCAGACAGGACAACTTATTTATGATAGCAAAAGAAGAACGTTAGGTTCAATCGAGTGCTAGCACGATTTCCTTGAACCTAATTGAATCTCATTCAGATCAATTGAACTAGATCAGTTCAATTGATGATCACCAGATTCAAACCCTTGTTTGTGTGACCCAGTTAGGTTCAGTTCTGTATGGTAATGGGATATGTCATGATCTCTATCATCGACATCATCGAAACTCCTTTCGATGGATCAGAACTCTTCTGATTCGAACAGCTAGAATGATCGATCATCTAAATCATTCTAATTGCTCCCAAAATCCACCAGTGACACCTAGCAGTATATGGTGGCAACCCATCAGAGCTGAATGCGAACCTCTTGGTGCAGCTACCTGTGTGATTAAGTTCTTCTATCTTGAGCCCCGATCAGATTAGGGTTAAGGTGAACTCGTCAAACCCTAGTCTCTGTCATATGATGTAATCATTCGATTCGAGTCCAATGTGAAAATCTAAATAGAAACTCTTTCTATTATTTCACTCTGCCATGGCCATGGGCTTCTGGACTTGATTCTCATGATTCATCATAGGGCTGCTCCTCTACCACCGAGGTAGATAGATTCCATCTTGATGCCATCCAGTTCCTACAATGAACATGCTATAGCCAACATACACCTCAGGGTTCCATATGGCTAGGAGACCGAGTAATGGTGTAGTCAAACTATAACACCCTCAAGGTGAACTGCCGATGCACCTCAGGTCAAAGAACCAGACACACTACTGCAGCATCGAGTCAGTCATTGACGAGAAGGTAGACTCCCTAATGACTACTCGAGGTGGTCACGCTCAGTGCCCTCGTTCTCTAACGAGTACCTGTACTCTCGCTCCGGTGTCTCCACACCGTAGACTCAAGACTCATCTACTAAAGAGAAGCGATTGTACACCAACCTTCCGGATCAATCACCATCCTCGTGATGATCCTATGGTCGGGAGCAATTTATGAGTTAATAATGATTATTCATGTCTTAAATTTTCAACTCTTGAAAATATGAATTATCATTACCATTAACTCAAAGGATGTATCACAGACACTAAATACACATATGTGATAGAAAATAACCCATTTATTGATTTTAGTCAAAATTATAATTTTGCCCCTAGAAGTGTATTACAAGTGTCAGCCAATTCTGGCTTCTAGGGCACATATATCTAACAATCTCCCACTTGTCCTAAAGCCAATTGGCTACAAGTCTAAGTCCCATCTTCTCAAGGTGGGCTTCGATCTTCTGCTGGCCCAACGGCTTTGTAAGTGGGTCTGCCACATTATCTGTGGAGTTGACTCTCTTGACCTCGACGTAACCCTTTTCGAGGTAATCGTGGATGGGGTGGTATCACCGTTTGCTTGGAACTCTTCCAGCTGACAGCACCACCATTGCACACAAACAGTCTGCCAGATGTCGACTTTCGATCATCTATATCAGACATGAAATCTGAGTCTGTGTATCCCTGGACTTGGAGTTCTCCGTTTGGGTTGAGAGCACATCGAGGGGGATTGAGCCGACTCAGTCTCAGCACTAAACCAACTAAGTTCCACTGGATCGGCTCAGTCTGAAACTGAGCTGGCCCAGTCCTATACCCTATCAGCAGTCCCGAATGCACAGCTCTCTATTTTGCCTATGCTCTGAGACTTAACCGATCCAGTTTTGGATTGAGTTAGCTAACCTACAAAAAATCTTTTTTCTGCAGTCTTGATTTTTTGGCTTTGGTTCCTTGCTTCACCTTATATTCTAGGACTTAGAAGCACCAACCAAGCCCCTAGAATCTTTGGAGCCATCATCGTGACTCCTCCCGTGGCCTCTCAAGATTTGGAAGCACCATAAATCCTCATAGAAGGTACTAAAACCTCGGGAGCAGTAGCTTCAGCGGGTGCGGTCAAGCTTGGAGTGTCGATCTTGGCCTTCTTGGAGGTCTCTCCAAGTGCACTATCCTTCCTTTTGTGAGCCTGGAGTTCTTAGGATAGTCTCTTCAATTCTTCCGGGTTCATTTCCCCTACATCAGTATAGACATTGTTAGATATATGTGCCCTAGAAGCCAGAATTGGCTGACACTTGTAATACACTTCTAGGGGCAAAATTATAATTTTGACTAAAATCAATAAATGGGTTATTTTCTATCACATATGTGTATTTAGTGTCTGTGATACATCCTTTGAGTTAATGGTAATGATAATTCATATTTTCAAGAGTTGAAAATTTAAGACATGAATAATCATTATTAACTCATAAATTGCTCCCGACCATAGGATCATCACGAGGATGGTGATTGATCCGGAAGGTTGGTGTACAATCGCTTCTCTTTAGTAGATGAGTCTTGAGTCTACGGTGTGGAGACACCGGAGCGAGAGTACAGGTACTCGTTAGAGAACGAGGGCACTGAGCGTGACCACCTCGAGTAGTCATTAGGGAGTCTACCTTCTCGTCAATGACTGACTCGATGCTGCAGTAGTGTGTCTGGTTCTTTGACCTGAGGTGCATCGGCAGTTCACCTTGAGGGTGTTATAGTTTGACTACACCATTACTCGGTCTCCTAGCCATATGGAACCCTGAGGTGTATGTTGGCTATAGCATGTTCATTGTAGGAACTGGATTGCATCAAGATGGAATCTATCTACCTCGGTGGTAGAGGAGCAGCCCTATGATGATCATGAGAATCAAGTCCAGAAAGCCCATGGCCATGGTAGAGTGAAATAATAGAAAGAGTTTCTATTTAGATTTTCACATTGGACTCGAATCGAATGATTACATCATATGACAGAGACTAGGGTTTGACGAGTTCACCTTAACCCTAATCTGATCGGGGCTCAAGATAGAAGAACTTAATCACACAGGTAGCTGCACCAAGAGGTTCGCATTCAGCTCTGATGGGTTGCCACCATATACTGCTAGGTGTCACTGGTGGATTTTGGGAGCAATTAGAATGATTTAGATGATCGATCATTCTAGCTGTTCGAATCAGAAGAGTTCTGATCCATCGAAAGGAGTTTCGATGATGTCGATGATAGAGATCATGACATATCCCATTACCATACAGAACTGAACCTAACTGGGTCACACAAACAAGGGTTTGAATCTGGTGATCATCAATTGAACTGATCTAGTTCAATTGATCTGAATGAGATTCAATTAGGTTCAAGGAAATCGTGCTAGCACTCGATTGAACCTAACGTTCTTCTTTTGCTATCATAAATAAGTTGTCCTGTCTGAGCCAAAGGAGTTTGTGCTCAATCAGAGGCCTTCATATGGTCTGACTGGAGGTTGTCCAAGTCAGAAAAGGTTGTCTTATTTGTAAGACATTACCTGCCATTTTTGGTCACCTGCCATTTCTTGTTCTTTGACTTTGGTCAAAAGTCTACCTTTGACTGGTCAAACGTTGACCATTGACACTTTGACTTTTGACCACATGTCATGCACCTATTGGAGAGCTGGTGGGGGCCTGTCCCCCTGCCAGAACCTGGCAAGGAGAAGGGCGCACGCCACCCTAGGCGTGTGCCCAAGTTGGAGGCGCCTAGGAGTCCTTGTTGGACAAGGACTCCATCTCCTTTTTGGATTCCAATTAGAGTTCTTCTAAGAACCAACTTTGACTGGTCTTAGGCACCCTCTAAGGAGGAATCCAGGGGAGGGGTCTCTATTCCCACCAATCAGATTTAGATCTGATTTCACAAAGGGTTGTGATTGGTTGGGAAGAAGAGGAGTTGGATCACAGCTAGTCTATAAATAAGACCCTGTACCCAACTCAGATTTAAAGAAGATTCAATAGTTTCCCCATGCCCCAAGGCTGCCTCTCCCCTCCTTCCTCCATGCCAAACCACCTTCTCCCCTTGCTCTCCACGTCCAAAAGGAGTTTTGGACCTTGGTTGGTGCGATTCAGATCAAAGAAAGGCGATCAAAAGCAAGAAGGCTGCGCTGCTGCAAAGGACGACTGCTGATCTTCAAAAGGAGTTTTGAAGATCCTCCAGATCAGATCCAGATCTAATTTTTGGAGGTGTGATAGAGAAGAAGAGGATCTCCAGATCCAAGCCCTGAGTGGATACCGGTAGAGGCCAGGCGCTTGCGTGGCTAGATCCAGAACCTTCCGCTGCAAACAGGATCATCAACAGGGTAATAGGATTACCCAAATCAGGTAAATTAAATTTGATTTAATTTATCTTTTATTTTATTTTATTAAAATAATAAGAATTCAGATCTGAAAATATCAAGATCTGATTAGATCAAGAGAAAAATTTTTGAAATATATCTCTTGATCTGATCAGATCTGAACGAACCTGGACCGGAAAAATCAGGATTTTCCCTTCAACTGGTATCAGAGCCATGGTTCTAAAATTATTTAGATCTGATTTTAAATTTATTTTAATTAAAAAATAATTGATTTTCAGATGTCACATGAGATGTGATCAGATCTGAAATCAGAAAAAATTAAAATTAAATAATTTGGATCTAAGATTAGAAGATATGCATGACTAGTTCTAGAATAGAATAGTTCTATAGAATAGTCTTGCATGTTTTGATTTAATCTGATTAAATCATATTTTAGATCTTTTTATTTACTATTTTTTGATATTATAAGTGTTATAATAACATCTAAAAAATAGCAAATAAAAATTATTTAATTTTTGAATATCATATGAGATATGATTGATGCATGTCTAGACTAGTTGTAGAATAGTTCTACATAATTGTCTAGATTAGAATTTATTTTGATTAGATCAATTTAAATCTAATTTTTTAGATTATTATGAGATAATTTAGATCTGAAAATATGCATGATTATGATACATGAGATGTATGCAAAATATGCCATGATTAGATCTACTTTATATATGAGATATATGATATAGATCTGATATTGTTTTGTAGTATTGAATGTTCCTGATTAAGGCGTTCCTCTTGGCCGTCCGGTCATAAGAACGAAGAAGGGTTTAAAGGCCCTCTCTTCCCATTCGATGGGGTGTTCTTATGATGTGTAGGGGTGCTGCGTGTTCGTCCTTAATCAGAAACCCAAAACTTACTTTCTGCAAAACCCTAGATCCTGAAACCCTAGGATTTATTGTGCATATTTTGTTTATGAACCCTACTTAATTAAGAATTAAGTTTATGGAATATTAATTAGGTCTAAAATTGAGAATTTCAGATCTAAGACATATTCATAATACTGGGTTCGGGCTTGGGTAGCTCAATTAGGTCTAAGCGGTTGATCAAACCGAATCAAGAGTTGGTTAGATGGGATCAACAATGCTTAAATTGACCAGCCTAATAGGATTAAGTCTGGGTCAAGATCGAGTCACGATCAAGCAAGACCTAATTAGGCTCAGAGGTTAGAGTCTGGATTGTAGGCTAACCCAATTGGTTCTGGACTCAACAATTTGGTGTCTAAGGTAAGTTTGGCATACATACGACCGACTGGTTTTTAATTGGAAGCTACTCGACCTGAATGCGTTCTTGTACGAGTTAATGGCATATTCCTTCCACCGGATCTCACTTACCTGGCCATATCTGTTGACACAGTTCTGATCTGAGGTGGTCAATAATCCGAGCTAACCCATGCCACTAGGTTAGTCATAATTGTTATGACTAAGCCAAGTCTAGTTTAATGAGACCTGAATCAATTCTCCCTAAGAAAAGATTAAGTCTGAGGTCTTCCACCATTGTAGATGTGCGGGCCCTTCCCGGGGTTGATTGTTCTCGGCTGGATACAGTGGCTCAGTTGCACCGGGAAGATGCAACCATGTCTATTAGGCATTGGATGCTATGGGCTGGAGGATGAGTTGGGCTCAATATTTTGGATACGGTGAGAGACTCAATTAGGAACCCAGTCTATGCAAATGGTGGGTCTGACTTAACTAAGGAGTGGATCAATATTCCGGATACGGTGAGATTCATGAATTAGAGACCAAGTTTGGGTGCACCATGATTAGAGAATCATTGAACAAGAGTTGTTCACTCATTGGCTAACCCATCACCAATAACTGTTAGGTGAGGTGATGAGTCAGTTGGTGAGACCGCACCACCCACTAGAAATCATTAATCGTGGAGATTTTTCGCATCTCTACAGAGGGAGTGTAGGGATCCGAGAAAATAGTGGGAGCTAATTTGTTTAAAAATAAAATCCCTAAACAAATTGGTCAAGTCAAAATTTACAGTATCTAACTAGAATCTTTGACTCTCTACAGGAAAATGTCTGCGTCCAACCCATTGGCACGTATCCTGGACACACATAGACTGACCTGGACCCAATTATAAAGATTGGCTCAGGAACTACAAAATTATTTTGGGTTCTGAGAAGTTAACCCATGTTTTGGACCAGGACCCTCCCACCTTACCAGCCCGTCCATCTGTTGAACAGAGAGCGTCTCTGGAAAAATGGATTAGACGAAGATAATAAGGCCAGATATTACATGTTGGGCTCGATGTCTGATGAGCTCCAGCGCCAACATGAGGATATCGGGACTGCTCGCCAAATGTTGGCTCACCTGCAGGAGATGTTTGGTGAACAGAGTCGCGCAGCCAAATATCAAGTCACAAAATGACTTTTTAAGGCTAAGATGCGTGATGGGCAGTCAGTCCAAGATCACTGTCTGACAATGATCAAGGACATGGAAGAGCTTGAGAAGCTCGGTGTGAAGTTGGACTTGGACCTGCAGAACGATATTATTCTGCAATCCTTGACTGATGCATATGGGCAATTCATCATGAATTACCACATGCATAAACTTCAGAATTCCTTGGCCGAATTAATGAATATGCTGGTTACCGCTGAGCTTTCTATGAAAGGTTCTAAAGGCTCAGTTCTTGCTATGGAACGGACTTCTTCCAAAAGAAAGTCTTATGGAAAGAAAAAGAAGTCTGTGAAAAAGCAAAAGGTGGAAGGATCAAAGAAGAAGAAGAAGAAGAAGGCCGATGATCAAAGGAAAGTGTTTCCATTGCAACAGCGACGGCCATTGGAAGCGGAACTGCCCTACTTACCTGGCCACCCTGAAGAACAAGAAGGAAGGTCCTTCTGGAGGTATGCTCGTTATTGAGTCTAACCTTACGGTTTCTTCTGCATCCAGTTGGGTGCTTGACTCTGGTTCTAGTGCTCATCTGTGCACTTCTATGCAGGGTCTTGAGGATAGCAGGAGGCTGAGGGATGGAGACATGATCCTACGCATCGGTAATGGAGCAAGAGTTGCTGCAGTAGCCGTGGGAACATACCCTCTTCGATTACCATCTGGTTTAGACTTAGTTTTGAAAGACTGTTATTTTGTGCCTGCAGCTAGCAGGAATTTGATTTCTGTTTCATGCTTAGCACAAGAAGGTTATGTGATCACCTTCTTTAAGGACCATTGTAACATTCTTTATGAAAGAAATAAAATTGCAAATGGTTTCCTTATTAATGGTCTTTATCAGCTACATATTGATGTACCTATTTCTAACTATCGAGCAAAACGTGAATGCCAAACGACCTAGGGATAGTCCAAACGACAGATATCTATGGCACCTGAGATTAGGTCATATAGCAGAAGATAGGATCAACAAATTGGAGAAAAATGGGCTATTGAGTCCATTGACTTTCGAGTCATATCCAACTTGTGAATCCTTGTCTTCAAGGCAAAATGACTAAACTCCCTTTTGTTAGGACATGGGGAGAGGGCCACAGATCTCCTTGCCCTAGTACATACTGATGTGTGCGGCCCATTTGATGTGCCGGCTAGAGGCAATTTTGTCTACTTCATTACCTTTACCGATGATCTGTCTAGGTATGGGTATGTGTATCTTATGAGACACAAGTCTGAAGCTTTTGAAAAGTTCAAAGAATTCAGACATGAAGTAGAAAAACAAACTGGAAAAACCCATTAAGGTTCTTCGATCAGATCGAGGAGGTGAATACCTTAGCCGGGAATTCCTAGACTATCTCAAGGAAAATGGCATAGTCTCTCAATGGACTCCACCAGGAACACCTCAACTCAACGGGGTTTCAGAATGGAGAAATCGGACTCTATTGGATATGGTTCGATCCATGATGAGCTTCACAGACCTCCCTGATTTTCTTTGGGGACACTCATTGTTAACTTCAATCTATCTACTGAATAGGGTTCCCTCTAAAACCGTTCCTACCACACCGTATGAGATATGGCACGGTAAGAAACCAAGTCTGAGTCATCTCAGAATTTGGGGTTGTCCGGCTCATGTCAAAAGACAACAAGCGGACAAGTTAGAGTTTAGGTCCTTTCAGAGCTCGATTCATAGGATATCCTAAAGAGTCATTAGGATACTATTTCTACATTCCAGAAGACCACAATGTGATTGTGAGTCGACATGCCATCTTTCTTGAAAAATAGTTTATTCAAGATAGCGGCATTGGAAAATAGATCAAGCTTGATGAGAAAGTCTCACAAGCAGAACGAGCTAAGGACCAAGTGGAACCAAATCAGGTTGAGCCAATAAGAACACTACCTCCTCCACCTCGTAGATCGGAAAGAGTTTTCCCATCCCCCTGAAAGATACTTAGGTATTATTTCAGAGGAATGTAGAGGAAAATGTTCCTCGTAGGTAATGGTGCTCATGGTGATGATCCCAAAACCTACAACGAGGCGATATCAGATATCGACTCCGAGAAATGGCTAGAGGCAATGCAGTCAGAAATTGACTCGATGCACTCAAACCAAGTCTGGACCTTGGTAGATCCACCAGAAGGTATAGTACCTATTGGATGTAAATGGATCTTCAAGAGAAAGATTGGTGCAGATGGGAATGTGGAGACATTCAAGGCTAGACTAGTGGCAAAAGGTTATAGTCAACGCGAAGGCATTGACTATCAGGATACCTTTTCCCCAGTGGCTATGCTAAAATCCATCCGCACATTGCTTGCCTGTTGCAGCCTATTTCGATTATGAAATATGGCAAATGGACGTGAAAACGGCATTCCTAAATGGATATCTTGAGGAAGATATCTATATGGAACAGCCGCTAGGTTTCACATCCAGTGATACTGATCACAAGGTTTGCAAGCTGCAAAGGTCCATATATGGACTTAAGCAAGCATCTCGGAGCTGGAACACTCGTTTCAATGATGTGATCAAAAAGTTTGGTTTCATCAAAAATGAAGAGGAACCATGTGTTTTCAAAAAGGGTCAGTGGGAGCGCTGTTGTCTTCCTCGTATTGTACGTGGATGACATCCTCCTTATTGGGAATGATATTCCCATGTTGACATCAGTCAAAGATGTGGTTGTCCAAGGAATTCTCCATGAAAGACCTAGGTGAAGCATCCTTTATTCTAGGAATTAAGGTCTATAGGGATAGACCGAATAGGATGCTAGGACTTTCACAGAAGATGTACATAGAGGAAGTACTAAAGAGGTTTAGTATGGAAAACTCTAAGAGGGGATTAATACCCTTCAGACATGGTATTCATCTTTCCAAGAAGATGTGCCCTAGCACACCTGAGGAAATAGAACGCATGAGCAAGATCCCTTATGCTTCTGCAATAGGGAGCCTCATGTATGCCATGCTATGTACACGACCTGATATAGCCCATGCTGTGAGTGTCACAAGCAGATATCAGTCAAATCCAGGTGAAGAACACTGGACTTCTGTGAAATGTATCCTTAAGTACTTGAGAAGAACTAAGGATATAATGTTGGTCTTTGGTAATGGAGAACTCCAAGTCCAGGGATACACAGACTCAGATTTCATGTCTGATATAGATGATCGAAAGTCGACATCTGGCAGACTGTTTGTGGTGCAATGTGTCAATGGCTGGAGCCAAGCAAAGCTGGACGTCGAGGTCAAGAGAGTTCCAAGCAAACGGCCCACCTTGAGAAGATACTTAGACACCCTTTCAAGTGGGAGATTGTTAGATATATCCAGAATTGGCGATTACCTCGAAGAAGTTATTTTCTATCACATATGGTTAGTGTCTGTGATACATCTTTGAGAGGATAATTCATATTTTCAAGAGAGTCAACTCCACAGATAATGTGGCAGACCCACTTACAAAGCCGTTGGGCCAGCAGAAGATCGAAGCCCACCTTGAGAAGATGGGACTTAGACTTGTAGCCAATTGGCTTTAGGACAAGTGGGAGATTGTTAGATATATGTGCCCTAGAAGCCAGAATTGGCTGACAGCTGCACCAAGAGGTTCGCATTCAGCTCTGATGGGTTGCCACCATATACTGCTAGGTGTCACTGGTGGATTTTGGGAGCAATTAGAATGATTTAGATGATCGATCATTCTAGCTGTTCGAATCAGAAGAGTTCTGATCCATCGAAAGGAGTTTCGATGATGTCGATGATAGAGATCATGACATATCCCATTACCATACAGAACTGAACCTAACTGGGTCACACAAACAAGGGTTTGAATCTGGTGATCATCAATTGAACTGATCTAGTTCAATTGATCTGAATGAGATTCAATTAGGTTCAAGGAAATCGTGCTAGCACTCGATTGAACCTAACGTTCTTCTTTTGCTATCATAAATAAGTTGTCCTGTCTGAGCCAAAGGAGTTTGTGCTCAATCAGAGGCCTTCATATGGTCTGACTGGAGGTTGTCCAAGTCAGAAAAGGTTGTCTTATTTTGAAGACATTAAGACATTTTTGGTCACCTGCCATTTCTTGTTCTTTGACTTTGGTCAAAAGTCTTACCTTTGACTTTGGTCAAACGTTGACCAGTTGACCTTTGACAAACTTTGACCACATGTCATGCACCACATGTCATGCACCTATTGGTGGAGAGCTGGTGGGGGCCTGTCCCAGAACCTGCCAGAACCTGGCACGCCAGGGGCGCCATGTGCCCAAGTTGGAGGCGTGCCCAAGGAGGGTCCTTGTTGGCCCAAGGACTCCATCTCCTTTTTGGATTCCAATTAGGAGTTCTTCTAAGAACTCAACTTTGACTGGTCTTAGGCACCCTCTAAGGAGGAATCCTCTAAGGGGGAATCCAGGGGACTATCTATTCCCACCAATCAGATTTAGATCTGATTTCACAAAGGGTTGTGATTGGTTGGGAAGAAGAGTTGGAGTTGGATCACAGCTAGTCTATAAAATAGAGACCCTGTACCCAACTCAGATTAAAGATGAGATTCATAGTTTCCCATGCCCCAAGGCTGCCTCTCCCCTCCTTCTCCATGCCAAAACCCACCTTCTCCCCTTGCTCTCCACGTCCAAAAGGAGTTTTGGGACCTTGGTTGGTGCGATTCAGATCAAAGAAAGGCGATCAAAAGCAAGAAGGCTGCGCTGCTGCAAAAGGACGACTGCTGATCTTCAAAAGGAGTTTTGAAGATCCTCCAGATCAGATCCAGATCTAATTTTTGGAGAGTGTGATAGAGAAGAGAAGAGGATCTCCAGATCCAAGCCCGAGTGGATACCGGTAGAGGCCAGGCGCTTGCGTGGCTAGATCCAGAACCTTCCGCTGCAAACAGGATCATCAACAGGGTAATAGGATTACCCAAATCAGGTAAATTAAATTTGATTTAATTTATCTTTTATTTTATTTTATTAAAAATTAATAAGAATCAGATCTGAAACATATATCAAGATCTGATTGGGATCAAGAGAAAAATTTTTGAAATATATCTCTTGATCTGATCAGATCTGAACGAATCTGACCAAAAATAATTTCTAAATACCTTACTAACTAGAAGACAAATCTGATGAAAGTAAAAGATATCAAAAAAAAATTTGATCTTCAATCAAGAAAGAACCTAGTAAACAAACAGTAGAAAGAAAAGAAAATGTTAAAAATCCGAAAGAGAGCTACAATAAAAGTAGGAATTGGAAGTCGAAGTCCAGCACGAAGAGCTTCGATGTACAAACAAAAGCGACCCGAGGGAGGAGTGCAAGCTCGATCATTTGGCCCGAAAAGCCCCAGTTTGTACTCCAAAGGGATCTAATATTGGACCCTTATTAGGGAAAGGTCTTTGGAGTGTAGAGAGCAAGGGATAGTCTTGCGTATGAAGGTCGGATGGGACACTATCCTAAGGTCGGCTTCTTCTTTGGAGATAAGGTCTTGAGAGTTCGAGTCGGTCGGACTCCTAGAATCGGCAGACCAGAAAAGTTCAAAAGACATTTGGATTGAAAAAAATCAAAGAAAATCATCAAAAATAAAAAAAAATAATAACAAAATTTGGTGAATAGAAAAAGGACTGTAACTTTCCTAAGAAGCTCCTAAGTGCTAGAAAACTAAAAAGCAAGCAAGAAAATCTAAAGGCAAGATTAGAACACTAACCTAAGGTAGGCAGAGGAGAAGTTGCAGTTGGAGAATCGAAAGGTGATCAGGAACAAGATTGTCGTAGAAAGGATGGAGTGAAGCACTCAAACTTAAAGAAGATGAAGAACAAAAGAAGAGAGAGAAAGACACAGGCGAAAGTGGAAAGCCAGGGAAGAAAGAGGTTTAAATAGCTGAAAGAAATCAGAGGAGATTATGATTGTAGATCCTCTCTGCCCATTCCTTACCTGTCCCAGTCATTATGCTTGTAGCTGACATCTAATGAAGCAATTGTGGCACCGTACTTGGAGCTCCATGCTGGGGGGATTTTCAAAAATTGAAGTCTTTTCGAGTCATTCCATATTAAAAAAACTTCGACACTAGATTGGAAAAAGCCAAAATCTCTCCATCCCCCAAGAGTAGGAAACTAAAAAAAACTTTGGTAGTCACAATCTTTGTACTTCCTTTATTCGAACTTCGAACTTGAGAGTAGGGTAAAAAGTATTGGGGGTAAAACAAGCTTTTGCCAAAGTCCAGTGGAATATCTGGTCTTATATGCCTCCGACTGGAATTGCAGCAACTATGTCCGAACTTTATCCAAGCCACTCTCCAGTTTCATCCCAATTCAAGAAGATCGGCCTTTAGATCTTGTCCGCTAGACAAACTTCCCAATGACGACCTCTAGCTCTCTTCCCATGACTGCAGAATTCATCAAGAACGTGTTGGATTGTGGCTGGATGAACTTGAAGGGTGAAAGGAGTTGCCATTCAACTGATTCTGCTCTTTGGCCCAAGAGAGATAGCAGGATTCCAAGTATTAAATCCCAGCACTGTCCGACTTTGTTTATGGCAGACCTTGAGAGCAGCCGAATTTCTTCACAGTAGATAGCATATCTCATTAACTTTATGCCAAGAACCCCGTCTAGCTGAATTCCTCTTCAGTCAAACTCCATTTCAGTTGAACTCCTTTGCTATACTTTGTAGATAGCAGCTGACCTTGAAAGTGAATGAGTTTCTTCATCTTCTTCTGACAATTGTAAATCTAGCCAGCTTATATCGTGCATATCGGTCAGACGAATTTGAACAGTAAAAGGATCTCGTTGTCAACACAAATCCGATCCCCAATCTAAAATAAATAGCAACCACTCCGTAGATAATGAATTTCAGCACTTCTTTAATTCGAATTTTAGGCTAACCTTGAAGGTGGCCGAACTCCTCAAGACCACCGCAAATAGCATCAATAGACTCTAATCAATTGCAGGTTCACCATCTGATTATTTGAAGGCCAATCTTCAAGTTCGGTCGATCAGACTTTGAGTTCTTCTTTCCAGCATGAATAGCTTGCTAACAAATATAGAGGTCTCCAACCATCCATCCAAACCCCAACAAATAAAACTCAACCACTCACAAATCGCGATAAATGATAATCCACTCTCCATAACAAACTCCACGTGGTCCGAACAGTCTACTGACATTCTATTATGGCTGTCGCTATCATTCTATTATAAGCTCCGCCTATATAAGGGATCCTTCAAATACGTTTTTTTCTGCTTATATTCTCCTAAGTATTCCATTCTTGTTGGCCAAGAAACTAACTTGATCATAGAAGGATCCTACCGGAGCCATCCATCTCCGGTTTGGATTTCATCTTGCAGGTCTCATCGGTAGCCTTATCTTCTCCAACTCCAGCAAACTTTGGCATCAGCATCGTTTTCTGCACTAACACGGATAAAGAATCAAATATAAGGACATCAAGACATAATTTGTTACAAGTTTACTTTCATAAATGATACATCAAAGAGGTTATAAATTTGGAATGCCATGCATTATAGATTATGCAATTAGCCGACAAGATAGAAATAAACTTGTACCATAAAACATAAAGCATCTAAACAGGCAAGAGCAAATTTTGCTAACCGTCACAAGTCATCAAATTAATATAACATGAGCTAAATGGAAACAGCTAAAATCCATCAAATTTTAAGCACAATTTATAAATGGTTCTTAACATGATGTCTGCCCCTAACTTCATCTCAAATTCCTAGCCAATGCAACCTTGGGGCCATGCTTGATTAGGCAAAAATAGTGGAAGTAAAAGTGAACCATTTCTGGTCACTTTAGCCCTCTCCCACAAATGTCACCAAAGTACATTTATACTTATAATTTACCAAACTGGAGAGAAGTGCCGACCTGCCCAAACTTCATTTTAGAGGTCATTTCAGACAACCAAACAGTCCGAAGTGCCCACTTCCATGAAAATTATACTCTTGGGCATCCATTTTGAGACAGCCAAACATTCCATTTATGCAACACGGGCCTAAAGTGAAACTTAAACAGCCAGTCAATAGGTGGGAAGCCATAGGTTATTGCATAAGCAGTCTAAAGTTAAGCAACCTCCAAATTGAACTAGTCTAGAGGAAGGGGAAACCAAAAAGGAAAATTGTTCCATTTGAAAAATTGTACTAATCTTTTCAACACACAATCGAATAAAATTATCATGAACAATCAATAAAATAAGAAGAATTAAGATAAATGTAAATAAATTTATCTTTTTGAAAGTTGCATCGGTATCTCCACGTGCACTTCACATAGTTTATTCAAGATGATAGAGCATTTTATAGATAGCCATGATCTCATAATCTAGTAACAAAATGGATAAATATAATCAGAATTTAATATCATGATCTTCTTCCATCATAATAATAACAGAGTGAAAAGAGAAATGCATCTTTCTCTCAAAATGTTTTTAGGTAAATCCTCTCAAAAGAAAGTAGAGAGATGTTTTATTTAAAAGGAGCACACATAACAAAGAGAAGGTGATCCCAGGGTGTCTACTCAAATGAAACTCGCGGAACCCAAGAAGATGGGGTTGGAAACAAAAGCTTAGGAGGTGGAGACTGAGGGCCACAACCCTCGAGTGTTTCTATCGGTAGAAACAAAAGAAAACACAACTTTCAAATATGCAATCCAAAACCATCATTCATCAACTTTATAGCATGAGCTTAAAAATAAATTTATAACAAGGTCAGTAAATTCACGAAATTAGAAAGAACTTGAACAAGAATAAATAAAGCAGAGAAACAACCAAGTCAGTCTGAGCAAAGCAAGAAAATATCTCTTCAAATAAAGGGACAAATTACCTATGAAATATGGACATTAAAAGAAAATGAAACATGTATATACACAAGTCACGTGTCGAAGATTCCATGAACTATTAAAAACAAACATAATATTTTAAAGTATAACAGTTTAAGCCATTTTTATGTGTCAGCGCAAAGACAAGCCATAATAGACAGTTCAGACTGAACATTTCCCTCGCGTATTTGGACACGCTACAATAACGGTAAGAACAAACAGAGATACTGGAAAGTTAGGAGAGAACATCCACATTGTACGTAATTAATTAGCAAAGAAAGTATGGTACAAATACACATACACACGTATACGATAAATAGTCAAATATACAAATGAATGCCACTCAATCAATAGATTAAAAAAAATTGCCATGATGAACTTAAAAGTGGAAATAGAAAAGCAGTAGCCTTGCATACTAAAGAGGAAAAGAAAGGCCAAAAGATTCTCTATACATACATAGACATAGAAAGCTAATATGAATGCCAAACAACAAAATTTTATAGTAAAATCAATAGAAGACCATAACTGATGCTGCATAAATAGCATATATATAGTAAGATCTTCCTAAACAAGAAGGCAAAATGCAAAACATTAGTAAATAGGCTAATGTTTAACCTATTGGAACTATAGTCTCCAAATCCAAAGATCATGCAACCTATTACTCATATAAGGAACAGCACAAAAACATGTGATAATGTTTATAGAGAAATTTTCTTCATGGAGTCCAACCTTTCGAGCACCCCTACTTCACAGACTCAACTAGCCTCTATCTTCAGTACAGTAATTAAATTATACCCATAGATTTAGACAATAGGGCGACTCATCTTTGGTTTACATTACTTTGTATTTTATTGAATTAGTTTCTTTTCCAATTTTTAGATTGTTATATTAAAATGTAGTAACCTATGGTATACTGATAGTGTCAGTAACCTATGACACACGAAGGTATCTACAATATATAAGTTGCATTTGGTGTATTGCTTGGAAATCTTGAAAAGTAATGTGAATTATCGGCCATCATTAAATTACTAGTAATATTGATTATCATATTTGGTTCATACTGATAATATTATAATAAAATTATCAAAAATCTTGATTGATATGTCTGATATGATAATTAAATTATCGATAATATAAAATTAAATTTTTAAAATATTTCTAGTAATGTTACTCTTTTTTCTCTCGAGTGAGAAACAAAAATCACACACACACAGATATATATAATATTATTATATATAACATAATATATTATAAGATAATATATAATATAATATAATATATTTATATATTTACATTATTTATATATAAATATATATATAAATAGTGTAATTATATAAATATATTACTGTATATAAATATAATTTTATAAAAAAAAAAATATAGTTATATATTATATTATATTATATTATATATTATGTAATATAATATATGATATTATATTATATTATATATAAATATAATATTATTATATAAATATATAATATAAAAATATATTTTTATATATTTTATATATAATAATATATATCTTGATATTTATATTTATATATATAAATAATAATAATATATATAAATATATATAAAGAAGCCATGAGTGGGGCTTGCGTGCAGAGGAGCCTTGGGTGGTGCCGAGAAAGGGAGTAGGTGTGGATGATGGATTTTTTATGATTTTATTTAAGAATAATTTTATCCAAATTTTTTATTACAATATTGTCAAAGAAATATGGATACCCACCTCTTCCTAAAATAATGTAAATTGCCATCTAAAAAGCATAGCAAACACAGTATTCTAATGGATCCATTTTAAATTACTAGTAATCTGGATAAATTTTCAGCCACCAAACGCAACCATAGTGATTAGTTTATTCATTGTCCGGAGGACTTTTCCAATTTCCTTGCCAATCCATTTTTCTCGTAATCTAGATGTCAAATTTGGGCGTGGATAGTGATTTTCATATTCAGATGATGTCTGGTTACTATTGGGCATTTTCTGTTGGTTAGAAAATCTCAATGATATTTGGAATTGCATTTCAATACAAGTTCAAGGCTGGTCAATAACCTAAAAATTTATAATACACTTTCAGATCCAATATGACTTAAACAACGTCTAAACTAAATAATAGACTCAAGATTGAACATCAGGGTATACGTAACCTAATCCAAGTGAGTTTGACCCAATTTGAGCTAAGATATTTAGAATCATGTTAGCTTCAGCCGTAGCTTAGTTTCCTAAGCATGTTTCATTAGGTCCGAGTTGAGTAATTTATGGATGGGAATAGACTTGATTGGCATCAAAGTCAAGAATAAGAACTTTTTTGTTAACAATAAAATAAAAATTTATCTAGATTATCTAGTTACATAAATTTAGATGTTGTTTGACACCACTTTCATTTTTCTTGATAGAAATAGCAAAATACAAATTTTATTTCTAAATTTTAGAATATAAATATATTTAATATAATCAGTGATTTTAATAAACATAAATACAATAATCATGGCCGAGACAGTGATAGTGGTGGTGGAGACATTGAAGGTCATAGTAGTGATGGTGAAGGCAGCAATGATGATCAAGGCATCAATAATATGGTAGTGGGCTATGATGATGGTGGTGGTGTGGCAGAGGCCTTGGTGGCAACAGCTATATGGTAGAGATAATGGAGAGATAATGGAGATGATCGTCACAGCAATGATGGTGGCAGCAATGGCAGTTATAGTAAAAATGACAATAGTGATGATGGTGATGGTGGTGGTTGAGACAACAATAATGATGATGGTAGTGGCAATCGTGGCGGTAAAAATAGCAGCGGCGACCATGTAGCAACAACAAACATGTTATCCATGGTGGTAAAATGTTTAAGTCTCTTGTTTTGAAAATAGTAAAGTAAAAATTTCTTACTTTCATTTTTTGGAATCAATAAAAATAATTTTTGAAAATAAAAATAAAATAATAGCACCAAACATATTTTTATCTTCATTTTTATGTTTTTATGTTTAAAAATATTAAGAAATAAAAGCAATGCCCAACAAGTCCTTACTTTCATTTTTCTTTTCATCTTCATAATTACAAAATGCATGCTACCGCATTTAAATATTATTCTTATTTTTTCCAAATAGATTGAATGAGCATGTTCTAACAAACAAAGATTGCACAGCAACCAGAATATGTTTTGAGGAAAGAGTAAGCAGGACTAATCAGAACAACACAACCAGAATATCAAGAAAAAGCTTGTTTCAGAACAATTCTTGAGGTTTTCAGGGTGCCTTTCATGGCCTAATGCCTTTTTTGCTCTAATTGGTTAGCTGAAAATTCTTATTTATATAGAGGATTTTTCCTAAAGAAGTTTATTAGCATATATTATCGAATTAAAACAATCATTAAAAGAAGAACTATAACTTTTCAACCAGTGCTCAACTTAGTTAGGTCGAACTACAAAGAATGCTCTTAGGATTAAATACAACAACGCCCATTTATTCTCCATTATCTAATTTCTAGATAAATTAGATAAAATTCAACAGTTTGGCATGGAGAAACAAACGGCAACAATCAACCGTTGAAACATGGATGAAGCAAGTGACAAAGAATATGATCAATTCAGATGCTTGCCCAAACACTAAATTACAAGGTTATATGTATACATAAAATTTTAACAAAAACTTGGTACAAGGAACATCATGCCAGATATAACAGAAAAGTATTGCCCTAGTTGACTTGTTTCAACAAGCTGAAACATGAGGTGGAATTCGTAAGTAACAAGTGCCAAATAAACATAATCAAAGAAGAATAACTTGTGCATTTTCCAACAGACGTTTTATTAGTTGGCTAGAGTTGGCTGGCATCTATGCCGTAAGGGCTTGCCGATGGATAAGGTCTAGGGTTCAAATCTTGGGTGTTGCTCAAAAAGAATACATACATCGGATTCTACTCTGCACATCTTATATGCCCATAATCTGGGGCAATGAGGTAAATCTGCAAGTATTTAAGCATCACAGATAAAAGAAGGAACAGAGGGAAGAAGTTTCAACATGTGCATGTGAAAGAGAGAGAGAACATGTGCATGTGAAAGAGAGAGAGAGAGAGAGAGTGATCGAGGAGAGAGAGTAAGTTTTTTTTCTTTTTCAAGCTCTCCACTTTCCGAGAAGAAAGAAAAATTGAATTAGAAAAAAAAAATTTTCTTATTTCTCCTCTCTTTTTTCCTCATTTAAGTATTAAATTAAGTGATTTAACTTTCTTTCCTCTCCTTCTAGGATGCAAGCGAAACTCAACAAATTTCTTTTTCCTAAAAAAAAAAAATTAAAAATATTAATCTAATTTAAAAATTATAAAAAACTTAATAAAAATAGAATATGCTTATTTAACAAATTTTATCCTGACCAATAAAAGACATATCAAATTTGATAATGGTCAGATACAAATTAAAGATTTTAATAAGCTAAATAAAGAAATATGTAGGGCTCCTTATCAACAAGAACTTAAGTGGAAGAAAGATGAAATGCATAATCCAGACCGGAAAGCATAGACCATCTCAAACCATATTCAAAAACTAATTGATGAGGAAACAGAGCCCCAAATAATCTCCAATATTAAAAATAAGTTAAAAAATAGAATAAGATAAATCCAACCTAGAATGCCGTAACGACCTACAAAGAAGATAATTGGAAAAGAAAAAAAAAATCAAATATGTTGGCGCAGCAAATAGATTGCCATCGGAGATAGCTGAAGTTGACGGATGGGATCTCGCTGATGAGACCTGCAAAATAAAGTTCTGATCGAAGGTGGGTGGCTCCGGCATGGATTCTCCGATGATCAAGTCAAAATCTGGTAAATAAGAATGGAGTACACAGGAGTTTTTTAATGGAGACAGTGCTTAGAGGAGAAAGCGTATCTGAAGGATCTTATTTATAGATGGAGCCTTAATAGATTGATGGTAACTGCTGTAATCGAATGTCAGTAGGCCGTTTTGATTGTTCAGATTTTGTTATGGAGAGTAGATTGATAGTTACAACCACTTGATGGTTGTCAGCTATTGTCTGTTATGGTCTGAGTGAAGGTTGGACACTCTCGAGGTTGATTATAAGTTACTTGATCTAAGACTATGCCGTTGGAGCTTAGGATCGGATGAACTGAACTTGAAGATTGACTTTTAGACTAGAAATAATGAACTTGTAGATCAGATTTCCTATTTGGACTACAATAGGATTGTTTCAACTGCTCTTAGAAGCTCGACTATTTTCAAGATCGGCTAGTGATTGAGGTTGGTATCTTGGTCTGAAGTTGTATTGTAAAAATCGAGATTGGAAGGAAATAACTAGAGGATCAGTTACGTGAGCTGAATCCATAATCGAGATATTAAGGTCGAACAAGTTTGAGAGCCAAAACAATGCTAGGTTCCTTAATTGACACAACGACAAAGTTGCCTTAGTTGTTTTGATAAAGTTTGGTCAATACTCAAGGTCGGCCAATAAGAAGGGTCACATCTTATCGAGATTCAATATTGTGGAGCGACTGTCGTCTATTCTAAATTAAAGATCGGAGTCAAATGCTTATCAAATCTTCATGCTAAAGCTCACCCAGCTGAAGTTTAAGATCAGATTTTAATGAAATCTACTAATGTGATGACACTATTATCAGGCCCGAGCTAAAGATTGGGATAAAGATGCTTGGTTATGATACAAAGTCAGATATCAATCAGAAGTTATAGTCATTTCTGGGATGAGCCATCCTCGATTGAAGTCTGAAATTAGTCGAATTTAGGGACTGATTCTTTGGCATTCAACTAGAGCAGGAGGCTGACTTGATTGAACCTTGGATTGAAATGCACCTTAAACCTAGATGGCATTTTCAGGAGACCGATAGGGCCGGACCTTACCGGACTTCGGTGGAAGCAAATTATCCCCCAACAAAACACAAGAACAAGCAGCAAAGAATAGAAACAACGATCTGCAACTGATCAATATGGAAATAACATAGAACACAGTGAGATCCATCTAGATTCCATAAAGGTTGAAGTAAGATAGCACCAAAAAAATGAAGAAAAAACAAAAAATCTGTGGCCATCTCACTACATCTTTACCGTCCGAACATGAAAGAACTGTTTACCAGCTAGAACAATAAAAATTGTACAAGACACTAGCCACGATGAGTCGATCACAGTCAGAAACACTCCATCAGATAGTAAACAACACGATCTAATCTTTCATAAATCAAATCCAAAAGAAGATTACAAAGACATTACTTCATCGGATCCTCAAATCCAATCTTTTCAAAAGAAAACATGAAAAAATATACCAAAAGAATATTAATAATAAAACATGTCAACCTGAAACTATGAGGTAGAACCGATCTAAATGATACCATTGAGACAACAGAAAATCAAAAGAGAAGCCCAAGAGAACAGCCTTACCATGAGGGAAGGATGATGGAAGGATGGCCTAAAGGTCCCTTTTTCTCCGGAAAATGCTTCGGAAAACTAATGTGTCTCTCCCCGTTTCCCTCTCCTAATATATAAATATACTAAATGGTGGCTCTGTTTGGCCAAGCTCTTCAATTGCCACATGGACATCCATATTAATACAATTGTTAAGGGAGCATTTTATTTAAGACAATAAGCAAGACGGTTGTTTCATTCAGTTTTTTATTAAATTATTTAATATGATAACTTATCAAAATATAATAATATAATATAGTTTATTAGTTTATTAAATAATATTAATAAAAAAATTATTAGTATTACTAAATCAATATAGAAATTAATATTGAAACTGGATCGAATACGGATCGGATACCAGTATATCTATATCCGCATTTATTTTGTCTGATGAATATAAATATAAAAATTGATATTATTTAGATGTAAAAATTTATATTTATATTTTATTGGTGTAGAATCTGGTTGACGCCGGATCGAGCTGGAGCTGAGGGAGATGAGGTTGCCATCGGGGACCTGCAAAATAAAGTCCTGTCCGAAGTCGGTGGTGGTGGCTCCGACGGAACCCTCCGACGATCAAGTCAGCTCTTCTAGCCAATAGAAATGGAGTGCTCAGTGAGAGCTCGACAAAGTTTCGAGAAGGAGAAGAGAGCTTAGAGCCTCGAGAAAACGTATCTGGAGGGTCCCTTTTTATAGGTGGAGCTTGATTGATGGTGACAGCTGCAGCTATCTGACAGCGGGCCACTCGAGGTCTAGTGAGTTCGATATGGAAGGAAAGATGTCGTCAGACTGATGGTGACAGCCATACCATCTGGTGGCACCATATCATCCGGTAGCGTTGCCTGTGGCAGACTGATGGCGATCGTTCGTCGAGATTTAATAGCCGTAGCTCTGAGAAAGCAGGCGTTGGTTGGTGAACTTCGGTATATATCAATTCTAGAGGAGTTCAGACTCCTAAAAGGAATATGTCCAGAGAGAATTATCTGGGAATAATTCGTTGGAGGAATCTGATTGAGGAAGAAGTTTGGAAGGAGTTCGGCTCCTGGAGGAGTTCGGTCGAAGGAGAAGTTCGAAAAGAGTTCGACTTCTATAGGCGTCCGACTGGAGGAGCGTGAAGGAAGTTCGACTTTCGTGGACATCCGACTGAAGGAGTACGGAGGAAGTTTGGCTCCCGTGGGAGTCCGACTGGAGCTCGACCGTGGAGAAGTTCGATCGGTTGAAGGGATTCGGCTAAGACTCGACCATTGGCGAGTTCGAAAGGGGCTCGGCCGCTGAGGAGTTTGGCCGACCAAAGGAGTTCGACTAAGGATCGTTCGTCGAAGCTCTTCCGTGACTATTGATTGTATTAGGCTGAGCATCAGACTGGACTTTGGTAGGTGTGGGGTTTATCCCCAACAATAGTCCCCCCTACTCCTGAGTTCGAAACTCGAAGGAAGGGAGTAGAAAAAAGGCGCCTGTCAAAGTCATCTTCAGGGCTCTACGCTAGTTTAGGTTGAAGCTCGGGAGAGATCTCATCTCTAGCCAAAGTTGAAGTTAAAGTTGAGGCTCGGGGGAGATCTCATCTCCGATCGATGTTGAAGTTGAAGTTGAGGCTTAGAGGGATCTCATCTCCAGTCGAGATTGAAGGAGATCTCGTCTCCTACGATCGAGGTCGAAGGTTGAGCTCCCCGGAGGAGATCTTATCTCCTACAGTCGAGGTTGGCCCGGTCGCTTGAGAAAGATCTTATCTCTAGCCGAGGTTTGACTCGGGCGCTCGGGAGAGATCTTATCTCTGGCCGAGGCTGAAGCTCAGGGGAGATCTTATCTCCTACAGCGAGGTTGAAGCTCTAGGGAGATTTTATCTCCTGCAACTGAGGTGGCTCGGAGAAGATCTTATCCCCTACAGCTGAGGTTGAAGCTTGGAGGAGATCTTACTCCTACAGCCGAGGTTGGCTCGGGGGAGATCTTATCTCCTACAGCCGAGGTTGAAGGTAAAGCTCGGGGGAGATCTATCTCCTACACTCGAGGTTGAAGTTGGGGGAGATCTCATCTCCTACATCGAGGTTGGCTCGGGGGAGATCTTATCTCCTGCAATTGAGGTTGGCCCGGTCAGTCGAAAGAGTTTATCTCTAGTCGAGGTTGACTCGATCGCTCGGAAGAAATCTTATCTCTAGCTGAGGTTGAAGCTCGGAGGAGATCTTTCTCCTGTAGCCGAGGTTGGCCCGATCGCTCGAAGAGATTTTATCTCTAGCCGAGATTGACTCGATCGCTCGAAAGAGATCTTATCTCTAGCCAAGGTTGAAGCTCGAGGAGATCTTATCTCCTGCAACCGAGTTGGCCCGGTCGCTCAGGAAGATCTTATCTCTAGCCGAGGTTGACTCGATCACTCGGGAGAGATCTTATCTCTAGCTGAGGTTGAAGCTCGAGAAGAGATCGTATCTCTTACAGCTGAGGTTGGTTCGATCGCTCGGAGAAGATCTTATCTCTGGCCAAGATTGGCTCGGTCGCTCGGAAGAGATCTTATCTCTGGCCGAGATTGGCTCGGGCGCTCGAAAGAGATCTTATCTTTAGTCGAGGTTGACTCGATTGCTCGAAAGAGATCTTATCTCTAGCTGAGGTTGATTCGGACGCTCGAGAGAGATCTTACTCTCGAGGGTTGGTCTCGAAGGGAAATCCTGATTTTCCGGTCCAGGTTCGTCCAGATCTGATTAGATCAAGAGATATATTTCAAAAATTTCTCTTGATCTCAATTCAGCCCGTATCTTGATATGTTCAGATCTGATATCTTATTATTTTAATAAACTAAAATTAAAATAAGAATAAATTACACAATCAATTCAATACACTCTCAATATTACCTCACAGCATATTGGGTGCATCATCACTCTATCCTGTAGATTGTATTAGCACTTGATATATGCCCGCGGAAGTGATGAATATGGGAATCATATAGCCCGCAATGCGCTCCCAGGCAGCTCTCAAAACAAACAACAACTCCATGGAGTCTTCCACTACTCGGTGATCTGAGAGAAACTCCCCTATCTTCATCATATGCACAAACCATGCCCACAAAATATTTCAGATACTGGAAGCGATGCATATCAAACATCGCTTGAAGACTCCACGCCTGCAGGTACTATTAGCACACGCGCGCGCCCTTCCTCTGCCCATGAATACGCCATATATCTTGATAAACTGAATATACCGACACACAAATAACTACCACTAACACACCGTAGTCTTGCAGCCATATATGACCCGAAGCAAAAGAACAACCGTGAAGGAAGAGGACCATACACTATTATACGCCGTGACAGATGAGGAAGGCGCAGAAGAACCGCGCCAAGAACTATGGCGGTAAAACGCTCGCTGACTAACTACACGCTTGGAATTAGACCATGACATATGGCCGAAAGAAGTCTTACCTTTATAGACCCTCCATGCGCTCGAAAATAAAACTCCTCATCTCATACAATCAACCAAATCACAAGCCCTTTGTGAGAATTGCCGATACTAAACCTGCAATGTTGGATAGAACCCCCTGTTACCATACCATATTCATGAGGTGGGCCCTAAGATCAGTCAAATGGATTCTTAGTAAGACTCTGATTGGAATCCTAAAGGAAGGTTGGAGTCCCCTAATGTCCACCAAGGCTCCTCAACGGCGCCCCATACCCTCTCGAGCATCACGCCAACCTAGACGACTGCTGCAGCCATCTCCTATGCTAACGTGTCAATCTGGCCAGAGGCGAGAACAAGGCCCCCACCAACAGCTCACATCACAATACGCTCGCAACAGACACGTATGTCAAAAGTCAGCATGTGATGCAATCCAACGAAACATAAGGCATGATTCAACGTTAGACCATGTCAAATGGCACTACACTATTAGACCACACGTTCAAACGAACAATGAAAATGAGCATCTGCGAGACTACAAAAAAAATATAGGCTAGGAAACTGCAAATACAAAAAGACACCAACCAATATTCTCTTGACATTGGACGAGAACCTCCAGACAGACCATATGAAAGCCTCATGAATTGAGCACTAGAATCTCCTTTTGGCTCAGTCAGGCAACTGTATTAGTGATAGTCAAATAGAAAGCAACGTATGGCATCTCAATCGAGTCGCTAGCACTATTTTTTTTAAACCTTAATTGAATCTCATTCAGAGATCAATTGAACTAGATCAGTTCAATTGAGATCACCAGATTCAAAACCCTCATTCTCAGATTTAGTGTCTGACCCAGTCAGGGATCAGCTCTCACATCGTTGGAATAAACAATCAGAGAAAGAATGAATGTCATTGATCTCCTATTCCAGACATAGACATCATCAGAAACGTCCCTTTCGATCGGAATCAAACTACATTCTGATACCAATACCAACTCGAACGAGCAACTAGAGCATGATAACCAACTCGATAATCTATCTTCTATGCTCCAAATCCTCAACCGCGAAACGTTGGCAAAACACCAATGAGCAAGACTTAAATCATGGTCGGACACTACCAACCATCAGAGGTGAATGCGTAACCTCTTGGTGCAGTACCTGTGGTGATTCAGTTCTTCTATTCTTGTAGCACCCCGAATCAGATTAGGGGTTTAAGGTGAACTGTCAAACTAGTCTCTGTTCATATGAGTAATATCGATTCTGAGTCCAA
>QRFJ01000346.1:406975-432354 GCA_006176705.1 Cocos nucifera | reverse complement strand
TTTCTATGAGGGTTTAGAAGACCAATACAGACAGATGGTAGATGCATCTTATAGAGGTGCATTCATGAACAAGAGTGAGGACGAAGCCTATACCTTATTTGAAATTTTGAGTGAAAACTCAATTAACCATGCTTCGTTATCTTTCTACCAAACCTGAGCAGGGATCCATGAAATTAAACATCTAGAATCTAGTCCTAAGACTGCTTCAAATTTGATAAATAAAGTGGACTTTCTTTCTTAGAAATTAAATCAAATCCTAACCCTAGGTCAACAATCTCCTGCATAATTCACATCATCTTGTAATTATTAGGAGATTTGTTCAATTTGTGCTAGCCCAACCCATTATATGAGTGAATGTCCTATGACTGCATAGTTTTGACTTTTTATCCAAGAATAAGTCCAAGCTGCTAAAGACTACTCCAAGTCGGTTAATGATCCATTTTTAAATTCATATAACTCTGACTGGAGAAATCATCCCAATTTTTCTTAGAAATCACAACAGACTCAGGCTCAAACCCAAACTCCATCAGTGCAAAATTATCAAAATAGACCTCAATACCAGAACTATACTTATAATAGAGGTCAACCTAGTAAGCCTTTTCAGCCACCACATCATAATCAGCCCTCATACCCACCTCCTCAATAGACCAATCTAGCTGATGATAGATATAACCAACTTCAATAATTGATTTTGAATCAACAACAATCGATCTTAACTCAACAAGAATCTATTACTAGGCTTGAAGCTCAAATTGGACAACTAGTTGAGTCTAACAAGAGGAGAAAACTAGATCAACTACCGAGCCTATCAATTTCAAACAACCCACCTATTGTCCACCAACCACCTAGACCAAGTTATCAATTTAATATCTCACTTAAGAATCCCCAATCTGAGAATGCTAAAGTAATTTCTGAACTTAAAAGCTATATGATTCTTATGGACCCATACCAAGATCAGGTAAAAGAGGCTAGTACTGATGCTAGCCAAAATAAAAATTTAGAGGAACAGATTAGTACTGAGATTAACCACATAGAAGAACCCAAACCAAAATTAGTACTAATGCTAGTTCTAGTTTAAATGAGATAGAAAAAGAAGAAAAGAGAATAGATGATTTATCCGAGAATTATAAACCTAATGTTTCATTTCCTTCAACCCTAGAAGTCGGTTCTTCTTACAAAAATCAAGAGGCATGTAATAAAGTATCAATGGAGTTGTTTAAACAAGATCATATTAATTTACCTTCAAAATTAAAATTGCCTTTAGACATCCTTCCAGCATTCGTTGAATCAAACTTAACTGCTAAAACTCCATTCATGAGCATCATAGAAAAACAAATAAGAGAAATTCTTAATAAACATGGGATTACAAATTATGTCCCTAAAATTAACAATGAATATATCAATAATGGGATTATAAATCAACTTTCTGAGATTGGCAATCCAAAATTATTAAAATTTATTAATCTAATATTTGACACAGGATAGTAAGCTGTATTGTGTCTGGCTGAAGACGGTAAACTTAGCGCTTATTGGAAGGCAACCCAATATTTAATTTTCTTTAGTTTAATTTATTTTTTTAGTTAATTTTTTTTAGGATAATTTGAATAAGTTGGAGGGAGAGCTCCAATTTTCAAAGGCATATGCTGGACCAAAAATATATTGAGTTAGGTGTATTCTTACATGTTCTTTATTACACTCTTTATTTTTTCTTCTCCATTAAGGATAATGTCGATTAAATTGGAGAAAAAAAATAAAAATTTTAAACTTTTAAATTCTCAAAAAGTTAGTATTTAGTATTTAGACACCTGATTATGCTTAAGAATCGAATTAAACTAAGCATTTTTAAAAGAAAATTAATGCACAGATTAGAGAATCTGTGAGATATTGAGGAATCAAGTATTAAAAAAATTCAATAAAGAGTTAAGTCTTGAACATAAAAAGTTTTTTCTTGGAGCATTTCTAATTACTTCTACTAGCATCAAAGAAAAGTCTACTTTTTATAGGCTTATGTAGGGTAACTATACGTTTCTTCATTTAAAAAATTTATTTTAATAAAATAGTTTTTAAGTACTTCTCACTAAGTAATCAGGCCTCTTTGCTTAAGCAAGCATTGAGTTTTGCATCAAAAGATGGGAAGGGCAAAGAAGTTCGTTGCAAAGCTAGTCTTAACTCATAGCCTGTTTGATTCAAGATAGTAAGTTCAAAGGGTATTCTATACCTAGTGCCCTAAAGCCAACTGGTTTGGGAGTCATTAGCCCAAGACTTGCTACATGGATCAAATAGAAAGCTTAAGAAGCTAAGACACTTAATAGTGGTACAACATTAAAATAAAAAAAAAATATTAATTTTTTACTGAGTAATCGGATCTCATTACCTAAGTAAGCAATGATATTCACATCAAAAAGTGAATAATATAAAAATAAAAATTAATAAATGAAGGATGGAAGTAGCAATACACTTTGCCTATATGAAAGTTTAGATAAATCATAGATAAAGGTGGGATAATTTAGAAAAAATTTAGAAAAATTTAATGTTCTTTACTTAATCTTTTTATTGATAAGTATTAATACCCCAATGAGATGTTAAGCTCCACTGAATATCAATGGCCATTTTAAAAACTGCTTAAATAAAATTCGAAACTCTAAAATTAAAAAAAATTTAAAACTAAATTCTTTCTTTATTCGAGGATGAGCAAAGCTTAAGTTGGGGGGTGTGATAAGTATCATAAATTCATCAATAAACATATTAATTTATCAATTAATTCATATTAATTTTTAAGAATTATTAATTAATTGATACATACTTTTGAGAAATTCATATTTTTATTAATTAAAAAATTAATTAAAAAAATAATAAAATTAAAAAAATTAATTTTATTATCAATAGAAAGAGTTTATTTTTTTGATCATAATGAAATAAGTTTCACATAAAATGGAGATAAAATGAAGAAGATATAAATTTTTAAAGAAATATAATAAATAAAAATTAAATAAAAAAGAAAATGGCTCAGCCGGCTCCGCAAGCCAAGCCACCAAGCCAAGCTAAGCCGTCAAAGCCAACTCAGCCATAGAAGCCATCAGTCGGTCCACGATCCAAGCATGGACCGCCAGCTCAGCAAAAATCGACGAATCATGGAGCAACACGTGGCGGACCTGGACCCTTAAAGGGTCCACAGAAATTTATCGTGGCTCACAGGGCAATCTGATCTTTTCACTCGATGATAAGAGCACTGATTGGCTATGGTGTGTGGTGCGGTCGGTTCATACGGTCCATAGGAACAGTAATTGCACCATTGGATGGGTGCGGTAGCTTGCGGTCAAGATCAAACGGTTGTGGTTATTTTCGAATTTGATTCAGCTTCAGACTTCACGCGGATCGCCATCCAATGGTAGTGCTCAATCTAGGGGATGATCCGACGGTCTAGAATGCTTTCGACGATGATCAGGACTCCTGACACATAATCAACAGCCAGATTTCCTCCATCAATGTGCGATCGAATGGTCAGAATTTAATTCGACCTGATATGGGCTGATACACATTCAATTTTGATGATTTTTAGTCTATTGGATTTCTATCAATGGTCAGATTTCATCCAAAGCAATAGAATTTATCCAGGACTCTTTTTAATCCAATTTTCACTCAAATTTCTTCATATTTTGATGATCAAAGAACTCCTTAGTCCCACATTGCCTAGAAGAAAACTCTCCAGCCCTCCTAGCTCTATAAAAAAGACCCCAGGCCTCCAAAATCAACATCTTTGATTAAAGTAAAGCTTTGGTACAGGGTGAAGCTAGGCTCTGGATTAATGGCTACTTCGAGGCAACTGATGTCGAGAGAAAAAGCTAAGCTTCTACACCATCTTTTCACTTATGCTGATCCAAGATCAGAAATCAGACTATTTTTTTTTATTTTATTTTTTTTAAATTTTATGTATTTAAATTTTAAAATTTTAATTAATATATTTTTTTTGATGCTCTTTAATTTCATGCTCTTTATTTTTATTGTAATTTAATTTTTATACTTTAATTATTACTTTTTATTTTATTGCAAGTAGATGCTAAGATCAAATTAGTAGATCTTATTATCAAGTTTAAATTTCTGCACCTTTTAATTTTTGTTTTTAATTTTTCGACTTCACTTTTGATTTCAAAACTCAAATCCTTTTCTTTTTTTTATAAAATCAAAGATTTTAAATCTAAAAATACTATCTTTCCTATGGATTTGATCCGACTCACTGCTATCTATGTATTTTTAATTATTTTAAAAAATTAAATTAAATTGATAAATACGGTGTCTTAACAACAACATCGTGATCTTATCACTATTCTATTCCTAGTCTAGTCATGCATCTTATACATTATAAATCTAAATTATATAATTTTTAATTTTTTTATTTTAGATCTAATCATATCTGATGTGACATCTAAAATAATTTAATATCAAATCATAAATAAAAATTAAATTAGATCTAAAAAAATTTTGAAGAACTACTAATGCAGCTTCAATACCAGTTGAAGAAAAATCTAATTTTTCACTACAGGATTGTCCAGATCTGATCAGATCTAAGATTAATTTTTCTATAAAAATTTTAACAATTTGATCAGATCTAAGAATTCTCAGATCTAATATTAAAAATTAAAAATAAAATTAAATCAGATTTAATTTTAAATATCTTGTTTGGTAATCTAATTATCCTATGATGATCTTATTGGTTCCTGAGGTTCTGGAAGAAGCCATGCATGCGTCTAGCCTCTATTGGTATCTACTCAGACAGGATCTAAACATCTTCTCCTTGTAAAACTCTCTTCCAAAGGTTAGATCTAAATCTAATCTGTAGATCTTTCAAAACTATTTTTGAAAGCAGTCTGTCCATCATACGAATACCATCACATAGATCCTGAATCTTGTGCCAAAAGTCTTGGACCTTCAACTCAGATTTATGCTTAACTTTTTAGGCATGTAGAAGAAAGGGAGTGAAAGGATAAAAAGGGCATGGGATATGATATAGGTGATAACACCTCTGCATGAAAAATAAAATCATGCGATGCCTCTCTTTGGCGTGAGAAAGGTTTAAAAACCAACACCATATAGAGTCCCACTTTGACCAAATAACATACTTATTTGGTCATTGGGACTCTAGAACTTATTCTCCATGTCAAACCCCAGATCCCATCTAATTTTGTCACCAAAAATGATTCAAAAAGTCGGCGACATGAGTAGATAAGGAAGAGTCCATTGCGCCTAGGACTATTCCCATAAGAGTTTGATCCAAATCAAACTCTATCAGAAACTTAGTCAAACCACCACCATAAATCATGAGATTTAGCACATCCATAGCATGACTTGACCCCTATCATATATCTAAAAATTAGATCAAAAGAATTTCTAAAGAATTTTCTAAAAGTATCTAATTAGGTGACCCTCAATTCTCTCAACTGGGTCAACTTTTGATCCTAGTCCAATTACACTAGGAATGGATTTAATTTCTATAATTAATTGGACCTAGACTTATTCTAGTCAGATGAAAATAAACTCATTTAAGATACAAGAATGAGTTAAATCAAATTTTACTTGATTACGATGAATAAAAAAGATTATAGAAGGAGAAAGACAGGCTCAATCGTGTGCTAGCATGATTACCTTGAACTTGATTGGATCTAATCCAAATCAATCAAAATATGTTAGTCCAATTGATGACATCCAAACCCAATCCCTTGTTTGTGTGACATAGTTGGATTCAATTTTGTATGGTAATAATACATATCACGATCTTTATCATCGACATTATCGAAATACCTTTTGATATATCAGAACTTTTCTGATTCATACAATTAGAATGATCGATTATCAAAATCATTCTAATTGCTTTCAAAATCCACCAATGATACCTAGCAGTATATAGTGGAAATGCATTAGAACTAAAAGCGAACCTCTCGATGCAGCTAGGTATGTGATTGAATTCTTCTATCTTGAGTTCTGATAGGATTAGGGTTAAGATTGTTAGATATGTGTGCCTTAGAAGCCAGAATTGGCTGACACTTGTAATACACTTCTAGGAGCAAAATTATAATTTTAACTATAAATAATAAAATAGATTATTTTATATCATAAATGTGCATTTAATACATCTCTTGAGTTAATGGTAATGATAATTCATATTTTCAAGAGTTAAAAATTTAAGACATGAATTTTTGTTATTAAGTCATAAAATGCTCTAGATCGTAGGATCATCATGAGAATAGTGATTAATCTGAACGGTTGGTGTATAATTGCTTTTTTATAGTAAATGAGTCTTGAGTCTATGGTGTAGAGATATCGGAGCGAGAGTACAGAAACTTATTAGAGAATGAGGGTACTGAGCATGACCACCTCGAGCAGTCATAAGAAAGTATACCTTCTCATCAATGACTGACTCAAAGCTGCAATGGACTGTCTAGTTCTTTGATCTAAAATGCATCAGCAGTTCACCTTAAGGGTGTTATAGTTTGACTACACCATAACTCAATCTCCTAGCCATTCAAAATTTTGAGGTGTATGTTGGCTATAGCATGTTCATTGTAGGAATTGGATTGCACCAAGAGGGAATCAATCTACTTGGTAGATGAGAAGCAAGCCTATGATGATCATGAGAATCAAGTTCATAAGCCCATGGCCATGATAGAGTGAAATAATAGAAAGCATTTCTATTAAAATTTTTACATCAAACTTGAATCAAATGATTAAATCATATGACAGAAATTAGGATTTGATGAGTTCACCTTAACCCTAATCTAATCAGGGGCTCAAGATAGAAGAACTTAATCACACAGGTAGCTACACCGAGAGGTTTATTTTCAATTTTGATGGATTGACACCATATACTGCTAGGTGTCACTGATGAATTTTGGAAGCAATTAGAATAATTTAGATGATCGATCATTCTAGTTGTCTGAATCAGAAGAGTCTTGATCCATCGAAAGGTATAGTACCTATTGGGTGTAATGAATCTACAAGAGAACAATTGGTGCAGATGGAAATGTGGAGACATTCAAAGCTAGATTAGTGGCAAAAGGTTATAGTCAGTGCGAAGGCATTGACTATCAGAATACCTTTTCACTAATAGCCATGCTTAAATTCGTTCGCACATTGCTTGTAGTTGCAGCCTATTTCGATTATGAAATATGGCAAATGGATGTGAAAATGGTATTCTTAAATGAATATCTTGAGGAAGATATCTATATGGAACAGTCGCTAGATTTCACATCTAGTGATACTGATCATAAGGTATGCAAGCTGCAAAGGTCCATATATTGACTTAAGCAAGCATCTTGAAACTGGAATACTCATTTCAATAATGTGATTAAAATGTTTGATTTCATCAAGAATGAGGAGGAATCATGCATCTTCAAAAAGGTCAGTGGAAGCGCTATTATCTTTCTCGTATTACATGGATGATATCCTCCTTATTGGGAATGATATTTCCATGTTGACCATAGTTAAAATGTAGTTATCCAAAGAATTCTTCATGAAAGACCTAGGAGAAGCATCCTTTATTCTAGTAATTAAGGTCTATAGAGATAGACCGAATAGGATGCTAGGACTTTCATAGAAGATGTATATAGAAAAAGTACTAAAGAGATTTAGAATGGAAAACTCTAAAAGGGGTTTGGTACCCTTCAGACATGGCATTCATCTTTCCAAAAAGATATGCCCTAGCACACCTGAGGAAATAGAATACATGAGGAAGATCCCTTATGCTTCAGCAACAGGGAGCCTCATGTATGCCATGTTATGTACACGACCTGATATAACCCATGCTGTGAGTATCATAAGTAGATATCAGTCAAACCCAGGAGAAGAACACTGAACTTCTATAAAATGTATCTTAAGTACTTAAGAAGAACTAAGGATATGTTGTTGGCTTTTAGAAATGAAGAACTCCAAGTCTAAGGGTATACTAACTTGGACTTTATGTCCGATGTAGATGATCAAAAGTCAATATCTGAGAGTTTGTTTCTGTGTAATGGTGGTGCTATCAGTTGGAAGAGTTTCAAACAGACGGTGATAGCAGATTCTACCATGGAAGCAGAATACATTATTGCATCAGAAGCTGCAAAGGAGGCATTCTAGTACAAGAAGTTTGCCGCAGAAATTTGTTATTGGTCAAGTGGGAGTTTGTTAGATATGTATGCCCTAGAAGCCAGAATTGGCTGACACTTGTAATACACTTCTAGAGGTAAAATTATAATTTTTACTATAAATAATAAAATAAATTATTTTATATCATAAATATGTATTTAATACATCCCTTGAGTTAATGATAATGATAATTCATATTTTTAAGAGTTGAAAATTTAAGACATAAATTTTTGTTATTAACTCATAAAAAGCTTCCGACCGTAGGATCATCATGAGGATGGTGATTGATCCGAAAGGTTGGTATATAATTGCTTCTTTATAGTAGATTAGTCTTAAGTCTACGATGTAGAGACACTGGAGCAAAAGTATAAATACTCGTTAGAAAACAAGGGCACTAAGCGTGACCACCTCGAGCAGTCATAAGAAAGTCTACCTTCTTGTCGATGACTGGCTCGAAGCTGTAGTGGTGTGTCTGGTTCTTTGACCTAAGGTGCATCGATAGTTCATCTTGAGGGTGTTATAGTTTGACTACACCATAACTCAGTCTCCTAGCCATTCGAAATTCTGAGGTGTATGTTGGCTATAGCATGTTCATTGTAGGAATTAGATTGCATCAAGAGAGAATTTATCTACCTCGATAAATGAGAAGCAGTCCTATGATGATCATGAGAATCAAGTCCATAAGCCCATGGCCATGGCAGAGTGAAATAATAGAAAGAGTTTCTATTAAAGTTTTTACATCGGACTTGAATTAAATGATTAAATCATATGACAGAAATTAGGGTTTGATGAGTTCACCTTAACCCTAATCTGATCAGGGGCTCAAGATAGAAGAACTTAATCACATAGGTAGCTGCACCGAGAGATTCATTTTTAATTTTGATGGGTTGCCACCATATATTGCTAGGTGTCATCGGTGGATTTTGGGAGCAATTAGAATGATTTAGATGATCGATCATTCTAGTTGTCTGAATCAAAAGAGTTCTGATCCATCAGCAGGTATTTTGATGATGTTGATGATAGAAATCATGACATATCCCATTATCATGCAAAACTGAACCTAACTGGATCACACAAATAAGGGTTAGGATCTGGATATCATCAATTGGACTAACTCAGTTCAATTGATTTGAATTAGATTCAATTAGGTTCAAAAAAATCATGCTAGCACATGATTGAGCCTAATTTTCTACTTCTACTATCATTAAAAGTTATCTCGACTGAGCCAAATATGTTTGTGCTCACTCAGGTACCTTTACCTGATCTGATTAAAGCTTGTTCAAATTAGAAAAGGGTTGTCTTAATTTATAAGATAAATTGGAGACAACACCTGCCATATTCCATCACCTGCCAATTCTTGTCTTTTAACTTTGGTCAAATGTTGACCTTTGATACTTAGACATCTACCCATATATCATGCACTCATAGAAATGTAGATAGGGGCTTGTCCCTTTGCTAGAAAATGAAAAGAAGGGGGTGCATGCCTATGGAGGCATGTGCCCAATGATAGGGATGCCTGGAGTCCCATACAGATGGGACTCCAGGTTGCTTCTTGGAATCAACTTAGGAGGCGCCAAGGGACTTGCTTTGATCAATCTTGGCACCACCTAAGGATGATTTGAGGGGGCTCTCATCTGATTGGATTAGGTGATATCATTCCATCAATCAGATTTAGATCTGATTGCACGAAGCAACATGATTTACCGGGATGATGTGGCACTTCATGGCGCAGCAAGGTCTATATAAACCCTATCTGTGCCTAGCTTTCAAGAGAATCAATCCATAGCCCACACCATAAGACTACCCCTCTCCCTCCTCCATGCCATCTTTTGATTCTCTCTCTCCTCTTCATGCCTATGGAAGTTTGGGCTCCAGTTTGATGCGATCCAGGCAAGAGAAAGGTGACGAGAAAGGAAGAAGGTAGCACTGTTGCAAGAGACGATTTTAGATCTTCAGAAAGAGTTTTGAAGCTCCAAATCAGATCCAGATCTGATATTTGAAGAGATGGTAAAGAAGAAGAATATCTCTAGATCCAATCTGAGTGAATACCGGTAGAGGTTAGGTACTTGCGTGGCTAGATCTAGAACCTCAGGCAATCAGCAAGATCATAATAGGGTAATCTAATTACCCAACAAAAGGTATAAATTAAATCAATTTTTTTTTTATTTTATTAGATCTATAAAATTAGATCTAAAATATCTCAAATTTGATATGGATTTTAAAAAAAAAATTTTAAAATATCTCTCTTGATCCAATCAGATCTGAACGAATCTGATTCGAAAAATCTAAATTTTTTCTTTAAAGGTGAATTCATCAAACCCAACATCCATCATATGAATTAATTATTTAATTTGAGTCTGATGTAAAATTCTAATAGAAACTCTTTCTATCATCTTCACTCTACCATAGCCATGGGCTTAAGAACTCAATCTCATGATTATCATAAAATTACTCCTCATCTATCAAGATAGATAGATCCCCTATTGGTGCAATCCAATTGCTACAATGAACATGCTATAGCTAACATACACCTCAGGATTCTGAATGACTAGAAGATCGAGTTATGGTGTAGTCAAACTATAACACCCTCAAGGTAAACTACTGATGCACCTCGGGTTAATGAACTAGACACACCAATGCAGTATCGAGCCAGTTATCGATGAGAAGGTAGACTTTCTTATGAATGCTCGAGGTGGTCATGCTCAGTGCCCTCGTTCTCTAATAAGTATCTGTACTCTTATTCCAATGTCTTCACACTAAAGACTCAAGACACATCTATCTTAAGAAAGTGATCGTATACCAATCTTTCAAATCGATCACCATCCTCATGATGATTCTAGGTCAGAAGCAGTTTATGAGTTAATTATGAAAATTCATGTCTTAAATTTTTAACTTTTAAAAATATGAATTATCATTATCATTAACTCAAAAGATGTATCACAGATACTTTAAAAAAATATTATGATAGAAAATAATTTTTTTATTAATTTATAGTCAAAATTATAAAATTATCCTTAGAAGTGTATTACAAGTATTTAGCCAATCTGGCTTCTAGGGCACATATCCAATCTGGCTTCTAGGTGGTATTGGTGTCACCATTACCTCGTTGTAAGTTTCTAGTTAGATTTTATAATTAGACTTAACCAATTTATTTAAGAGTTTTATTTTTAAATAAATTAGGCTCACACTATTTACTCAAATCCCTACACTTTCTTGGCAGAGATGCAAAAATCTCCATGATTATTGATTTCTAGTAGATGGTGTGGTCCCACCAACTAGCTCATCACCTGACCTAATAGTTATTGATGATGGGTCAACTGATGAGTGGATAATTCTTGTCCAATGATTCTCTAATCATGATGCACCCAAACCCGATCTCTAATTCATAGTGCTCATCATGCTCGGAATATTGCTCCACTCCTTATTAAGTCAGACCCATCATTTACATGAATTAGATTTCTGATTGGATCTCTCATCATATCCAGAATATTGAGCCCAACCCATCCTCCAATCCATAGCATTTAATGCCTAATAAATATGATTGCATCTTTTCGGTGCAATTGAACCATTATATCCAGCCAAGAACAATCAACCCCGGGAAGGGCCCGCATATCTACAATGGTGGAAGGCCTTAGACTTAATATTTTCTTAGAAAGATTTAATTTAGGTCTCTTTAAACTTGACTTGACTTAGTCATAATAATTATTACTAATCTGGTGGCATGGATTGGCTCGAATTGTTAGCCATTTCAAATTAGAGCTGGGTCGATACAAATGGTCAGATAAGTGAGATCGGTGGAAGGGATATGCCATTAACTCGATATGCATTCAGATCAAGTAGCTCTCAATTAAAAACTAATCGATCGTATCTACTAGACTTATCTTAGACACCAAATTATCAAATCAGAACCAATCGAATTAGCTTACAATCCAGGTTCAAACCATGGAGCCAAATTACATCTTGACTTGATTGAGTCACATCTCAATGTGATTTGATCTTGACATACACTTAATCCTATTAGGATGATTAATTCTAAGCTTTTTTTGATTCCACCTAACCAACTCTTGATTCGATTTGATCAACCGCTAGACCTAATTGAGCTACCCAAGTCCAAACCTAATTTTATGAAGGTGTCTTAGATCTAAAAATTTATAATTTTTAGATCTAATTAATTTTATAATCTTAATTCTTAATTAAGTTTTGGATTCATGAATAAAATATGTAAAAAAATCCAAGAATATCAGAATCTAAAATTTTATAGAAAATAAATTTAGATTTCTAATTACGGATGAATGCACAGCATCCCTACATATCATAAGAACATCCCATCGAATGGAAGAAGAGGGCCTTTAAACTATACTTTGTTCTTATGATCGCACGACTAAGAAGAACGTCTTAATCAAAAATATATTTTCTAATAAAACTAGTTAGATCTAAATCATATATCATATATACAAAAGATCTAATCTATAAATGTCTTGCATACATCTCATGTATCATAACTCAATAAACCACGCATATTTTTAGATCTAAAATATTACATATTAAATCTAAAAAATAAAAATTTAAATTTGATCACTTCAAAAATAAAATTATTCTAAATATTTTATAAAACTATTCTATAACTAGTCTAAGCATGCATCTTTTATATCTTGTATGAATAAATTAAAAATTAAAAATTATATTTTTTATTTATTAGATCTAGTTACAATAATTATTATTAGATTTGTGTACCCTAGAAGTCAGAATTGACTGACACTTGTAACACACATCTAAGGGCAAAATTATAATTTTGACTATAAATAATAAAATGAATTATTTTCTATCATAATATGTATTTGAAAGTGTCTGTGATATATCCCTTGAGTTAATGATAATGATGGTTCATATTTTCAAGAGTTAAAAATTTAAGACATGAATTTTCATTATTAACTCATAAAATGCTCTCGATCGTAGGATCATTATAAGGATGATGATTGATCTAGAAGATTGATGTACGATCGCTTCTTTAGGATAGATGAGTCTTGAGTCTACGGTGTAGAGACACCGAAGTGAGAGTATAGGTACTCATTAGAGAATTAGGGCACTAAGCGTGACCACCTCGAGCAGTCATGAAGAAGTCTACCTTCTCGTCGATGATTGGCTCGAAGCTGTAGTGATGTGTCTGGCTCTTTAACCTGAGGTGCATCGATAGTTCACCTTGAGAGTGCTATAGTTTGACTATACCATAACTCTATCTTCTAGCTATTCAGAATCCTGAGGTGTATGTTGGCTATAGCATGTTCATTATAGAAATTTGATTGCACCAATAGAAGATCTATCTACCTCGATAGATGAGGAGCAGCCCTATGATGATCATGAGAATCAAGTCCATAAGCCCATGGCCATGGTAGAGTGAAATAATAGAAAGAGTTTCTATTAGGATTTTCACATTGGACTTGAATCGAATGATTAATTCATATGATGGAAATTAAGGTTTGATGAGATCACCTTAACCCTAATCCGATCGGGGCTCAAGATAGAGGAACTTAATCACACAGGTAACTACACCAAGAGGTTCATTTTTAGTTCTGATGGATTGCCACCATATGCTGCTAGGTGTCATTGATTGATTTTGGGAGCAATTAGAATGATTTGGATGATCGATCATACTAGTTGTCTGAATCAAAAAAGTTCTGATCCATCGAAAGGTATTTCGATGATGTCAATGATAGAGATCGCGACATATCCCATTACCAAATGGAACTGAACCTAACTAGATCACACAAATAAGGGTTTGGATCTAGATATCATCAATTGGACTAACCCAGTTTAATTGATTTGAATAAGATTCATTTAGGTTCAAAAAGATCGTGCTAGCACACTATTGAGCCTAATGTTCTCCTTCAACAATCATTAAAGCTTGTCTCGACTGAGCCAAATATGTTTGGACTCACTCAGAAATCTTTACCTAATCTAATTAGAGCTTGTCCAGGTCAGAAAAGGATTGTCTTAATTTATGAGATAAATTTGAGACAACATCTATCATTTTTCATCACCCGCTAAATCTTATCTTTGGACTTTGGTCAAATGTTGACCTTTAACACCTAGACATCTGTCCATATGTCACGCACCCATAGGAGAGAACATGAGGCTTTGTCCTCCTATTAAAAGGTAGAAAAGGAGGGGGCGCATGCCTAGGGAGTCGTGCGCCCCATGAGGATCACGCCTAGAGTCCCATATAGATGGGACTCCAGGTTGCTTCATGATTTCAAATTAGGTGGCGCCAAGGAGTCCTGTTTGATCAGTCTTGGCACCACTTAAGGAGATTTATGAGGAACTCTAATCTGATTGGATCAGATGATGTCATCTCATCAATCAGATTTAGATCTGATTGTACAAAGGATCGTGATTGGCCGGGATGATGTGGCACCGCATGGCACAATAGGATCTATAAAAACCCTATCTGCGCCTAGAATTGAGAGTTTCTACCCTTTACCCACCCCACAAGCCATTTCTCTCCCTTTCTCTCTTATGCCATCTTCAGGTCCTCTCTCTCCTCTCCACATGCCCAAAGGTAGTTTTGGCCTTCAGTTTGGTGCGATCCAGAGCAAGAGAAAGGCGACAAGAAAAGGAAGAAGGCAGCACTGCTGCAAGAGACAATGGCTGATCTTCAAAAGCCATTTTGAAGATCTTCAAGATCAGATCCAGATCTAATTTTTAGAGAACATAGATTGAGAAGAAGAAGATCTTTAGATCCTGCCCTGAGTGGATACCGGTAGAGGCCTAGGCGCTTGCGTGGCTACATCCAGAACCTCAGGCTAAACATCGGATCATCACAGGGTAATAGGATTACCCATAATCAAAGGTATAAATTAAATTAGATTTAATTTAATTTTTATTTTTTTATTAGATCAATAAAATTAGATCTGAAAAGTATTAGATCTGATTTAGATCTAAGAGAAAAAATTTTTGAAATATATCTCTTGATCTAATCAGATCTGAACGAACCTGATTCCGGAAAAATCAGGATTTTTCCTTCAACTGGTATCAGAGCCATGGTTCTAAAATTATTTAGATCTAATTTTAATTTAATTTTAATCTAATAATTAGATAATTTTAGATGTCACATGAGATGTGATTAGATCTAAAATTAGAAAAAATTAAAATTAAATAATTTAGATCTAAGATCTATGAAGATATGCATGACTAGTTCTAGAATAGAATAGTTCTATAGAATAGTCTTGCATGATCATAATTTAATTTGATTAAAGTTATAATTTTTAGATCTTATTTATTTACTATTTTTTGATATTATAAATATTATAATAAGATCTAAAAAATAAAAAATAAAATTATTTAATTTTTGTTCATATGAGATATGATTGATGCATGTTTAGACTAGTTGTAGAATAGTTCTACATAATTATCTAGATTAAATTTATTTTGATAAGATCAATTTAAATTTAATTTTTTAGATATTATGAGATAATTTAGATCTAAAAATATGCATGATATGATACATGAGATGTATGCAAAATATATTTATAATTAGATCAATTTTATATATGAGATATATGATATAGATCTAACTAGTTTTGTAGTATTTATATGTTTCTGATTAAGGCGTTCCTCTTGGCCGTCCGATCATAAGAACAAAGAAGGGTTTAAAGGCCCTCTCCTTCCCATTCGATGGGGTGTTCTTATGATGTGTAGGGGTGCTGCGTGTTCGTCCTTAATCAGAAATCCAAAAACTTACTTTCTGCAAAACCCTAGATCCTGAAACCCTAGGATTTTATTGTGCATATTTTGTTTATGAACCCTAAACTTAATTAAGAATTAAGATTATAAAATATTAATTAGGTCTAAAATTGAGAATTTTTAGATCTAAGACATATTCATAAAATTGGGTTCGGGCTTGGGTAGCTCAATTAGGTCTAAGCGGTTGATCAAACCGAATCAAGAGTTGGTTAGATGGGATCAACAAGTGCTTAAATTGACCAGCCTAATAGGATTAAGTCTGGGTCAAGATCGAGTCACATGAGTGATCGATCAAGCTAAGACCTAATTAGGCTCAGTGGTTAGAGTCTGGATTGTAGGCTAACCCAATTGGTTCTGGCTCAACAATTTGGTGTCTAAGGTAAGTTTGGCAGATACGACCGACTGGTTTTTAATTGGAAGCTACTCGACTCTGAATGCATTCTTGTCGAGTTAATGGCATATTCCTTCCACCGATCTCACTTACCTGGCCATATTTGTTGACACAGTTCTGATCTGAGGTGGTCAATAATCCGAGCTAACCCATGCCACTAGGTTAGTCATAATTGTTATGACTAATGCCAAGTCTAGTTTAATGAGACCTGAATCAATTCTTCCCTAAGAAAAGATTAAGTCTGAGGTCTTCCACCATTGTAGATGTGCGGGCCCTTTCCGGGGTTGATTGTTCTCGGCTGGATACAGTGGCTCAGTTGCACCGAAAAGATGCAACCATGTCTATTAGGCATTGGATGCTATGGGCTGGAGGATGGAGTTGGGCTCAATATTTTGGATACGGTGAGAGACTCAATTAGGAATCCAGTCTATGCAAATGGTGGGTCTGACTTAACTAAGGAGTGGATCAATATTTTGGGCATACGGTGAGATTCATGAATTAGAGACCAAGTTTGGGTGCACCATGATTAGAGAATCATTGAACAAGAGTTGTTCACTCATTGGCTAACCCATCACCAATAACTGTTAGGTGAGGTGATGAGTCAGTTGGTGAGACCGCACCACCCACTAGAAATCATTAATCATGGAAGATTTTCGCATCTCTACAGAGGGAGTGTAGGGATCCGAGAAAATAGTGGGAGCTAATTTGTTTAAAAATAAAATCCCTAAATAAATTGGTCAAGTCAAAATTACAGTATCTAACTAGAATCTTTGACTCTCTACAGAAAAAAGAAAAATGTCTGCGTCCAACCCACTGGCACGTATCCTGGACACACATAGACTGACTGGACCCAATTATAAAGATTGGCTCAGGAACTACAAAATTATTTTGGGTTTCGAGAAGTTAACACATGTTATTGGACCAGGACCCTCCCACCTTACCAGCCCGTCCATCCACTGAACAGAGAGCATCTCTGGAAAAATGGATTGACGAAGATAATAAGGCCAGATACTACATGTTGGGCTCGATGTCTGATGAGCTCCAGCGCCAACATGAAGATATCAAGACTGCCCACCAAATGTTCACTCACCTACAAGAGTTGTACGATGAACAGAGTCATGCAGCCAAATATCAAGTCATTAAATTGTTAGATATATATGCCCTAGAAGCCAGAATTGGCTGACACTTATAATACACTTCTAGAGGCAAAATTATAATTTTAACTAATATTAATAAAATAAGGTTATTTTCTATCATATATGTGTATTTACTGTTTGTGATACACCCTTTGAGTTAATGGTAATGATAATTCATATTTTCAAGAGTTAAAAAATTTAAGACATGAATAATCATTGTTAACTCATAAAATGCTCCCGACCATAGGATCATCACGAGGATGGTGATTGATCCAAAAGGTTGGTGTACAATCGCTTCTCTTTAGTAGATGAGTCTTGAGTCTACGGTGTGGAGACACCGGAGTGAGAGTACAGATACTCGTTAGAGAACGAGGGCACTGAGCGTGACCACCTCGAGTAGTCATAAGGGAGTCTACCTTCTCGTCAATGACTGACTCGATGCTGTAGTAGTGTGTCTGGTTCTTTGACCTGAGGTGCATCAATAGTTTACCTTGAGGGTGTTATAGTTTGACTACACCATTACTCGATCTCCTAGCCATTCGGAATCCTAAGGTGTATGTTGGCTATAGCATGTTCATTGTAGGAACTGGATTGCATCAAGATGGAATCTATCTACCTCGGTGGTAGAGGAGCAGCCCTATGATAATCATGAGAATCAAGTCCAGAAGTCCATGGCCATGGTAGAGTAAAATAATAGAAAGAGTTTCTATTTAGATTTTCACATCGGACTCGAATCGAATGGTTACATCATATGACAGAGACTAGGGTTTGACGAGTTCACCTTAACCCTAATCTGATCGGAGCTCAAGATAGAAGAACTTAATCACACAGGTAGCTGCACCAAGAGGTTCGCATTCAGCTCTGATGGGTTGCCACCATATACTGCTAGGTGTCACTGGATAGATTTTGGGAGCAATTAGAATGATTTAGATGATCGATCATTCTAGCTATTCGAATCAGAAGAGTTCTGATCCATCGAAAGAAGTTTCGATGATGTCAATGATAGAGATCATGACATATCCCATTACCATACAGAACTGAACCTAACTGGGTCACACAAACAAGGGTTTGAATCTGGTGATCATCAATTGAACTGATCTAGTTCAATTGATCTGAATGAGATTCAATTAGGTTCAAGGAAATCATGCTAGCACTCGATTGAACCTAACGTTCTTCTTTTGCTATCACAAATAAGTTGTCCTGACTGAGCCAAAGGAGTTTGTGCTCAATCAGAGGCCTTCATATGGTCTAACTAGAGGTTGTCCAAGTTAGAAAAGGTTATCTTATTTTGTAGGACATTATCTACCATTTTTGGTCACCTACCATTTCTCGTTCTTTGACTTTGGTCAAAAGTCTACTTTTGACTAGTCAAATATTGACCATTGATAGTTTGACTTCTGTCCATGTGTCATGCACCTATTGAAGAGCTAGTGGGGGTCTGTCCTCCTGCCAGAACTTCGCAAGGAAGAGGGTGCACACCACCCTTGGCGTGTGCCCAAGCTGGAGGCGCCTAGGAGTCCCTGTTGGATAGGGACTCCATCTCCTTTTTGGATTCCAATTAGAGTTCTCCTAAGAACCAACTTTGACTAGTCTTAGGCACCCTCTAAGAAGGAATCCAGGGGACTCTATTCCCATCAATCAGATTTAGATCTGATTTCACAAAGAGTTATGATTGGTTAGGAAGAAGAGAAGTTGGATCACAAACAGTCTATAAATAAGACCCTGCGCCCAACTCAAAGGATGATTGAATCACAATTCCCCACGCCCCAAGGCTGCCTCTTCCCTCTTCCTCCAAGCCAAACCCACCTTCTCCCTCTCCTCTCCACATCCAAAAGGGTTTTGGACCTTGGTTGGTGCAATCAAGACAAGAGAAATGCAAGTGAAAGCTAGAATTAGGTAGCTCAATTAGCTCTAAGCGGTTGATCAAACCGAATCAAGAGTTGGTTAATAATCATGTATCATAATTATGCATATTTTTAGATCTAAATTATCTCATAATAATCTAAAAAATTAGATTTAAATTAATCTAATCAAAATAAATTCTAATCTAGATAATTATGTAGAACTATTCTACAACTAGTCTAGACATGCATCAATCATATCTCATATGATATTCAAAAATTAAATAATTTTATTTGCTATTTTTTAGATGTTATTATAACACTTATAATATCAAAAAATAGTAAATAAAAAGATCTAAAGTATGATTTAATCAGATTAAATCAAGAACATGTAAGACTATTCTATAGAACTATTCTATTCTAGAACTAGTCATGCATATCTTCTAATCTTAGATCCAAATTATTTAATTTTAATTTTTTCTGATTTCAGATCTGATCACATCTCATGTGACATCTGAAATCACTTATTTTTCTGATTAAAATAAATTTAAAATCAGATCTAAATAATTTTAGAACCATGGCTCTGATACCAGTTGAAGGGAAATCCTGATTTCCCGGATCCAGGTTCGTTCAGATCTGATCAGATCAAGAGATATATTTCAAAAAAATTTTCTCTTGATCCCAATCAGATCTTGATGTATTTTCAGATCTAATTCTTATTATTTTAATAAATAAAATAAAATAAGATAAATTAAATCAAATTTAATTTACCTGATTTGGGTAATCCTATTACCCTGTTGATGATCCTGTTTGCAGCGGAAGGTTCTGGATCTAGCCACGCAAGCGCCTGGCCTCTACCGGTATCCACTCGGGCTGGATCTGGAGATCCTCTTCTTCTCTATCACACCTCCAAAAATTAGATCTGGATCTGATCTGGAGGATCTTCAAAACTCCTTTTGAAGATCTGCAGTCGTCCTTTTGCAGCAGTGCAGCCTTCTTAGCTTTTGATCGCCTTTCTTTGATCTGAATCGCACCAACCAAGGTCCAAAACTCTTTTGGACGTGGAGAGGAGAAGGAGAAGAAGCTTTGGCATGGAGGAGGAGGGGAGAGGCAGCCTTGGGGCGTGGGGTTTTCAATTCTCAATTGAATCCTTAAACTGAGTTGGGCGCAGGGTCCTTTTTATAGACTAAGCGTGATCCAACTCCTCTTCCTCCCAACCAATCACAACCCTTTGTGAAATCAGATCTAAATCTGATTGGTGGGAATAGAGACCCCTGGATTCCTCCTTAGAGGGTGCCTAAGACCAGTCAAAGTTGGTTCTTAGGAGAACTCTAATTGGAATCCAAAAGAGAGGTGGAGTCCTTGTCCAACAAGGACTCCTAGGCGCCTCCTACTTGGGCTCACGCCACCCTTGGCGTGCGCCCTTCCTCCTTGCCAGGTTCTGGCAGGGGGACAGGCCCCCACCAGCTCTCCAATAGGTGCATGACATGTGGTCAAAAGTCAAAGTGTCAATGGTCAACGTTTGACCAGTCAAAGGTAGACTTTTGACCAAAGTCAAAGAACAAGAAATGGCAGGTGACCAAAAATGGCAGGTAATGTCTTACAAAATAAGACAACCTTTTCTGACTTGGACAACCTCCAGTCAGACCATATGAAGGCCTCTGATTGAGCACAAACTCCTTTGGCTCAGTCAGGACAACTTATTTATGATAGTAAAAGAAGAACGTTAGGTTCAATCGAGTGCTAGCACGATTTTCCTTGAACCTAATTGAATCTCATTCAGATCAATTGAACTAGATCAGTTCAATTGATGATCACCAGATTCAAACCCTTGTTTGTGTGACCCAGTTAGGTTCAGTTCTGTATGGTAATGGGATATGTCATGATCTCTATCATAGACATCATCGAAACTCCTTTCGATGGATCAGAACTCTTCTGATTCGAACAGCTAGAATGATCGATCATCTAAATCATTCTAATTGCTCCCAAAATCCACCAGTGACACCTAGCAGTATATGGTGGCAACCCATCAGAGCTGAATGCGAACCTCTTGGTGCAGCTACCTGTGTGATTAAGTTCTTCTATCTTGAGCCCCGATCAGATTAGGGTTAAGGTGAACTCGTCAAACCCTAGTCTCTGTCATATGATGTAATCATTCGATTCGAGTCCAATGTGAAAATCTAAATAGAAACTCTTTCTATTATTTCACTCTACCATGGCCATGGGCTTCTGGACTTGATTCTCATGATCATCATAGGGCTACTCCTCTACCACCGAGGTAGATAGATTCCATCTTGATGCAATCCAGTTCCTACAATGAACATGCTATAGCCAACATACACCTCAGGGTTCCATATGGCTAGGAGACCGAGTAATGGTGTAGTCAAACTATAACACCCTCAAGGTGAACTGCCGATGCATCTCAGGTCAAAGAACCAGACACACTACTGCAGCATCGAGTCAGTCATTGACGAGAAGGTAGACTTCCTAATGACTACTCGAGGTGGTCACGCTCAGTGCCCTCGTTCTCTAACGAGTACCTGTACTCTCGCTCCGGTGTCTCCACACCGTAGACTCAAGACTCATCTACTAAAGAGAAGCGATTCGTACACCAACCTTCCGGATCAATCACCATCCTCGTGATGATCCTATGGTCGGGAGCTGTTTATGAGTTAATAATGATTATTCATGTCTTAAATTTTCAACTCTTGAAAATATGAATTATCATTACCATTAACTCAAAGGATGTATCACAGACACTAAATACACATATGTGATAGAAAATAACCCATTTATTAATTATAGTCAAAATTATAATTTTGCCCCTAGAAGTGTATTACAAGTGTCAGCCAATTCTGGCTTCTAGGGCACATATATCTAACAATCTCCCACTTGTCCTAAAGCCAATTGGCTACAAGTCTAAGTCCCATCTTCTCAAGGTGGGCTTCGATCTTCTGCTGGCCCAACGGCTTTGTAAGTGGGTCTGCCACATTATCTGCGGAGTTGACTCTCTTGACCTCAACGTAACCTTTCTCAAGGTAATCGCGGATGAGATGATATCGCCGCTCAATGTGCTTGGACTTCTGGTGAGACCTCGGCTCCTTAGCAAGGGCTATGGCGCCATTGTTGTCGCAGTAAAGAGGAATGGCATCTGATGGCATTACTCCAATTTCTGCAGCAAACTTCTTGTACCAGAATGCTTCCTTTGCAGCCTCTGATGCAGCTATATATTCTGCTTCCATGGTGGAATCTGCTATCACAGTTTGCTTGGAACTCTTCCAGCTGACAGCTCCACCATTGCACACAAACAGACTTCCAGATGTCGACTTTCGATCATCTATATCGGACATGAAGTCCGAGTCTGTGTATCCTGAACTTGGAGTTCTCCATTACCAAAGACCAACATCATATCCTTAGTTCTTCTCAAGTACTTAAGGATACATTTCACAGAAGTCCAGTGTTCTTCACCTGGATTTGACTGATATCTGCTTGTGACACTCACAGCATGGGCTATATCAGGTCGTGTACATAGCATGGCATACATGAGGCTCCCTATTGCAGAAGCATAAGGGATCTTGCTCATGCGTTCTATTTCCTCAGGTGTGCTGGGGCACATCTTCTTGGAAAGATGAATACCATGTCTGAAGGGTATTAATCCCCTCTTAGAGTTTTCCATACTAAACCTCTTTAGTACTTCCTCTATGTACATCTTCTGTGAAAGTCCTAGCATCCTATTCGGTCTATCCCTATAGACCTTAATTCCTAGAATAAAGGATGCTTCACCTAGGTCTTTCATGGAGAATTCCTTGGACAACCACATCTTGACTGATGTCAACATGGGAATATCATTCCCAATAAGGAGGATGTCATCCACGTACAATACGAGGAAGACAACAGCGCTCCCACTGACCCTTTTGAAAACACATGGTTCCTCTTCATTTTTGATGAAACCAAACTTTTTGATCACATCATTGAAACGAGTGTTCCAGCTCCGAGATGCTTGCTTAAGTCCATATATGGACCTTTGCAGCTTGCAAACCTTGTGATCAGTATCACTGGATGTGAAACCTAGCGGCTGTTCCATATAGATATCTTCCTCAAGATATCCATTTAGGAATGCCGTTTTCACGTCCATTTGCCATATTTCATAATCGAAATAGGCTGCAACAGCAAGCAATGTGCGGATGGATTTTAGCATAGCTACCTGGGGAAAAGGTATCCTGATAGTCAATGCCTTCGCGTTGACTATAACCTTTTGCCACCTAGTCTAGCCTTGAATGTCTCCACATTCCCATCTGCACCAATCTTTCTCTTGAAGATCCATTTACACCCAATAGGTACTATACCTTCTGGTGGATCTACCAAGGTCCAGACTTGGTTTGAGTGCATCGAGTCAATTTCTGACTTCATTGCCTCAAGCCATTTCTCGGAGTCGATATCTGATATCGCCTCGGAGATTCTAATTCATGAATCTCACGCATATCCAAAATATGATCCACTCCTTAGTTAAGAACCCACCCATTGCAGCAAACTGGGTTTAATTGAGTCTCTCACCGTATCTAGAAATATTGAGCCCACTCATCCTCCAGCTCATAGCAATCCAATGCTAATAGACATGGTTGATCTTTTCGATGCAACTGAGCGCATTGTATCCAGTAGAAGAACAATCAACCCCGGAAGGGCCCGCATGTCTATCAATGGTGGAAGACCTCAAAACTTATCTTTCTTAAGGGAGAATTGATTCAGACTCATTAAACTAAGCTTGTCATAGTTCATAACAATTATGACTAACCTAGTGGCATGGTGTTAGCTCAGATTAATTGACCACCTCAGATTAGAATGTGTCAAACAGATTTGGTCAGGTAAGTGAGAACCGATGGAAGGAATATGCCAATTAACTCGTACAAGAACGCATTTAGGTCGAGTTGCTTCCAATTAAAAAAACCAGTCGGTTGTATATGCCAAACTTACCTTAGAACACACCAAATTGTTGAGCCAGAACCAATTGGGTCAGCCTATAATCCGGACGTCTAACCTCTGAGCCTATTTAGGTCTTACTTGATCGAGACTCGATCTTGACACCAGACTTAATCCTATTAGATTGTGTCAATTTTAAGCATGTTGATCCCATCTTAACCAACTCTTGAATTAGATTATATCATTACTTTAGACTCACAAGGGTTGAGCTCAACCGAACAGTCAAATAACATATATGATGAAAATAACCCTATTTTATATATTAGTTAAAATTATAATTTTGCCTCTAGAAGTGTATTATAAGTGTCAGCCAATTCTGGCTTCTAGGCACATATATCTAACAATTTGTGACTTGATATTTGGCTGCATGACTCTATTCATCGTACAACTCTTGTAGGTGAGTGAACATTTGGTGGGCAGTCTTGATATCTTCATATTGATGCTAAAGCTCATCAGACATTGAGCCCAACATGTAGTATCTGATCTTGTTATCTTCATCCATCCATTTATCAAGAGATGCTCTCTATTTAGTGGACGGACGGGCTAGTATGATGGGGCGATCCTGATCCAATACATGAGTTAACTTCTCGAAATCCAAAATAATTTTAAATTTCGAAGCCAATCCTTGTAATTGGGTCTGGTCAATCTATGGATATTCAGGATACGAGTTAGTGGGTTCGGATGTAGATATTTTTTTTTTTCTATAGAGAGTCAAAGCTTTTAGTTAAATTTTGTAATTAAGACTTGATCAATTTGTTTAGGGATTTGATTTTTAAATAAATTAGCTTTTACTATTTTCCTTTGGATCCCTACACTCCCTTTGTAGAGATGTGAAAATCTTCATGATTAATGATTTCTAGTGGATGATGCAGTCCCACCAACTGACTCATCATCTCATCTAACAGTTATTGATGATGGGTTAGCCAATGAGTGAATAACTCTTATCCAATGATTCTCTAATCATAGTGCACCCAAGCTTGGTCTCTAATTCATGAATCTCACCATGCCCAAAATATTGATCCACTCCTTAGTTAAGTCAGACCCACCATTTGTATAGATTGAATTTCTAATTGGGTCTCTCACCATATCTAAAATATTGAGCCCAATCCATCCTCCAGCCCATAGCATCCAATGCCTAATAGACATGGTTGCATCTTTTTGATGCAACGGAACCAC
>QRFJ01000346.1:264935-406950 GCA_006176705.1 Cocos nucifera | reverse complement strand
TATGATCAGTTGAGAATAATCAACCTCGGAAAGGGCCTGCATATCTACAATGATGGAAGATCTTAGACTTAATCTTTTCTTAGAAAAAATTGATTTAGATCTCTTTAAACTTGACTTGACATAGCCATAACCTTTATGACTAACCTAACAGCATGGATTAGCTCGGATTATTAGCCACCTTAGATCAGGACTAAGCCGATAAATATGGCCAGGTAAGTGAGACTGGTGGAAGAAATATGCCATTAACTCGATAAGAATGCATTTGAGTCGAGTAGCTCCCAATTAAAAATCAGTTGGTCGTATTTGCCAAACTTACCTTAGATATCAAATTATTGAGCCAGAACCAATCGGATTAGCCTATAATCCAGACTCTAACCACTGAGTCTAATTATATCTTAACTTGATCGATCACTCATGTGACTCGACCTTGACCCAGACTTAATCCTATTAGGCTGGTTAATTTAGGCACTCTCGATCCCATCTAACCGACTCTTGATTCGATTTGATCAATTGCTAGACCTAATTGAGCTACCCAAGTCCGAACCTAATTTTATGAATATATCTTAGATCTAAAAAATTTTCAATTTTTGACCTAATATATTTTATAATATTAATTTTTAATTAAGTTTAGAATTTATAAATAAAATATTTAAATAAAATTTTAGGATTTCAGGATCTAGGATTTTGTAGAAAATAAGATTTTTAATTTTTGATTAAGGATGAATGCACAGCACCCCTATATCATAAGAACATCCTATTGAATGGGATGAAAGAGCCTTTAAATCCTTCTTTATTCTTATGATTGAATGGTCAAGAAAAATGTCTTAATCAGAAACATGATAAATCTACAAAACTAGTTAGATCTACATCATATATCACATATAAAAATTGATTTAACTTAAAAATATATTTTGCATACATCTCATGTATCATATTATGCATATTTTTGGATCTAAATTATCTCATAAATATCTAAAAAATAAAATTTAAATTTGATCATATCAAATTAAATTTATTCAAGACAACTTTGTAGATCTATTCTATAACTAGTCTAAACATGCATCAATCATATCTCATATGAACAAAATTAAATAAATTTATTTTTTATTTTTTAGATCTAATTATAATATTTATACTATCAAAAAATAGTAAATAAATAAATTTAAAAATTATAATTAATTAAATTAAAATTATGATCATGCTAGACTACACATAGAATAATTCTACTCCTAGTCTAATCATGCATCTCATACATCTTAGATCTAAATTATTTAATTTTAATTTTTTAATTATAGATCTAATCACATGTCATATGATATCTAAAATTATCTAATTATTAGATTAAAATTAAAATAAAATTAGATCTAATAAATTTTGGAAATTTGGTTCTGATTCTAGCTAAAGGAAAAATTCTATTTTTTGGATTAGGTTTGTTCAGATCTGATTAGATCAAGAGGGATATTTCAAAAATTTTTTCTCTTAGATCTAAATCAAATCTAAAGACTCTTAGATCTAATCTTATTAATCTACTAAAAGATAAAATTAAATTAAATCTAATTTAATCATACCTTTGTTATGGGTAATCCTATTACCCTGTGATGATTTCGATGTTTACCTGAGGTTCTGGATGTAGCCATGCAAGCGCCTAGCCTCTACCAGTATCCACTCAGGCAGGATCTAGAGATCTTCTTCTTCTCAATCTATGCTTCAAAAATTAGATCTAGATCTGATCTTGAAGATCTTCAAAATGGCTTTTGAAGATCAGCCATTGTCTCTTGCAGTAGTGCTGCCTTCTTCCTTTCTTGTCGCCTCTCTCTTGCTCGGATCACACCAAACTCGAGGCCAAAAATACTTTGATGTGGATAGGAGAGAGAGGACCTAAAGATGGCAAGGAGAGAAAGGGAGAGAAACCTTGTGGGGTGGGTAAAGGGTAGAAACTCTCAATTCTAGGCGCAGATAGGGTTTTTATAGATCCTGCTGTGCCATGCGATGCCACATCATCCCGACCAATCACGATCCTTTGTACAATCAGATCTAAATTTGATTGATGAGATGACATCATCTGATCCAATCAGATTAGAGTTCCTCATAAATCTCCTTAAGTGGTGCCAAAACTGATCAAACAGGAGTCCTTGGCGCCACCTAATTTGAAATCATGAAGCAACCTAGAGTCCCATCTATATGGGACTCTAGGCATGATCCTCATGGGGTGCACGACTCCCTAGGCATGCACCCCCTCCCTTTCTATCTTTTAGTAGGAGGACAAAGCCTCATGTTCTCTTCTATGGGTGCGTGACATATGAGCAGATGTCTAAGTGTTAAAGGTCAACATTTGGCCAAAGTCCAAAGATAAGATTTAGCAGGTAATGAAAAATGATAGGTGTTGTCTCAAATTTATCTCATAAATTAAGACAATCCTTTTTTGACCTGGACAAGCTCCAATTAGATTAGGTAAAGATTTTTGAGTGAGTCCAAATACATTTGGCTTAGTCGAGACAAGCTTTAATGATTGTTGAAGAAGAACATTAGGCTCAATAGTGTGCTAGCACGATCTTTTTGAACCTAATTGAATCTTATTCAAATCAATTAAACTGGATTAGTCCAATTGATGATATCTAGATCCAAACCCTTATTTGTGTGATCTAGTTAGGTTCAGTTCCATTTGGTAATGGGATATGTCGCGATCTCTATCATTGACATCATCGAAATACCTTCCGATGGATCAGAACTTTTTTCATTCAGACAACTAGTATGATCGATCATCCAAATCATTCTAATTGCTCCTAAAATCAATCAGTGACACCTAGCAGCATATGGTGGCAATCCATCAAAACTAAAAATGAACCTCTTGGTGTAGTTACCTGTGTGATTAGTTCCTCTATCTTGAGCCCCGATCGGATTAGGGTTAAGGTGATCTCGTCAAACCTTAATTTCCATCATATAAATTAACCATTCGATTCAAGTCTAATATGAAAATCCTAATAGAAACTCTTTCTATTATTTCACTCTACCATGGCCATGGGCTTATGGACTTGATTCTCATGATCATCACAGGGCTGCTCCTCATCTATCGAGGTAGATAGATCTTCTATTGGTGCAATCAAATTCTATAATGAATATGCTATAGCCAACATACACCTCAGGATTCTGAATAGCTAGAAGATCGAGTTATGGTATAGTCAAACTATAACACTCTCAAGGTGAACTATCGATGCACCTTAGGTTAAAGAACCAGACACATCACTGCAACTTTGAGCCAATCATCGACGAGAAGGTAGACTTCTTCAAGACTGCTCGAGGTGGTCATGCTTAGTGCCCTCATTCTCTAATGAGTACCTATACTCTCACTTCGGTGTCTCTACACCGTAGACTCAAGACTCATCTATCCTAAAGAAGCGATTGTACATCAATCTTCTGGATCAATCATCATCCTCATAATGATCCTACGATCGAGAGCATTTTATGAGTTAATAATGAAAATTCATGTCTTAAACTTTTAACTCTTGAAAATATGAACCATCATTATCATTAACTCAAGGGATATATCACAAACACTTTCAAATACATATTATGATAGAAAATAATTTATTTTATTATTTATAGTCAAAATTATAATTTTGCCCTTAGATGTGTATTACAAGTGTCAGTCAATTCTGACTTCTAGTGTACACATATCTAATAATAATTATTGTAACTAGTATTCATACAGATGCATGCTTCAGCCAAATTTAAATTTATTTTTTAGATTATTATGTGATAATTTAGATCTGAAAATATGCATGATTATGATACATGAGATGTATGCAAAATATGCCATGATTAGATCTACTTTATATATGAGATATATGATATAGATCTGACATTGTTTTGTAGTATTGAATGTTCCTGATTAAGGCGTTCCTCTTGGCCGTCCGGTCATAAGAACGAAGAAGGGTTTAAAGGCCCTCTCTTCCCATTCGATGGGGTGTTCTTATGATGTGTAGGGGTGCTGCGTGTTCGTCCTTAATCAGAAACCCAAAACTTACTTTCTGCAAAACCCTAGATCCTGAAACCCTAGGATTTATTGTGCATATTTTGTTTATGAACCCAACTTAATTAAGAATTAAGTTTATGGAATATTAATTAGGTCTAAAATTGAGAATTTCAGATCTAAGACATATTCATAATACTGGGTTCGGGCTTGGGTAGCTCAATTAGGTCTAAGCGGTTGATCAAACCGAATCAAGAGTTGGTTAGATGGGATCAACAATGCTTAAATTGACCAGCCTAATAGGATTAAGTCTGGGTCAAGATCGAGTCACGATCAAGCAAGACCTAATTAGGCTCAGAGGTTAGAGTCTGGATTGTAGGCTAACCCAATTGGTTCTGACTCAACAATTTGGTGTCTAAGGTAAGTTTGGCACAGACGACCGACTGGTTTTTAATTGGAAGCTACTCGACCTGAATGCGTTCTTGTGCGAGTTAACGGCATATTCCTTCCACCGGTCTCACTTACCTGGCCATATCTGTTGACACAGTTCTGATCTGAGGTGGTCAATAATCCGAGCTGACCCATGCCACTAGGTTAGTCATAATTGTTATGACTAAGCCAAGTCTAGTTTAATGAGACCTGAATCAATTCTCCCTAAGAAAAGATTAAGTCTGAGGTCTTCCACCATTGTAGACGTGCGGGCCCTTCCCGGGGTTGATTGTTCTCGGCTGGATACAGTGGCTCAGTTGCACCGGGAAGATGCAACCATGTCTATTAGGCATTGGATGCTATGGGCTGGAGGATGAGTTGGGCTCAATATTCTGGATACGGTGAGAGACCCAATTAGGAACCCAGTCTATGCAAATGGTGGGTCTGACTTAACTAAGGAGTGGATCAATATTCCGGATACGGTGAGATTCATGAATTAGAGACCAAGTTTGGGTGCACCATGATTAGAGAATCATTGAACAAGAGTTGTTCACTCATTGGCTAACCCATCACCAATAACTGTTAGGTGAGGTGATGAGTCAGTTGGTGAGACCGCACCACCCACTAGAAATCATTAATCATGGAGATTTTCGCATCTCTACAGAGGGAGTGTAGGGATCCGAGAAAATAGTGGGAGCTAATTTGTTTAAAAATAAAAATCCCTAAACAAATTGGTCAAGTCAAAATTACAGTATCTAACTAGAATCTTTGACTCTCTACAGGAAAAATGTCTGCGTCCAACCCACTGGCACGTATCCTAGACACACATAGACTGACTGGACCCAATTATAAAGATTGGCTCAGGAACTACAAAATTGTTTTGGGTTCAGAGAAGTTAACACATGTTTTGGACCAGGACCCTCCCACCTTACCAGCTCGTCCATCCACTGAACAGAGAGCGTCTCTGGAAAAATGGATTGACGAAGACAATAAGGCCAGATACTACATGTTGGGCTCGATGTCTGATGAGCTCCAGCGCCAACATGAAGATATCGGGACTGCTCGCCAAATGTTGGCTCACCTGCAGGAGATGTTTGGTGAACAGAGTCGCGCAGCCAAATATCAAGTCACAAAATGACTTTTTAAGGCTAAGATGCGTGATGGGCAGTCAGTCCAAGATCACTGTCTGACAATGATCAAGGACATGGAAGAGCTTGAGAAGCTCGGTGTGAAGTTGGACTTGGACTTGCAGAACGATATTATTCTGCAATCCTTGACTGATGCATATGGGCAATTCATCATGAATTACCACATGCATAAACTTCAAAATTCCTTGGCCGAGTTGATGAATATGCTGGTTACCGCTGAGCTTTCTATGAAAGGTTCTAAAGGCTCAGTTCTTGCTATGGAACGGACTTCTTCCAAAAGAAAGTCTTATGGAAAGAAAAAGAAGTCTGTGAAAAAGCAAAATGGAAAGGAAAGAAGAAAAAGAAGGCAGAAGCGAAGAAGAAGGTCGATGGCAAAGGAAAGTGTTTCCATTGCAACAGCGACGGCCATTGGAAGCGGAACTGCCCTACTTACCTGGCCACCCTGAAGAACAAGAAGGAAGGTCCTTCTGGAGGTATGCTCGTTATTGAGTCTAACCTTACGGTTTCTTCTGCATCCAGTTGGGTGCTTGACTCTGGTTCTAGTGCTCATCTGTGCACTTCTATGCAGGGTCTTGAGGATAGCAGGAGGCTGAGGGATGGAGACATGATCCTACGCATCGGTAATGGAGCAAGAGTTGCTGCAGTAGCCGTGGGAACATACCCTCTTCGATTACCATCTGGTTTAGACTTAGTTTTAAAAGACTGTTATTATGTGCCTGCAGCTAGCAGGAATTTGATTTCTGTTTCATGCTTAGCACAAGAAGGTTATGTGATCACCTTCTTTAAGGACCATTGTAACATTCTTTATGAAAGAAATAAAATTGCAAATGGTTTCCTTGTTAATGGTCTTTATCAGTTGCATATTGATGTACCTGTTTTAACTATCGAGCAAAACGTGAATGCCAAACGACCTAGGGATAGTCCAAACGACAGATATCTATGGCACCTGAGATTAGGTCATATAGCAGAAGATAGGATTAACAAATTGGAGAAAAATGGGCTATTGAGTCCATTGACTTTTGAGTCATATCCAACTTGTGAATCTTGTCTTCAAGGCAAAATGACTAAACTCCCTTTTGTTGGACATGGGGAGAGGGCCACAGATCTCCTTGCCCTAGTACATACTGATGTGTGCGGCCCATTTGATGTGCCGGCTAGAGGCAATTTTGTCTACTTCATTACCTTTACCGATGATCTGTCTAGGTATGGGTATGTGTATCTTATGAGACATAAGTCTGAAGCCTTTGAAAAGTTCAAAGAATTCAGACATGAAGTAGAAAAACAAACTGGAAAACCCATTAAGGTTCTTCGATCAGATCGAGGAGGTGAATACCTTAGCCGGGAATTCCTAGACTATCTTAAGGAAAATGGCATAGTCTCTCAATGGACTCCACCAGGAACACCTCAACTCAACGGGGTTTCAGAACGGAGAAATCGGACTCTATTGGATATGGTTCGATCCATGATGAGCTTCACAGACCTCCCAGATTTTCTTTGGGGACATTCATTATTAACTTCAATCTATTTACTGAATAGGGTTCCCTCTAAAACCGTTCCTACCACACCGTATGAGATATGGCACGGTAAGAAACCAAGTCTGAGTCATCTCAGAATTTGGGGTTGTCCGGCTCATGTCAAAAGACAACAAGCGGACAAGTTAGAGTTTAGGTCCTTTAGAGCTCGATTCATAGGATATCCTAAAGAGTCATTAGGATACTATTTCTACATTCCAGAAGACCACAATGTGATTGTGAGTCGACATGCCATATTTCTTGAAAAATAGTTTATTCAAGATAGTGGCATTGGAAAGCAGATTAAGCTTGATGAGAAAGTCTCACAAGCAGAAACGAGCTAAGGACCAAGTGGAACCAAATCAGGTTGAGCCAATAAGAACACTACCTCCTCCACCTCGTAGATCGGAAAGAGTTTCCCGTCCCCCTGAAAGATACTTAGGTATTATTTCAGAGGACGTAGAGGAAATGTTCCTCATAGGTAATGGTGCTCATGGTGATGATCCCAAAACCTACAACGAGGCGATATCAGATATCGACTCCGAGAAATGGCTTAGAGGCAATGAAGTCAGAAGATTGACTCGATGCACTCAAACCAAGTCTGGACCTTGGTAGATCCACCAGAAGGTATAGTACCTATTGGGTGTAAATGGATCTTCAAGAGAAAGATTGGTGCAGATGGGAATGTGGAGACATTCAAGGCTAGACTGGTGGCAAAAGGTTATAGTCAACGTGCGAAGGCATTGACTATCAGGATACCTTTTCCCCGGTAGCTATGCTAAAATCCATCCGCACATTGCTTGCTGTTGCAGCCTATTTCGATTATGAAATATGGCAAATGGACGTGAAAACGGCATTCCTAAATGGATATCTTGAGGAAGATATCTATATGGAACAGCCGCTAGGTTTCACATCCAGTGATACTGATCACAAGGTTTGCAAGCTGCAAAGGTCCATATATGGACTTAAGCAAGCATCTCGGAGCTGGAACACTCGTTTCAATGATGTGATCAAAAAGTTTGGTTTCATCAAAAATGAAGAGGAACCATGTGTTTTCAAAAGGGTCAGTGGGAGCGCTGTTGTCTTCCTCGTATTGTACGTGGATGACATCCTCCTTATTGGGAATGATATTCCCATGTTGACATCAGTCAAGATGTGGTTGTCCAAGGAATTCTCCATGAAAGACCTAGGTGAAGCATCCTTTATTCTAGGAATTAAGGTCTATAGGGATAGACCGAATAGGATGCTAGGACTTTCACAGAAGATGTACATAGAGGAAGTACTAAAGAGGTTTAGTATGGAAAACTCTAAGAGGGGATTAATACCCTTCAGACATGGTATTCATCTTTCCAAGAAGATGTGCCCCAGCACACCTGAGGAAATAGAACGCATGAGCAAGATCCCTTATGCTTCTGCAATAGGGAGCCTCATGTATGCCATGCTATGTACACGACCTGATATAGCCCATGCTGTGAGTGTCACAAGCAGATATCAGTCAAATCCAGGTGAAGAACACTGGACTTCTGTGAAATGTATCCTTAAGTACTTGAGAAGAACTAAGGATATGATGTTGGTCTTTGGTAATGGAGAACTCCAAGTTCAGGGATACACAGACTCGGACTTCATGTCCGATATAGATGATCGAAAGTCGACATCTAAAAGTCGACTGTTTGAAGTCTGGCAGACCTAGAGTTTCAGACTGCAAACGCTGTGATACAAAGAGTGATCTCATCCGCGATTACCTTGAGAAAGGATACCACCTACGATTACCTTGAGAAGGTTACGTTGAGGTCAAGAGAGTCAACTCCTCCGCAGATAATGTGGCAGACCCACTTACAAAGCCGTTGGGCCAGCAGAAGATCGAAGCCCACCTTGAGAAGATGGGACTTAGACTTGTAGCCAATTGGCTTTAGGACAAGTGGGAGATTGTTAGATATATGTGCCCTAGAAGCCAGAATTGGCTGACACTTGTAATACACTTCTAGGGGCAAAATTATAATTTTGACTATAATTAATAAAATGGGTTATTTTCTATCACATATGTGTATTTAGTGTCTGTGATACATCCTTTGAGTTAATGGTAATGATAATTCATATTTTCAAGAGTTGAAAATTTAAGACATGAATAATCATTATTAACTCATAAACAGCTCCCGACCATAGGATCATCACGAGGATGGTGATTGATCCGGAAGGTTGGTGTACGATCGCTTCTCTTTAGTAGATGAGTCTTGAGTCTACGGTGTGGAGACACCGGAGCGAGAGTACAGGTACTCGTTAGAGAACGAGGGCACTGAGCGTGACCACCTCGAGTAGTCATTAGGAAGTCTACCTTCTCGTCAATGACTGACTCGATGCTGCAGTAGTGTGTCTGGTTCTTTGACCTGAGATGCATCGGCAGTTCACCTTGAGGGTGTTATAGTTTGACTACACCATTACTCGGTCTCCTAGCCATATGGAACCCTGAGGTGTATGTTGGCTATAGCATGTTCATTGTAGGAACTGGATTGCATCAAGATGGAATCTATCTACCTCGGTGGTAGAGGAGTAGCCCTATGATGATCATGAGAATCAAGTCCAGAAAGCCCATGGCCATGGTAGAGTGAAATAATAGAAAGAGTTTCTATTTAGATTTTCACATTGGACTCGAATCGAATGATTACATCATATGACAGAGACTAGGGTTTGACGAGTTCACCTTAACCCTAATCTGATCGGGGCTCAAGATAGAAGAACTTAATCACACAGGTAGCTGCACCAAGAGGTTCGCATTCAGCTCTGATGGGTTGCCACCATATACTGCTAGGTGTCACTGGTGGATTTTGGGAGCAATTAGAATGATTTTGATGATTGATCATTCTAATTGTATGAATCAGAAGAGTTCTGATCCATCGAAAGGTGTTTCGATGATGTCTATGATAGAGATCATGACATGTCTCATTACCATATAGAACTGAACCTAACTGGGTTATACAAATAAGAGTTTGGATCTGGATGTCATCAATTGAGCTAACCTAGTTTGATTGATTTGGATTAGATCCAATCAGGTTCAAGATAATCGTGTTAGCACATGATTGAGTCTGGCTTTCTCCTTCTGTAATCTTTCTAATTCATCGCAATTGAGTCAAATTTGATTTAACTCATTTCTATATTTTGATTGAATTTATTTTCATCTAACTAGAATAAGTCTAGGTCAGATTAATTATAGAAATTAAATCCATTCTTAGTGCAGTTGGACTAGGGTCAAAAGTTGACCCAATTGAGAATTAAGGGTCACCTGATCAAATACTTCTAAAAAAGTCTCTAGAAATTCTTTTGATCTAATTTTTGGATATGTGATAGGGGTCGAGTCATGCTATGGGTGTGCCAAATTTCATGATTTATGGTAGTGGTTTGACTAGGTTTTTGATAGAGTTTGATTTGGATCAAACTCTTGAGGGAAGAGTCCTAGGCACGATAGACTCTTCCTTATCTACTCATGTTGCCCACCTTTTGAATCATTTTTGAAGAAAAAACTAGATGGGATCTGGGGTTTCATGTAGAGAATAAGTTCTAGAGTCCCAATGATCAAATAAGTATGTTATTTTGTCAAAGTGGTACTCTGTATGGTGTTGGTTTTTAAACCTTTCGCACGCCAAAGAGAGGCATCTCATGATTTTATTTTCCTTGTAGAGGTGTTGTCACCCATATGATATCCTACACCCTCTCTATCCTCTCTCCCTCCCTCACTTCTATATGTCTACAAGTTAGGCACAAATCTAAGTTGAAGGTCCATGGTTTTTGGCATAATATTCAGAATCTACGCGATGGTGTTCGTGTGACGGATGGGCTGCCTTCAGAAATAGTTTTGATAGATCTACATATTAGATTTAGATATGATCTTTGGAGAAGAGATTCATGAGGAGAAGACATCTAGAACTTACCCAAGTGGATATCGATAGAGGTCAGGTGTGTGCATGGCTTTTTTCAGAACCTCAGGAACCAATAGGATCATCGCAGTGTAATTAGATTACCCAACAAGATACTTAGAATTAAATCTGATTAAATTTTATTTTTAATTTTTAATATTAGATCACAATGATTAGATCTAAGAACTCTTAGATCTGATCAAATCATAAAAATTTTTGTAAAAAAATTCATCTCAGATCTGATTAGATCTGGACGATCCTACGGTGGAAAATCAGATTTTCCTTCATCAAGCTGGCTTGACCGTGTCTTGCCTGAACCCTATCTTCTGTCTGCTTGAGATAGCCAGCTCAACTACACCCTGAGTTAGCTCATTCTCAGTTCAAGCCGACTTAACTATGTATTCGAGCTAGCTTGCCTATGTGTCAGCCCCTTATCTTGGCTGATTCTTCTCCTAGCTTTGGTCCTTCGCTCCACCTTGTATCCCAAGTCTCTAGAGCACCTACCAAGTCTCTCAAGATTCTTACACCTGAACCTCAAGCCTGTGCAGGGCAACATGCCACCTTCACTTAGGATAACTCCTATCCTAGCCCTAGGACTCATACCCATCCTAGTCTTCCAGAGCCAACACCCTGGCTCCCCTTATGGCCTTTCAAGGCTTGGGAGCACCACATCAAATCCTATACCATCGACATATAGAGCCCAAGTGTCCTCAGGAAGAGTTGCCTTTTCTTTTGGAGAGTTCGGCCATAAAACCAAGTGTGCCAACTTCTTACTACTCAAGTTCAGTTGGATCTAGGATGGTATATTCAACCAAAAAAATAGCCAATATTTGGACTTTAATTGACAACCGTGGTTGAAACTTGATATCAAACTCGGTGAGATCGATTGCCCATTTTGCTATTCTTCCAAAAGTATTGGGCTGATGAGGGATAACTTTGATAGGTTGATCCATGAAAAGTGTAACAATATATCCCTGATAGTAAGGTCGGAGCTTTCTGGCTGCAACAAAGCATAGGTTAGCTTTTTCAATTTTGTATAGCTTGTTTCTACATCCCTCAGAACTCAACTTATGTAGTAGATTAGCTTCTAAATTTTTGCCTCTTCCTTTATCAAGATAGCTTCAATGGCAACGGGAGACACAGCCAAGTACATGAACAATTCTTCACTAGATTTGGGCTTGGCAAGGAGAGGAGGTGAGCTCAGATAGTTCTTTAATTCTTCAAAGGCTTGATGACATTCAAGTATCCAGCAGAAGTTTTTTGGCTACTTGAAAATTTGAAAAAAGAGCATGCAATGTTCAATCGACCTTGAGATGAAGCAATTCAGAGCTGCAATTTTTCTTGTTAGGTGTTGAATCTCTTTTATTATTTTTGATGCAATCATTTCTTGGATGGCTTTGATCTTCTCAGAATTTGCTTCGATGCCATGTCTTGACACCTTGAATCTCAAGAACTTTCTTGAGGTCACTCTGAAAGCACATTTGATTAGATTCAGCTTCATCTTGGACTTTCGAAGAGTGTTGAAAGTCTCTTCCAAGTTGACAATATGATTTGCTAAAGATCTATTTTTAACAAGCATGTCATCCACATAGATCTCCATATTGCAGCCGATCTGCTCTTTGAAGATCTTATTCATCAGGCATTGATAGATTGCACCTATATTTTTAAGTCCAAGGGGCATAATCTTATAATAATAAAGACCATGATCAGTAATAAAAGTTGTTTACTTATCTTCTAGTGCCATCCAAATTTTGTTGTAGTCAGAGAAGGCATCCATGAAGGTAAGAAGTTCGTGGCCTGAGGTCGCATCCATCAGTTGATCAATTATGGGTAGTGGGCAACCATCCTTTGGATAGGCCTTATTGAGATCTATGAAATCTATGCACATCCTTCACTTTTCATTCGCCTTGTTAACGAGAACCACATTCGTGATCCATTCTGGATAAGACACCTCTCGGATGAATTGAGATTTGAGGAGCTTGTCTACTTTATCAACGATGGCCTTCTACCACTCTGGTGTAAAGCTATGCTTCTTTTGTTTTACTAGTCGATGTTTGAGATCCATACTCAGGCGATGTTCCATTACTTTAGCATCGATCCTAGTCATATATGCAAGTACCCAGGCAAAAATATGACATTCCTCCACAAGAAGGTGATGAGCTGCTTTTCGACTTCTTCTCTCAAGTTGGAGCCAATTTGAACAATATGATCTTCATTTTCATCACTTAGTGAAACCGTAACAAGATCATCAATAGGTTCCTCCCACTATTCAGTCAAGTCATCATGGGCATCAAGTCCATCTACCGAATAGGATTTTGTTTGCTTTCCTCCTTGCAAGACAATGGTGTAATAGTGTTATGCCAAAGCCTGATCTCCTCTAACTTCTCCGATCCCATACCCTATTAGGAACTTCATCTTTAAATAGTAGGTTGAGACTACTACCTGAAGTGCATTCAAACTAGATCAGCTAAGAATTGCATTGTAGGCGGAGAAAGCTTTTACCACCAGAAAATCAACTTGAGCCTTGGACTGCTTTGGGTACTAGCCTGTCATAAATGACAAAATAATTATTCCTTCAAACAGCACAGCATTGCTGGTAAATCTGACCCAAAGGGGAGTTCATAGGCCCCAGGCGACTATCAGGTAGAAATATTTTAGAGAATGCATCATAAAATAAAACATTAGCAAAGCATTCATTATCAATCAAAATGCAGCGTACATCATAGTCAGCATTATTTAAAGTAACTACAATCATATCATTGTATGAAAATTGAATCCCCTGTGCATCTTTTTTAGTGAAAGTGATGAGTTCTTTAGTCTCTTGCCTCGTTGCTAGTTTGGCTGATCCACTGGTCTTCTCCTGCAAATGTCCCCCATTGATGGTGTTGATGATTTCAAGTGGGGGCCAATCTTCTTATAGGTCATCCCTTCAAGGTGGTTTAGATTGTAGTAAGACTCTTGGTCGATCTTTCCTCCTTTCTGATTGATGTTAGAGTAATCGATCTAGTCGACCTCTTCTGATGAACTCTTCAATCTCGTCTTGAAGCTGGATACATTTTTCAATACATGACCATGGTTAAGATGGTAGAGACAGTACTTATTGGGGTTATGCTTGGCTGGGTGAGTCTTCATTCTCTCCAACCTCGATAGCTGATCTTTATTTTTATCAACACTTGGATCTTAGGAGCATTCAGGGGAGAGTAATTATGGAACCTTCGAGGAGGGGAGTTCCACTGCATCCTTCAATCTGGGCTTCTTGGTTGATGAGCTCATGGTGGAGTTCAAGCTCATCTACACTTAGAAGGGGTTCTAGAATGCGATCGAGCTTCACTCGACTTCTTAATAGGCATGGGTTTACTAGATTCGCCTGCTCGCCACTCTCCTATAGCTTTATCATCTTTCAGCTTGAAGGCCTCTTTCGCTCGAGCACAGCCTTTTGGAGGCCACCTTTCGGTGCGGCCATTGCAACAGATTGGTCCAAATTTTGGACCTCCAAAGTAGTAGCATTAAAATAGCTTACATAAGCTCAGATGGACTCTCCTTTCTTTTGCTTGATGTTGACAAGGGAGTCTGAACCTCATCTTTGGCATCGACTACTGATGAAATGAGCCACGAATTGGTGGCTCAGCTGGTCAAATGAGAAGATAGTACTCAGATTGAGGCTCGAGTATCAGTTCTTTACTGCTTCCTTTAAAGTAGAGGGGAAAGCTCGGCATAGGATGGCGTCAGATATGTCATAAAGTAGCATCATAGTTCTGAAGGATTTGAGATGATCGACTAGGTTGGTGGTTCTATCATAACTATCAAACTAGGAGAGTTTAAAGTTTGACGGGATAGGCTCCTGCATGATATAGGTAGAGAATGGAGGATTGGTGCAAATGTCATCATGGCGAGCGGAGGCAACATGGCAAAGTTCCTCGTGTTAGGATAGATTCATCAACTATGGAACATGCATCACCCACCCAAGATCACCAATAGGAGATATGGCACTACCTATTGTTATGGAAAGATAGAAGAAGATAAACAAACACAACCATATACATGGTTCAGCCTAAGTGCCTACATTCACAGGACATGCAATGCTTCACTACTAAAAAAAATAATATAAGAGATACAATCTCAACTCACCAATTCTCTCTCTCAATCCAAAAGCACTCACCCATACAATGCTCTCAAAGTAATCCCAAGATCCTCCTCATAGATCTACTGGTCTAGGGTCCTCGATGTCCTTGGACACTTTATGAGACTCTCAGCCTCTATATCAAGCTCCAGCCTCTATCCTTAGGCAACTCCACCATTTTAGGATACTTTCAGCTTTCTTGATGCTCTTGGCGCATCTTGAGACCCCTGGCTCTCCCTGAGACCTAGCACTCGGTCTCCCTGAGAAGCCCCTGGCACTCTCTTTTGAGAAACCCTCCTTGGTTGTTGCACCATCAAGCCTCTCTCAACCCTCATGCTTCCAAGGAGGCGCTACTGTAGTACTCCAATGCTCCCTATCTCGTCTCTGCATCACCTGAGAAATTTTTCCTAAGACTCATTTCTTATTAGGTCATCAGGCCTTTTAATAAGCCCTAATCATCCCAATAGCTATTTGATCAGCTCTCGCATGCTCTTTTGGCCGTTGGATAGCACAACAGCTTCATAGACCCTATGAATAGATCTGATCTATGAGTTAGAAGCTGTAGACTCTATGAAAAGACTTTCACTCACATGTCTGTGCATTGTTCGCTATCGTGCTGTTCACCTTCATCGAGCCAACTCCATTAGAAGCCGAGCTGGCTCAACTACATTTCATCCGAGCACCGCTTTCTATCTACTTGAGAGATCTAGCTTGAATCCACTTCGAGCCAGCTTGATCTCACCCCAAGTTGGCTCGATTATGTATCCCAACCAACTCAACTATATGTTGGCTGATCTTTCTCATGGCTTCTAAATCTCATTCTTGACTATTGTCCACATAGACAACCCAAGAGGAAGGGGTGAATTGGATTTTAAAAAAAATTAAAGCAGATATGTGTGGTGATAAATGATTAAATCCTAAGTGAATCAAATGTGAGAGTAAATAGAAGATACAATCAAGAGCACATACATAAATAAGAAAATTTTATAGTAGTTCGGTTCTCTCCTAGCACATACATCCACTCTCCAAGCAAATTCTTAAAAATTTTACTATAATCTCGCAAGATTATAGTTGAATAGTTTTTTTAGGCTCACTTTCCAAAAATTTAGTTGGTTTTTTCCTAGGTTTATCAACCACAACCCTTACAAGGATCAGACAAACCAATCTGCATAAATAGAGGAAAGAAAAATTCCAAAATCCAAGTTTTAGCCCCTACTTAAACTAAGTATACGAAAAGAGAAAAAGAAATTTTACAACTTGAAATGCCCCTTTGAATAAGTAGAAAAGTTATCCTTGTAGTTCGTTGAAAGCATCTTTGAATTGGTGGAGTTAGTGTAATTAAGGGTTCTTCAAAGCTTGAGAGAACTGATTGATTGAAGATTGGATATTCATTAAAGAACAGGACGTGCTTCACTTTCTCTTGTTTTTCTCGGATCAATTAAAAATAAGCCTTCTTTGTTTTATATCTACAGCATTTTCTCTCTTTTGATGATGATTGGAGCTTAGAAAAAATGAAATTCAATTATTGGAGAGTAGCAACTAACCATTGGGACCGAAAAAATCCGATCTAGAATGTCTCATCAAAAGGTTGTCACCGAGTCTCGAGACCTCTTATTTATCTCGAGATGTCTCGTTAGGTTATGAGGCCTCTTAGTTTGATCAGAAGATCTCTCACCTTCAGTTGCACAAAAAATCAGCTTTCTAGAAAAAATAGCTCACCTGAGATCGAGACCTCTCAATTCTGAATGAGACATCTCGTTGGAACTGCGAGACCTCTCAAGAATCCTGCGAGACCTCTTGCTCTCAGAGCACAGAAATTAGATTTCTGTTGTTTGAGATCGAGAGCTCTCTAGATTTACTCGAGACCTCTCAAAATTAAGCTAGAACTACGTTTGGGACGTGCCAGTCTATTTGAGAGCTCTCGAAAAAATTTCGAGACGTCTCAAAGACTGCTCCAAGGCAATTTTGAGAGAATTTTTGCACCAATCAAGGGGATTCGATTTTTATTTGAATTCTACTTTATGTCTTTCTTATTTTGATGAAAGAGCTCTCTTTCTTCTGACATTGAAATAGTTAAAATAAAATATATTAGTAATCATTTGATTTAATGTTTGATCATCATCAAAATCACTTGGGAGAATTAACAATCTTCCTCTTTTTGATGGTGACAAAATATTAAGCAAGCCATAAAAGGAGTGTAAGTAATATGTATATCATGAACTAATGAATGCAAAATTTTTGTGCTAAAGCTCCCCCTTAATGTATGCTCTTATGAAATGAATAGGATTTGAATAATGTTCTTTTTGTTTTGTATTTATTCATTTCAATCATTTCATTTTATAAAAGTTTCTTTTTGTGTATGTTAGTTTGAATTGATTATACATTTGTATTTTGGTTTGAATTAATTATACACTTGCATATTTCTCCTTAATATTTCTTCCCTTTTTTGTTAGCATCAAAATCATAACAATGAGAGGATCATAAAAAGGCAACAACATAAAAGGAATTTATTTCATTACAAGATGTAATAATACATAAATAGAGATGTATGTTGGTTTACAAAAAATGAATCTCATAGCAACATACCTAAACCGAAAGTCAAAACAAAAGAGATACTAGACCTAGTCCTCATCAGAGAGGAACTCAGTGAGGGTTTAGAGGAAGAGTTGGGTCTAGTAGAGGACAAGTGAGGAGCAAGTCTAGGAGAAGGTGATGGTCTAGAAGAAGATGATGGTTCAGAAGAGGATGGAGTCCGACTCAAAATCTGCTATAGGATGGAAATAAGGTTTCAACCGTGGTGCACTAAATAGTGATGTTCTCTTTATATCTTTGTGCAATTCTGGCATTCTCAGATAGGAGTAGTTCAATCTGAGCTGATGTCTTATGTTGCTTATTCTCCAAAATTTTTAGCCTTTGGAACAATCCACTAATTTGTTGGCTAAGCATTTCTATCAGACCTTCAGTGGATATTCTTTGTTCTTCAATGCTTACAAAGAGTTGATGCCTCACATTGGACAGTATATCCATAAACCTTTCAGATGCTTTCTCAACCACTTCTTCTACCATCCTTTTAATTAAAAGATCTTGATCAAAAGCTAAGGAAGGTGTTGATACAGGACAAGGAGGCACCTGAGGAGAGTGTGGGGACCTTGGTGTAGTAAAAGAGGATCCAGCAGCAGATGATGATGGTAGAGGGGGTGGAGATCTATGTTCTTTGGGCTCATTTGCAGCATGTTCATCTGCCCTCATCCATCTGTCATCCTTTTTTACAAACTTCATCCAATTTAATGTTCATTCATTGATAAAGTTTGTATGAGTCAACTTTTTGAAGTCTTCACCTTCTAGATTAACTTGAAAGTCCTTGAAGATTAAGGTGAAGATCATTCCATAGGATAAACAGGCCTTGCTTTTGTTGGCAGTATCCTTTAGTTGTTGAAGCATAAGATAGGGAAAGCTATGAGAGTTCTGGTCACCATAAAGAATATGACATCTAGTTCTCTTTTTCCAATCCGATCATGTCTTCCTACCTTAGAAAAATTATGTGACTGATAAAAGATTGCAGTAATCTCATCTCAATCGAGAGAAGATGTAAGACTAATTATAGATTTTCATCAACATTCTTCCTTTCTAAGATGCACTTGAGAGCTTCAGTTTTGACAAACAAGTTTAAATTGCTAATCCCTACCCTAGGTACTTCGAGAAGCTATCCTATTTTTCTCTCATCTAAGAAAATGTGTACTCCTTTCATAATGGACTCTACCTTCGACTCATGCTTAAAGCTAATGTTGTCAAAAAATTTTCTTATCAAGTCTGGATAAATATTTATCTCTAAGATACACAGCTTTTTCCATCCTTGCTGTCGGATCCAAGACCCAATACAGAAGTATTCTCGGTCTAGGTATTCGATGTCCACACAACGGCCCATTGGAACAGTCTTAGTAGCAATGAAGAGATGAGCATGAGATGAAGAAGCAGATGGAGATGATTGAGCCAAGTCTCGTTGTTGCTTAGCCCTAGCTTCAGTCTATGGCATGAGAGAAGGTCTTTGTGTGGTGAGGGATCTCTTCTTTAGAGCCATTGGGATTTAAGATTTGGAGGGAATGGATAAGAGAAGATGATTCGAAAGGTTTTTGAGGAGAGAAGGAGAGTTTGGAGAAGAGGTCTCGAAAGAATGGAATGAATGAATGAAACAGGGAACCTCTCATAGATCGATTAAAAAGAGGGCCCACAAGAATCGAGAGCTCTCATCTTAAAGATAAGACATGTTAAAAACTTTGAGAGCTCTCATGTTTAGCATGAGAGGTCTCAAAATCTAGTCGAGAGGTCTTGTGAATAACCTAAGACTTCTCGAGCATAGGAGGAAGAAATCAGAATAGAGGAGGAATTTCAAGCTAATTTTTTCTCAAATTTTTTAAGATGGGATTAGTGGTGTTAAGGATGATGGAAGGTGATAAAAAATGATACAATAAATTCAAGATTAAATATTTTCAAAGTGGAACACAAATACCAAGTTCATCCTGAATTTTTGAGAATCTATCTTCACTTAGAGGTTTTGTAAAAATATCAGCTAGTTGATTTCCATTTGAAACAAATTCAAGCACAATGTTATTATTTTGAACATGATCTCTAAGGAAATGATGTCTAATTTCAATGTGTTTGGTTCTTGAATGTTGAATAGGATTTTTTATCAAGTTTGTGGCATTAGTGTTATCACATCTAATAGGTATCTTGTTTTGCTTAATTCCAAAGTCTTTGAGTTGTTGTTTGATCCAAAGTATTTGAGCATAGCAACTCTCTGTAGCAACATATTCGACCTCGATCATTGATAGTGCTACAGAGTTTTGTTTTTTGCTATACCAAGAGATCAAGTTCAATTCTAGAAATTGGTAGGTGCCACTGGTACTCTTTCTATCAATTCTACATTCTTCATAGTCTACATCAGTGTATCCAATCAATTCAATGGAGGATTATTTTGAGTACCAAAGATCTAAGTTGTGTGTGTAGATCAAATATCTAAATATTCTCTTAACAGCTAGTAAGTGTGATTCTTTAGGATTAGATTGAAATCTAGCACACATGCATACACTAAATAATATATCAAGTCTACTTGCAGTTAAGTAAAGTAGGGATCCTATCATATCTCTGTAGAGCTTTTCATTTACATTCTTATCATTTTCATCTTTGTCAAGTTTGCATGAGGGGCTCATGGGTGTGCTGATCTCCTTTTCATTTTTCATGCCAAACTTCTTGAGCATCTTCTTGATGTAATTTGTTTGGCTAATGAAAATACCTTCATTTGATTGTTTGACTTGTAGTCCAAGAAAGAAATTAAGCTTTTCCATCATGCTCATTTCAAATTCATTCTGCAATAACTTAGCAAACTCTTGATAAAGAATTTCATCAGTAGCTCCGAATATGATGTCATCCATATATATTTGAACTACAAGAAGATCATTATTTTTTTTTTCAAAAATAGTGTGGTGTCTACACTTCCTCTAATAAAATTATTTTATAATAAAAATTTGCTCAATCTCTCATACCATGCTCTAGGTGTTTGTTTAAGTCCATAGAGTGCTTTATTTAACTTATATACATGATTGAAAAGTTAATGATTTTCAAATCCAGATGGTTGTTCTAGAAATACTTCTTCAGTAATATAACCATTCAAAAAGATGCTTTTCACATCCATTTGAAATAATTTAAAATTCATATAATAGGTAAAAGTAAGTAACAATCTAATATCCTCTAATCTTACTACAGGTGCATATGTTTCATCAAAGTCAATTCCTTCTTCTTGATTATATCCTATAACAACTAATCTAGCTTTATTTTTTTACAACATTACCATATTCATCTAATTTTTTTCCTAAATACCCATTTTATACCAATTATAGGATGATCTATGGGTCTATTTACAGGAGTCTATAGATTATTTCTTTTAAATTGATTTAGTTCATCTTGCATGGCTAGCATCCAATTAGAGTCTTGTTTAGCTTCTTCTATGTTTTTAGATTCTATTTGAGAAACAAATACAAGGTGATCAAATGTATCATTAAAAGAGGATCTAGTTCTTACCCCTTGCGAAGGATCACCTAATATCAATTCTCTTGGGTGATTGTGTGCATACCTCCACTCCATGGATAGATCTCTACGATCATTAGATGCTTCATTCTCACCATCATTGCTTTGTTCCAAGATTGTTGTTGGTTTATTTTTGTCTTGAATGTTATTGTCCTTCAAGTTTAGATCCTTCATTCCATCTTCGAGAATTCCTGTATTATCATCAAAAATATTTTTCTTTCTCGAAGATTGATTGTTAACTTCATCAAAGATAATATATATAGATTCTTCAATAACCAAAGAGTGTTTGTTGAAGATTCCATATGCTTTGCTAGATGTAAAATATCCAAAAAATATACCCTCATCTGTCTTAGCATCAAATTTGCCTAGATTATCTTTACCAATATTATGAATAAAATATTTAAATAAAAAATATAAAAATAATTAATATTAGGTCCTTTTCTTTCCAAAGCTCATAGGAGGTCTTCTTTAAGATCGGACGAATAGAAACTCTATTTAGGATGTAATATGCTGTGTTAATGGCTTCAGTCCAAAAGTATTTGGATAAATTTTCTTCACACAACATGGTATAGGCCATATCAACTAAGGTTCTATTCTTTCTTTCAACAACTCTATTTTGTTGAGAGATTCTGGGTGCTGAAAAATTATATTCTATGCCATGTTCATTGCAAAATTCTTTAAAGTATTTATTTTCAAATTCTGTGCCATGATTACTATGGATACAAACCATAGTAGAGTTCTTTTCATTTATTATTTTCTGATAAAACTTTGAAAATATTGAAAATGCTTCATCTTTATGAGCTAAAAGTAGAACCCAAGTAAAATGACAATAATCATCAACAATTACTAGACCATACTTCTTTCATCCTAGGCTTGTGATCCTAGTAGGTCCAAACAAATCCATATGAATCAATTCAAGAAGTTTAGAAGTTGAAATCATATTTTTAGATTTGAAACTCCCCCTAGTTTATTTTCTAAATTGGCAAGCTTCACAAACATGATCAACTTTAAAATTTAGTTTTGGTAGCCCCTTAACTAAGTCTTTGTTATGCAATTTATAAAGAGTATGCATGCTAGTATGATCTAATCTTTGGTGCCAAAGCCAACTAGTCTTTTTTATGTTAGCATTCATTGCAACTATGCATTGGCCACTCTTCATGGCAATTTCATCATGATTCACCATGTAGATGTTTTCATGCCTAAATCTAATGAATTTTAAGATATCATCCAAGAAACTAGATACTTTGTACAAAGAAGATTCAAAAGAGACTTTAAAATCTTTATCATAAAGTTGACTGATACTAAGCAAGTTATGTTTCAAATTATCAGCTAGTAATACATTATCTATAAAGATGTTAGGAGTAATCTGAATTTTATCATAGTCAATTATTTTATCTTTGCCATTATCGCCAAAGATGACTACTCCTCCTTTCTTTCTTTTTAGGATGATGAATTGTTGCTTGTCATCCGACACATGCCTTGAGCATCTGCTATCTAAATACCACTCTCGTTTTGATCCTTGGGCTGCAAGGCATTCCTGCACAAATAATCAAGTGATAGTTTTAGGTACCCAAATCTTCTTAGGTCCTTTAGGGTTAGTAGACATGGTTACTTTTGGAACCCAAATGCTTTTAACGTGCTTTTAATTAAATTTTCTAGTATTATATTCAAAAGTCTTGTGTCCTATCTTTTTGCATCTCAAGCAAATAGTATGAGAAGTGCTATTAGAGATGGATGAAACGAAGAAATTTTTTAGAAACTTGGTTTTGTCTTTAGGTTTATATTCTAGTCCGATCTTATCATAAATTCCTCTTTGATTATTTAAAATTATTTATCATTTTTTAGAACTATAAGTAAATTTATCAACTAAAGGCTTTAATTTATCCAATTCATCCTTTAGGATTTTGTTTTCTTCTTTTAACTTGTTATGGCCACTAAGTATCTCTTCCTTTTTTCTCAAGAGTGTTTGAGTCATTTTCTTAAGATTTCTATTTTTTGAGCTTATCCTTTTGAAATATTTCATCAAGTCATAAAAAGCATCTTGAAGCTTATCAAAGATAAAATCTGAATCAAAAGTGGAGGATATCTCATCATCTTATGCCATGAAACATAAGTTTGCTTCATTTTGATTTTCTTCCTCCGAGCTTGACTCATCACTGTCACTTCAAGTTGCTAACATGGCTTTCTTTTTTGTTCTTTTTGGCTCCTTCTTCAAAAGAGGACATTCAGTCCTAAAATATCTTGGCTTCTTGCATTCGTAGCAAGTGGGCTGATCCCTCTCGTTTTCTTTTACTTTCTTCCTACTGGCTTCTCTTCTAATGAAGCTCCTCTTCTTGAATCCTTGTCTTCTTCTTCCCATAAATTTTTTGATCACCAGGGCCATGTCTTCATTTTTCTCACTGATGGATAGATCATCTTCTTCTTCATCAATCATGGATTTCAGCACTATTATTTTTTTTTTCTTCTTGTTTTTCTTATTGTGATGACTCATGGCAAGCTCATGTGTCATCAAGGATTTAATGAGCTTTTCTAGAGGTAGTGTATTCAGATCCTTTGCCTCCTGGATGGCTGTTACTTTGGCTTTCCATGACCTAGGCGAAGACCTAAGGATCTTTCTCATCAATGCACTGTTAGTGTAAACTTTACCTAAGCTTTTTAAACCATTTATAATATCAGTGAATCTTGTATACATGCTAGTGAAAGATTCAATAGAGTCCATTTTAAATAACTCATATTGGTGAACTAGCATGTTAATTTTAGTTTCTTTTACTTGATTTGTCCCTTCATGTGTGACCTTAAGTCTATCCTAAATTTTCTTTGTAGAATTACAAGTGGACATTCGGTTAAACTCGTTTGCATCAATGGCACAATACAGTACATTCATTGCCTTGGTATTTAATTGGACAAGTTTCTTATCCATTTCATCTCAATCCTTCTCTAGCTTAGGAGAGGATGTGCCATTGATAAAGACTGTGGGTGTGTGTAGACTATTGACAGTGACACTCCATATGTCATAGTCAAGGGCTTGAATGAAAATGCGCATGCGAGCTTTCCAATTGGTATAGTTGGATCCATTGAAAAGAAGTGGCCTATTTATGGATTATCCTTCAGCAAGTGAATCTCCTAATTGGATTGACATGATCTTTATCTCTAGTTAAAAAAATTGATAATTAGTAGAAAATCTGGCTCTTATATCAATTATTGCCCAGATAAACAACCCAAGGGGGCGCGTGGTGAATTGGATTTTCAAAAAATTTAAAGCAGATATGTGCAGTGATAAATGATTAAATCCTAAGTGAATCAAATATGAGAGTAAATAGAAGATACAATCAAGAGTATACAATAAGAGAATTTTATAGTTGTTCGATGCTCTCAGCACCTACGTCCACTATCCAAGCAAACTCTTGAAAATTTTATTATAATCCCGCAAGATTACATTCAGATAGTTTTTCTAGACTTACTATCCAAAAATTTAGTTGGTTATTTTTTAGGTTCACTAACCACAACCCTTACAAGGATCAAACAAATCAATTTGAATAAACAGAGGGGAGAAAAATCCCAATACCCAAGTTTCAGCCCCTGCTGAAACCAAGTACATGGAAAGAGAAAAAAAAAAATTTACAACTCAAAATGCCCCTTTGAATGAGCAGAAAAGTTATCCTTACAGTTCGTTGAAAGCCTCTTTGAATACGTAGAGTTAATGTACTTGAGGATTCTTCAAAGCTTGAGAGAACTGATTGATTGGAGATTAGGTATTCGTTCAAGAATAGAGCGTGCTTTGCTTTCTTTTATTTTTCTTGGATTAATTAAAAATAAGCCTTCTTCCTTTTATATCTATAGTATTCTCTCTCTTTTGGTAATGATTAAAGCTCAGAAATGTGAGCTCAGAAGTGGCACTCCCAAGTCTTGGAAACATGAGAAGATAGATCACGGAAAAATGAAAGTGAGCCGAAAGAAGAATCAATCTCAATAGTAAAATTCAGAAACTAGGTCAGCTCACTCTGAGACTAAGCTGGCTTAGTTGAAAATAGGGTCGACTCAGTTCAGGACTAGATTGGCTAGGTCTTAGAGAAAAATCCAGATAGAAAGCAGCATTTTTGGACTGTTGGCATGGTAGACTGAGCTAACCCAGTCGCAGGTTAGCCAGCTCAATCTAAAACTGGACTGACTCAGTTTTCATGGGTTATTATTTTGTGTACATGGGTTGTTTGAGTTTGGAGAGTTTTTTTATGAGCTTGGGCTTGACCTTTTCTAAAGTATATATACTAAAATATACTAAATAAAAGCTCTTTTCTCTTAAAAATCTCTTCTTCTCTTTTTCTCTATTTCTTGATTTATTTGATTATGCTTTCATAGAAATCTTTAAGTAGTACTATTTTGTTGCTTGAATAATCACTAGTGGCCATGGCAATTCGTATGGAAAGAGTGCATATTTCTAACATTTGGTATCAGAGCGGTGTTGCATGGAAGGAAGGAAGACACCTAGGGTTTACTACATCCAGGATCTGTTGCATCAGATTTTATCCTAAAAACTTCTAGTTTGCTTCATGATTGTCTATAGATTGAGGTGGAGATTGTTTACATAGAGGAACGATGATACAGAAGTTTGGAAAGAGGATCTAGGGCTAGTTAGATTTTTGTGAAGGGTAATTTTACTGGTGTGTGATCATGAAGGGTGTTAGGGATCTATTCTTGACTTGTTTGAAGTCATGGGATCAAGTGGATTCAAGGTGGATTTTGAGAAGTTCGACGGTAAGAAAAATTTTATCCTATGACAGCAAAGAGTAAAGGACTTATTGGTTCAGTAGAGAATCTACAAGATCTTGACAAAAGAAAAGTCAGAAAAGATCAGTGCTGAGGATTGGAAAAAGTTGGAGGAAATTACTTTTAGCACAATTCGGATGTGCTTAGTCGATCAGATTTTGCTCGATGTTTGCATAGAGACTATGGCAAAGGGGCTCTAGGAGAGACTGGAGAATGCATACATGGAGAAGAATATGATGAATAAGTTATGATTGAAGAAATAGCTGTATAGTCTGAGGATGCCCGAAGGTGGAGATCTTGTTGCACATATCCAAAGGTTCAATCAGGTGTGTTCTGAGGTGATGAGTTTGGATGTGAAGATCGATGAGGAGGATCAGGCATTGCTGCTTTTATTTTCTCTCTCAGATTCGTATGATGGTCTCATAACAACTTTAGTTTATGGGAAGGAGACCCTAAACTATGAAGAGATTGTTGGTGTGCTTAGATTAAATGAGCAAAAGGAGAAGATCTGCAAGGAAGATCTTAAGTCTTAGATCTTGGTTGTGAACGAAAGATAGGAAAGATCAAAGAAGAAGACAAGAGGAAAATTCAAGGGTAGGTCAAAGTCTTGCAATCAGAGGAAGATGATATTGAAATATTATAAATGTCATCAGTCTAAATACCTGAGGAGAGATTGTCTTCTTTTGAGATCAGAAAAAGGGAAGGCCAGTAAGGAAGATGATATAGCTTCTATGAGCAGTGGAGAAGACCTACTAGTTATATCAAATGGATCCACAGAGTGTGATACTATGTGGATATTAAATTCAGCATGCTCTCACCACTATACTTCTTATTGAGAGTGCTTTGCTACCTACCAGAAGGCTGATGATGAAAGTATCAACCTTGGAGATGATCACCCATGCAAAGTAGCTGGAATTGGCTCTATCAGGATGAGGATGTATGATGGGATCATTCGTACATTATCAAATGTTAGGCATGTACTAGAGTTGAAAAAGAATTTGATTTCTTTAGGCTACTTGGAGGAGCAGGGTTATGCTTCTACTAGCCAAGCTGGGAGTGGATGTCTAAAAATTTTTAAGGGAGCTTTGGTGGTGATGAGAGGTAGAAGATTGAGCAATAATCTTTACAGAATGAAAGACTCAGTGGTAAATGATAGTGCAGAGGTGCTAGCAGTGGCACAGAAGGAGCTGATTTTATATCAATTATGGCACTATCAGATGGGTCATATGAGTGACCGTGGGATCATAGAACTAAGCAGAAGAGGTATGATCCAAGTCCTAAAGAAGGAGGGCACAGATCTTTGTGAGCCATGTATCTTTGGCAAATAGCATAGGATGAAGTTTGCCAGAAGTACCAAGCACAGCGAGGGAGTGCTAGATTTAGTGCACTCGGATGTGTGGGGACCAGCTCCTGTATCAGCTAGAGGTGGGGTAAAATATTTTGTTACTTTCATTGATAATTTCTCAAGGAAGGTGTGGGTTTATCTGATCAGAGAAAAATTAGAGGTGTTTGCCCGATTTAGAGCTTGAAGAGCTGAAGTAGAGAAGGAGTCAAGGAGACGGGTAAAGTGTCTACGGTCGGACATTAGAGGGGAGTATACTAGCCTGAAGTTTAGGAGGTACTGTGAGGTAAATGGCATCAAATGCCATTACATGGTAAGGATGATTCTCCTGTAGAATGGTATCATAGAGAGGATGAACTAGACACTGACTGAGAAGGCATGAAGTTTAAGGCTGTAGACATCACTCCCAAAGTTCTTTTAGAGTGATGCTCTAATTTTTTCTTATTTTCTTGTGAATAGATCCCCTCATTATAAGCTAAATGGAGGCATTCCAAAAGAGATCTGAAGTGGAAAGAAGGTGGAGCTTGGCCACCTAAAAGTCTTCGATTGCATAGCCTATGCACATATGGAGGCAACTGAGAGGAGCAAATTGGATCCAAAATCTCAAAAGATGACATTCATAGGATATCCACAAGGAGTCAAGGGGTACCTGCTATGGAACTCTCAGGCACAGAAGTCAGTGATCAATAGGGATATTATCTTTGATGAGAAGAGCATCTTGAGGAGGTTTGGGATAGATGAAGCTGGGAAAACAAAGATGAACAGCGATGGCCAGTTAGAGAATGATGGCATGCAGGTTACATCCACTTACATGAGTGTTCTTGTTGAGGTGGAATTAGGCAGAAAGTATTATCTTAGATTGAAAATCAGTATGAAGGGCCGGTAGTTTAGATTGATGTGAAGGAGCAGCCACAAACATTAGGCAGAGATGTGTCGGTGGGAGTGGCTTTGCACAAGCCCCAATGTACTATTAGGAGATCGGTCAGATATGGCATTGATGAGATTATCTTCTATGCACTCATCACTACTAATGGAGATCCAGAGAATTATGCAGAGGCCATGGAGAGTGAGGATCATGATTCATGAATGCAGGCCATAATGGAGGAGATGGAATCACTTGAGAAGAATCAGACATGGCAACTGATGGATCTTCCGGAGGGTGTTCAACCTATTGGCTCAAAGTGGGTGTTCACAAAGAAAGAATGGAGTTAGATTCAAAGCAAGGTTGGTAGCAAAGCAAAACTCACAAAGAAAAAAGATTGACTACATAAAAATTTTCTCTCCTATGGTGCGTCATACATCTATTCGAGTTTTGCTATCACTGGTGGCACAACATAACATGGAATTGAAATAGATGGACGTGAAGATGGCCTTCCTTCATGGGACTTTGGAGGAAAGAATCTACATGAAGCAGTCAGATGATTTCATTGAGATGGAACAGGAAGAAAAGGTGTGTTTACTCAGAAAGCCTTTGTATGGTTTGAAACAATCCCCTCGACAGTGGTATCGAATGTTTGATAGCTTTGTCTTGAGCCTAAATTTCAGCAGATGTGAATATAATTGTTGTATCTACGTCAAGGATGTAGATGAGGAGGATGCCCTATACCTATTATTGTATGTAGATGATATGCTCATAGCTAGTAGAAGCATGGATGCTATGAAAAGATTGAAAAAGGCATTATCATCTGAATTTAAGATAAAAGATTTGGGTCCAGCTAAGAAAATCCTTAGAATGGAGATTTGCAGAGATAGGTGCAAAGGAGTGCTCCATTTGTCATAAGAAAAGTATGTCTAGAAGGTTCTGAAGAGGTTTGGGATGGAGAAGGCCAAACCTGTAGAGATGCTATTGCCGAGCCATATATCTCTCTCCAAGTTATAGTGCTCCCAATCAAAAGAGGAGAGAGAGTACATAGAATGAGTCCCTTATACAAATGCTATAGGCAGTGTGATGTACAGTATGATGTGCTGTAGACAAGATATAGCACATGCTGTGAGCACGGTTAGTAGATATATGGCTAATCCTAGGAAGGAATACTGGAAAGCATTGAAATGGATATTGAGATATCTGCATGGAACAAAGGATTATGGTTTGGTGTTTGGTGAGCAGTCAGGAGGATTTGAAAAACAATCTATGAAGATGTGTGAAAGTTCAGATCCTCTGGAAGGGTCTGTTGATGCAAATTATGCTAATGATCTTGATACAAGGAGGTCTACTACTGGATAACTCTTCTGCATATATGGTGGACCGATGTCTTGGAGATCAACCCTTCAGCCAATTACAAACTTATCTACCATAGAGGCCGAGTATATTGGGATAACGGAGGCTGCAAAGGAATTTCTTTGGCTTAGGAGGCTGATTGATGAGTTGGGGGTGGAGCAGAGCAAGGTTATACTATTCAGAGATAGTCAGAGTGCTCTATTATTGACACAGAATCCAGTCTATCATGCACGGACAAAGCATATAGATGTGAGGTATCATAGGATCAGAGAGCTGATGGAGGAAGGTGAAGTGGAACTGATGAAGGTCCATATCAAGGAGAATCAGTTTGATGCACTTATGAAGGTACTCCCCAGAGATAACTTTCAGAGATGTGTGGCATGGATGGGTCTGCTGAGAAGAGATGAGTTCATAAGGACTTGAAAGAACCAAGATGGAGAATATGAGCTCAGAAGTAGCACTCTCAAGTCTTGAAAATATGAGAAGATAGATCATGAAAAGATGGGAGCGAGTCAGAAGAAGAATCAGTCTCAATAGTAAAGTTCAGAAATTGGGCCGACTCACTCTGAGACTGAGTCGGCTCAGTTGGAAACTAGGTCGGTTCAGTCCAGGACTGGGTCGACTAGGACTCAAAGAAAAATTCAGATAGAAAGCAGCATTTTTGGACTATTGGCACAGTACACAACTGGGTCGGCTCAGTCTAGGACTGAGTCGATCCAATCGTAGGTTAGCTGGCTCAGTCTGAAACTAGGTTGGCTCAGTTTTCATAGATTATTATTTTATGCACATGGGTTGTTTAGGTTTGGAGAGTTTTTCTATGAGCTTGGGCTTGATCATTTGTAAAGTATATATACTGAAAATAGGTCAAGGTTGTAAGAGTGCTGAAATATACTGAATAAAAGCTTTTTTGTTTTGGAAATCTCTTCTTCTCTATTCCTTGATTTATTTGATCATGCTTCCATAAAAATCTCTAAGAAGTACTTCCTTGTTGCTTGGCTAGTCACTAGTGGCCATGCCAATCCGTGTGGGAAGAGGAAATATTCCCGACAAGAAAAAATGAAATTTGATTGTTGGAGAGTAGCAACTAGTCATTGGGACTGAAAAAATCTGATCTGGAATGCCCCATCAAATGATTGTCACCAAGTCTTGAGATCTCTCGATTTGTCTTGAGATGTCTCGTTAGGTTACGAAGCCTCTTAGTTTGATCAGGAGAGCTCTCGCCTTCAGTCGCATGAAAAATTAGCTTTTTGAAAAAAATGGCTCATCTGAGATCGAGACCACTCGATTCTGAACGAGATGTCTCACTGGAACCATATGACCTCTCAAGAATCTTGCGAGACCTCTCACTCTCAGAGTATAAAAACTAGATTTCTATCCCCTGAGATTAAGAGCTCTCGAGATTCACTCGAGATCTCTCAAAATCGAGCTAGAACTGCATTTGAAGCATGCCAGTCTACTCGAGAGCTCTCGAAAAAATTCCGCGACGTCTCAAAGACTGCTTCAAGACAATTTTGAGAGAATTTTTGCATCAATCAAAGGGATTCAATTTTTATTTGAATTTTACTTTATGTCTTTCTTATTTTGGTCAATGAGCTCTCTTTCTTTTGACATTGGAACACTTAAAATAAAATATATTAGTAATCATTTGCTTTAATGTTTGGTCATCATCAAAATCACCTAGGAGGTTCAACATTGGCTTATTGTGGATTGAATCTCAAGTTGCCAAATTCCAACAACTCAATCTGTCAGTTCATTTCTTGAAGCTTCTGATCGAGAATATCATCTCGATTATGGATCTTAAAGTGCGGCTGGCTGGAGGGTACAGAGATCTTTCAGGAGTGGAATCATGATCAAAATAGGAGCTCTCCACTCTTTGCTTCCCCTTCCTAAGGGTCACCAGTCGACTCACCTAAGTAGGCCTTCCCTTCACCAGGTCTCGGTACTTCGATGAGGGTCTTTCTGACTGGACTGGTGTCGGGGGCTGTTTCATGGCCTGCACTGCTTCAATAATGCCTCTAACCTTCTGCATCAGTAGGTTGAATTGCTCCAAATCCACTATGGCTGCTGATGGAGGTTGAGGAGCCGGCGATGAGATTAGAGTGGGTAGATTTGGATTGGATATGGCAGCAAAGATGGTGGATCATTGGGTTGAAGGTTTCCTGGGCAGCATCTTACTGGAACAAAAAAAAAATAGAAGAAAATATAACAAAAATGAGGATGAAGATGAACTCAACTAGTACTTCTTTAAGAACAAGGGCTTAGCGGTCCTTCATCTAGCACCAATTCTATTGGTTTTGTTAGAAAATGATGCTGATATCGAAGTTTATTGAAGCTAAAGAAGATGAGGCCATCAATGAGACCTATAAGATGAAGTCCAAATTGGAGATGGGTGGCTTCGATAGGACCCTCCGATGGTCAAGTTAGTTTTCTTGCCAAAAAGAATAGAGTATTTAAGAGAATGTAAGAAAAGATGAAAGCTTGAGAAGAAGACATATCTAGAGGATCCTTTATATAGGCGGAGCTTGTAACAGAATGATAGCGACGATCATAACAGAATATCAATAGGTCATTCGGGCCACGTAAAGTTTGTTATGGAGAGTGGGTTGTCATTTGTCGCGACTTATGAGCAGTTTTTCATTTGTTGGAGTTTGGATAAGAGATTGGAGACCTCTGCATTTGTTAGCAAACTGTTCATGCTAGAAAGAAGAACTCAAAGTCTAATCGATCGAACTTGAAGATCGGCCTTCAAATAATCAGACAGCAAACTTGTAATTGGTTAGAGTCTATTAGTACTATTTGTGGTGATCTTAAGGAGTTCGGCCGCCTTCAAGGTTAGCCTAAAATTCAGATTAAAGAAGTTCTGAAATTCATTGTCTAAAGAGTGATAGCTATTTATTTTAGACTGAGGATTGGATTTGTGTTGATGATGAAGTCCTTTTACTGTTCAAATTCATCTGGCGGATATGCACGATATAAGCTAGCTAGATCTACAATTGTTAGAAGGGGAGGATGGAACTTGGCCACTATCCATAAAGTAGAGCAAAGGAGTTCAGCTGGAATAAAGTTTGACTGGAGAGAAATTTGGCTGGATGGGGTTCTTGGCATAAGATTGATGAGATATGCTATCTACCATGAAGGAATTCGACCGCTCTTAAGATCTGCCATGAGCAAAGTTGGATGGTGCTGGGATTTAATACTTAGAATCCCGCTGTCTATCTTGAGATAAAGAGCAGAATCAGTTGAATGGCAACTTCTTTCACTATTCAAGTTTGCCTGGCTGAAATCCAGCATATTCTTGACAAATTCTGCTGTCATGGGAAGAGAGTTAGAGGTCGCCGTTTAGAAGTTTGTCTGGTAGACAACATCTAAAGGCCGATCTTCTTGAATTAGGATGAAATTGAAGAGTGGCTTGGATGAAGTTCGGACATAGTTGCCATGATTCCAATCGAAGCCATATAAGATCGGATATTCCATTGGACTTCGGTGGGAGCTTGTTTTGCCCCCAACAATCTGGTTTCCCAAGATCAAGATGACTTACATAAGATGGTATCCTTCCTTCTCTGATTAGATCATTTGCATTCCATCTATTGTTTTGTCATGTCATGGCATCATCAAAGAATGATAATCTTTTTTCCTTTTCCCTATAATTTAATTCTGTATGTGCTTAATGTTCTGCAGTTCCTGCAGTTGCAATGAGGATTGCAGAAGCCAAGTGGCAATGCTAAGCAAGTTGAATGGTGTTTCCTGGCTAAGGGGGCTCCATCGACCCAGTGATGTGGAGATGGGGAAGGACGCCATTGTGGACCAGCCAATAAATAGTATCTCATCAAAGAAGTCATGGTGCTGGATGTACAAGAGTCATAGTGGTAGATTGCAATATCAGGGGATGGACCCCAAGCGAGTAACTGCCCCGTGTACCATGGTGGAGCCTTAGCTCACAAACCTGATGCCATCGCAAAAAAAATTGATGGACATAGCAAAGGCAGTAGTATTGCATATGTGGGCATGGAGTTACCTTTTAAACTGATCCCTCAATACACGACACCCAAGCTGAACTATGCAATGGGGCTCCACATCTAATCATTCAACCATTTGTCAGCATCCATCTCGCCCTCGCTGCCTTCGGAGGCTTCCCCATCAATTACATGTTCTTGTCCAGTGTTAAGCTTCCACTTTCAATTGGTGTCTTTGTTGGGCAAATCAAAGAGATTTCCATTATTCTGGGAATGCTAGTTTAGTGACATGTATTGTGAAGCAAAATCATCTCTTTGTTGTGCAACAAAGAACTTTATTGTATAGTTAACTTTTGTTGCCTAGCAAGACAACCCAAGAGAGGAGGTGGGTGAATCGAGATTTTCAAAATTTAAACTAGTATGGTATTTTCAAAATTTAGTAAAGTGATGGAGTATGTTTAGTTTTATGTAACTAAGTATGCAGAAATGCAGCAATATAAATGCAATGGAATGAAGGAAACAAAGCAATCACAAATACAAAAAAATTTATAGTGATTCGGTGCCCCTTACACCTACGTCCACTCCCCAAGACCTACTTGAAAATTTTACTATAATTTTTTTAAGATTACAGTCGGATAGTTTTTCAAGGCTCACTATCTAAAATCTTGTTGATTTTACACCGGCTCACCAACCACAACCAATTTTCAAGCCAACCCTTGACTTATAATCCAATTCCTAGGCTTGGATGGGCATTTTCCTTAGCTTTAAAATCCTATTGAAGCTAAGTTACAAGAAGAAGGAAAGTTGAATAATAAAAATGAATAAAAAGCTCCTTTGATGAGCAAGTAGGTTGATGAAGCTTTTGGAATCTTCTTTGTTGAAGGCTTTCGAGCTTTTAAGCTTATCTTCTTACTGAAAAGAATCTCTTGATTTGATATTTCTTGGAGTTGGGAGTTGAATACTCTATATTCAAGGCTTTTGGACTTTTTTCTTAACTTTTGATTCGTCTCAATGATTGAATGATCATTTCACTTCCTCGAGGTGTTTTATAGCTTATTCTCTTTGTTTGGTAGGCTAAAGAAGGCCATTTGACCATTAGAGAAGTGAAAATAGCCATTTGAATCATTTCTGCACAGTTTTGAGCATTCTGTAGAAACTAGCTATTAGGGCTTGAGTCGAATCTCGAGTCGACTTGAGCCTCAGCTCGAGACTTTTTATTCTACTTGTTCCTCTGCTCAAGACTTTTTATTCTACTCATTCCTCTGCTCGAGAGTTTTGGTATGAAAATCAAACTCTCTATATTTTACCATGATCTTAGCTCATGGACCTTGAGTCAACTCGAGCCTCCGCTCGAGATCATTTCAACTTATATCTCAGAAATCATGTCCTCTATATTTTTCCTACAACTTTGACTCATGAACCTTGAGTTGACTCGAGCCTCTGCTCGAGACCATCTAAACTTCATCCTAAAAATTATGTTCTCTATATTTTTCTACCACTTTAGCTCGAGAACCTCATGTCAACTCGAGCCTCCACTCGAGACCATTTCATCTGAAACTTTTGCGTGCCAGTTTTGTATCAGCTCGAGCTGAATAACAAGCTAAATAAGGAGTCGACTCGAGAACTTTTTATGCTAAAAAATTATAACTTGCCAAATATTTTTTTCTTCAATTTTAGTTTTAAGATGTCTCTTTCAAGCCTTGCTTTAGGTGTTATTCACGTCTCAAAAGCCTTCAATATTTTCTCAATGATCTTTAAATATATTTTTTAGAGATTTTTTATTTGATACTCTACAATTCATCCTGAAACATGATCTCAATCAATTGATTAGTCAAAACAACATACTCAAATATTTTATTTATTATCAAAATTAATCCTTGGGGTTAACAATCTTCTTCTTTTTGATGATGACAAAACTTTGAGTATACGAGTGAGAGATATATAACATGACACCTTCAATATGCTCAAGAGTTAACCCTTTACATAGTTTTATATTTAGGTCCCCCTCAATTCATGCTCATATTTTTAATATCAATTTAGAGTTAAATTTTCTATTTGTACTTATTTGAGTGGTGATCTATCAACATTTGCCATTTATATATAACAAGCATGCATTCTTTTCATTGAACAGTTAAATTTCACATATGCCAAAATCATATTTGATGCAACTTCATGGCACAAACTATTGTCATGGCACAAACTCATAAGCTCATAATGATATCAAATATATACTTATGGCAATCAAGATCAATATATGCTCATGACACCAAATTTATCTAAGTATGATCATATACATCTTATTTCTTTCAATTTATCAAAAAAAGAGATAATTGTTAAAAGCTAAACACCAAAAAAGGGAAATTGTTATCACAAAATGGTGAATGTGTGTATGCTCATATATATCTTACTCCCTCTTTTTGTCATCATCCCAAAACGTAGCCATTGCATGAGATCATATCAAAGTAAGTAGTCATATAAATGTGTTTTTCATTGCATTTACAAAATGAATGTGTTCTATCTCAACACACAAAGCTACAATGAAACACAATGTTCAAAACAAGACTAAGTTAAGCCATTACATGTATATGAGTGTCCAAAATGCACTTAATATAGAGTGACATACAAATATATACTCCTTAAGAAGTACCTAACATAGATTTAAGGACAACAAATAATGAGACATCAGCTTCCTAAGAGGCTACTCATCATTAGAAGAGATCTCTAATGTCTTGGATGAGGCTCGTGAGATGGAAGGTCTAGCTCTCTTGCTCCTAGTCCTAGTAGATGGCTTGGCTATCTATAAGGGAGTAGGTCCCATATAAGTATAGACTCTCAGTGGTGGTCTACTCTCACTCATGGATACCTGAGTAGACTGACCAGGTGACATATGTGGAGGAGCCAAAGAATGAGGCATCACTACTCTGGCCGTTGCATCGACTGCTGCTACTGATATTGCACCTAGAGCTACTCTCTCGATCTTTTCTATCAGATTATCCATAGCTCCAAGCACTGAGATGATGCCCTGCTGCTATGCCTGTCCTATTCCAGTAATGCTGCCATCATCTCCATCTCTCCAGACTTGACTCTCCCCCTGAGCTAAGCAAGCTCCTCAATAATCCTAGAGTGATCAGTGGGTGTGACATGTGTGTGCTCTCTTTACTCTAAAATGATGAGCTTTTGAGATATAGATCTCATCTCTGCCTGCACACCCTCCACCTTCTTAGATAAACCCTATATATCTTTACTAACTCTGGTAGAAATCATATCTGCCAGTCTCTCCATAGATGTAGAGTTAGTAGGTGACGGCTGAGAGAATCTACCTATGGATAGAGCTTGAGGAGTTATAGGCATACTAGGATCATGTGCATCTCTGGGTGCAATAGGGATAGAGGGCTCTTCTGCCTCCACTACTCTAGGCACTCTCCTTTCTTGACCAGAAATGTTCTTTACCATTTTTTTTCCTCCACATGATACTACATTCTGGTTAGAGCTCTCATGTCATATACATCAAAGTGAGACTACTTCTTACTGCCTTCATTCTCCCATGATAGTCCTGCTATCTCAAAGATCTTGATCAAGGCCATGCCATAGGGCAAACACACTTTATTCCTAGATGCTGCCTCTCTAATCTGATGCATCATAATCCTTAAAAAATTTATCTAAGTTTCTTGAACCATTAGATACATCATATACAGCTCTTTTTCAGACATAAAGTCATGCCTTCCTAACTTAAGGATGAAAATCCCACCAATGATATGATGTAAAACTCTCTTCTCCACAAATAAGGTTGGTGCTAGGACAACTCCTACAATGTCATCCCTACCCACAATCAATCTTAATCCCCTCTTCTTGTCAGATAATTTATTAGGTACAAAACCTTCTTTAGTGATTTCAAAAATCTGAGCCAAACTATCTTCAAAAATGTCTATTTGAACTCCTTTCAGAGTCGACACAACTCCATATGCATCTCTTTTCAAATTTTCATAAAATTTCCTAACTAGCTTAGGATACATAGGGATGTTTATTGTACAAAAATTTTTCCACCCCATTCTATCAATCCAAAGTCCAACAAAAAAAATATAACTCACAAAGAACTCAAAATCAATTCTCCTTCCTATTGCAATTGCTCTAGTGGCCATCCTACCAATAGGTAAAGGCGGTGGAGGTGATGATTCCAGGATACCTTGATCTTGTTTAAGTTTGTTGCCCAGCTGTGCAACCCAAAAGGGGGGGGGGTGAATTGGATTTTTAATATTTTAAATCTAATTTAAAGATATCAAGATTGAATGATGATATGCAAGATGTGTGTGTGAAGCGATTTAGGTTAGAGAAAAATATAAAAGATTAGAGAGTAAGAATTTAATAAACTAAGGAAAGAAATATAACAAGCACACCACAAACAAACAAGATTTATAGTGGTTCGGTGCTTTTCTTGCACCTACATCCACTCTCCAAGCTCCTACTTAGGAATTAAAATTTACTAACCATATTCAAACTAAATACACCGTTGGAAACCTCCAACCCTAGCTATCCCAAGCTAGAAAACTTATTTTTCAAGTACAAGCTAACCCAATACAATCCTATTCAAGATTAGGATCAATCTTTCCAAGTTCTGGAACCCCACAAAACTTGAATCAAAATAGTAAAGTAGAGTAAAAGATTTAATGACAATCAAATGCAAGTTTAGCTCCCTTTGTGAGGAAATAAAACCTTAAGAACACTTTTCACAATGGTGGTGGAAGATTTTTTGATTTTCCTCAAGGTTATTGGAGACTTGAATGAGCTCTTGAGAGGTTGGTAAACTTGAAGATGAAAGCTTCTTTTCTTGATGAATACTTTTTGCTTAGGACTGATAATTAGTTCTTCAATCTCTTATGTTTTTTCTTATTTAAAGTCTTTTAAATCTTCAATAGATGGAGGAGAGAATCCTAGACAAGATTTGTTTTCATTGGAGATATTAAAAAAACTATTAAAACCTATCAAAATAAGAAAAAAATAGCTGTTATAGAAAAATTTTCATTGCAGGGGTCGACTCATGGCACAGGGATCGATCTCGAGGTCGATCTCTAAGATAAAATCTAGAAAAATAGCCATTCTATATTTTTAGCCTTCAGAACAGTAGAGGTCGACCCTGGGGTCGATCCTTGGCATAGAGACAGCATGCCAAACAACCCTTTTCAGCAGGGGACGACCTAGGGGTCGATCCTTTTGCTTCAAACTTGATTTTCTCTCAAAATAAGTATTCAAAAATCATGGGACAGACTCCAAAGGATTAGAAATCTTCTATACTTGCTCCTGAGGCTCTCAGATCAAAACTTGATAAAATTATGATTTTGCTCCTGAAATACAAAAAGTCTTTTTCTAAGCCAAATTCATTAGTAATCTCCTCAAATACTTTATAATCATCAAAATCAATTCTTGGAGCAACAACCTCTCCCTTTTTGATGATGATAAAATATTTGAGCAAAAGCAAAAATAAAGCATGTAGAAGCACTGATTGAGGATTTCAAAAATTTTGAAGGAACATGCTACATCACATACTAGGATATTATATTCAATTATTTGATCAATATGGCATCAAGAGCAGTTTGATGATTACTCATAGTCAGACAGTTAAATGATTTGCAAAAGTGTTTGACTTACATATTTCTTTTATCAATTTTACTTCAATTTTATTTTTTTTATCAATTTTACTTTAATTTTACTTATAGCCTAATTTTATTTACTCAACTTTTCCTTTTTGACAACATCAAGTAAGATCTTAAAGGATTTTAAAATTTAAAAATAAAAAAGCCTCCCCCTCAAGTTATTCCATATGTTTTTCTATTAGAACAAGAGTTTATAACAAAACTTTCAATTTACAATATAATGATCATAATGAAATTTAGCCAATTCATAAAAATTTTATTTCACATCATTCAAATGAAATGATCACATATTTACATCAAAATGATTATCATAACATCAAATCATCAAAATATATAAGTGCTAAACATACAAAATATAAATGTATCAAAAGTATTAGGCCATCAAAACATACAAAATTCATGGATACAACTATCCATGATCCAAATAGCCAATAGTACCAATGCCATAAGTTTGATCTGAAAAAAAAATATAATCAACTATGACTTGATCAACAACTCATAGAAACAACTAAGAGCTACTAGATCATAACCTAATACAAAAATGACTAAACTAAATCTAGTAGAGATCATGGCTGGAAGCATCTGAATTAGATGATAAATCAGAGATATGATGGAGTGTGATAGGGTCAAATCTAGGAGCACGTCCTCGACCACGTCTACCTCGACCATGGGTGTAGGTGCAGGCTCGAGTAGCTGGATGAGATGACTCAGGAGGCTAAGAGGAAGTGGGTTGAGCAAGAAGAGCAATCCTAATAGTATCTAAATAATCTAATGCTCTCGACATGGACTGAGTGATGGCACCAATCGGTGTAGATAGAGTCTCACTGGAATCTCTGAACTCTCTCCTCAGAAAGTCAAAACCATCCTCCAAAATACCTCAGAGTTTGACTGCCTCAGCAGTAAGATCTGATATCTCTAAAATGTCCTCTCTCATCTGGGGATGAGCTAGATCCAAAACCTACCTCTGCAAATCTAAAACTCTTCCTGTCAATCTTAAAACACATCCCTCAAGGTTCTCAAGCCATGTAGACTAAGCAGTAAGCAACTGAAAGATAATAGATACATGTAGAATCACAAACTGATCAAAAGATGGGACAAAGTGAGTACTCTCCCCCTAAGTGGTACTAGCTATCTGCTGAGATAAAAGATCTACAGTCCTCTGAGATAGGATATTGGCAATCGATTGAATCAATTGGTCAGTGATCCTCCTGATCTAGTCATCAATGAATCTGACACCTGTGTCTCCGCTCCTTGATGGTGCCACATCTACATCTTTTCTCACTGATTTTGAGGGACCAGTCTTATGATCAGATGCAAATTGAAAGTCAGGAGATCCTTTATGATCATGAGGAGGTAAAGATGGTCCCTTCTCCTCAGCTGTCTCTACATCCTCAGCACCTTTGGATCAACCGCCATTAATCTTTGAAAAACCCATGCAATGCAATGTATGACAGTTGATGGTATCGATGTGAGATAATCTGGTAATTGGCTTGATAAGATTGCGATGTTGTCGTTAAGACACCATGTTTATCAGTTTAATCTGACTTCTTAAACTAATTAAAAATACATAGAATAGTAGTGAGCAGGTCGAATCCATAGGAAAGATAGTATTTTTAGATTTAAAATCTTTTATTTTCTTAAAAAAAGATTTAAAAATAGAATTTGAAGTTAAAAATTAAAAATTAAAATTATGAAGTAGAAATTAAATTATGCAGAAAAGTAAACTTGGTACTAAGATCTACTAATTAGATCTTAGCATCAACTTGCAGTAAAATAAAGAACAATAATTAAAGTACAAAAATTAAATTATAATAAAAATAAAAAGCTAAAATTAAAATATAAAAAATAAAATTTATATTAATTAAAATTTTAAAATTTAAATACAAAGAATTTAAAAAGAAAAAAATAAAATAAAATAGTCTGATCTCTGATCTTGGATCGACATTGGTGGAAAGATGGTGTAGAAGTCCAGCTCTTCTTCTCGGCACCCATTGCTTTAAAGCAGCTATTAATCCATAGCCTGACTTTCTCCTGTACCAAAGCTTCACCTTGATTAGAGATATCGATTTCTAGAGGCCTGGAGTTCTTTTTATAGAGCTAGGAGGGCTGGAGAGTTTTCTTCTAAGCAATATGGGACTAAGAAGCTCTTTAATCATCAAAATATGAAGAAATTTGAGTGAAAATTAGATTAAAAGAGTCTTGGATGAATTCTGGTGGTTCTGCTGAAATCTGGCCATCCAATAGAAATTCAGCGATCCAAAAATCATCAAAATCGGATGTGTATCAGCCCGAATCAAGTTGCCGTTGATCATGTGTTGATGGAGAAAATCTGACCACTGATCATGTATTTGGAGTCCTGATCACCATCGGGAGCTTTCTCCATCATCAGATCATCCCCTGGATCGTGCACTGCCATTGGATGGCGATCCGCATGAAGCCTGAAGCTAAAAAATTCCTCCACCATCTGATCTTGACTGCAAGCTACCAGAGCCATCCGATCGCATCTTTACTGTTCTCGTGGACCGCATGGACCGAGCATTCCAAAGGCCACAACCAATCAGTGATCTTGTTACTGAGTGAAAAGACCAAAATGCCCTATGAGCCGTGATAAATTTTCTATGAATCCTTTAAGGGTCTAGGTCCACCATGTGTCGCTCCATGATTCATTGTCTTCTACTGAGCTGGCGGTCCATGCCTGAATCATGGACTGACTGATGACTTTCATGATTGAGTTGACTTAGCTCAGCATATTTGGATGCATCGGCTGATATGGCGTGGCGGCTTAAGCCGGCTGAGCTGTATGTTATTTTTTATTTAATTTTTATTTATTTTATTTCTTTAAAAATTCATATCTTCTCCATTTTAGCTCTGTTTTGCTTAAAATTTATTTCATTGTGATAAAAAAATAAGCTATTTCCATTGATTATAAAATTTTATTTTTTAATTTTATTATTTTTTTAATTAATAAAAATATTAATTTTTTAAAAATATATATAAATTAATTATTAATTTTTAAAAATTAATATAAATTAATTGATAAATTAATACTTTATTGATAAATTTATGGTACTTATCACACCCCCCAACTTAAGCTTTACTCATCCTCGAGTAAAGAAAGAATTTAATTTTAAATATCTTTTAACTTTAGAGTTTCAAATTTTAGTTAAGCAATTTTCAAAATGGCCATTGATATTCAGTAGAGTATAAGTAAGATATATCATTAGGTATTAATACTTATCAATAGAAAAATTAAGTAAAAAATATTAAATTTTTTTGAACTTTTTCTAAATTATCCCATCTTTATCTCTGATTTGTCTAAACTTTCATATAGGCAAGTGTATTGCTACTTTTGTCCTTCATTTATTAATTTTTTATTTTTATATTATCCACTTTTTGATGTGAATATCATTGCTTACTTAACGGAACTCGGTTACTCAATGAAAAATCAATGTTCTTTTTTTTTTAACATTGTACCATTATTGAGTGTTTTAACCTCTTAAGCTTTTTATTTGATCCATGTAGCGAGTCTTGGGCCAATGACTCCCAAACCAGTTGGCTTTAGAGAACTAGGTATAGAATACCCCTTGGACTTATTAGCTTGAATCAAATAGGCTATGAGTTAAGACTAGCTTTACAACGAGCTTTTTTGCCCTTCCCATCTTTTGATGCGAAACTCAATGCTTGCTTAGGCAAAGAGGCCCGATTACTCAATGAGAAGTACTTAAAAAATATTTTATTAAAATAAAATAATTTATATGAAGAAATGTATAGTTATCCTATACAAGTTTATAAAAAGTAGACTTTTCTTTGATGCTAGTAGAAATAATTAAAAATGCTCCAAGAAAATTTTTTTTATATTCTAGACTTAACTCTTTATTGAATTTTCTTAATACTTGATTGCTCAATATCTCTTAGATTCTCTAACCTATGTATCAATTTTCTTTTAAAAGTGCTTAGTTTAATTCAATTCTTAAGCATAACTAGGTGTCTAAATACTAAATACTAACTTTTTTTGAGGACTTTAAAATTTTAAAATTTTTATTTTTCTTCTCTCTAACTTAATTGACATTATCCTCAATGGAGAAGAAAAAATAAAGGGTGTAATAAAAAATATGAAAGAATACACCTGACTTAGTATATTTTTGGTCCAGCACATACCTTTGAAAATTTAAGCTCTCCCTCCAAATTATTCAAATTATCCTAAAAAAATCAACTAAAAAGATAAATTAAACTAGAAAATTAAATATTGGGTTGCCTCCTAACAAGCACTAAGTTTATCATCTTTAGTCAGATACAATGCAGTTTAACTATCCTATGTCGAATATTGGATTAACAAATTTCAATGGTTTTGGATTGCCAATCTCAAAAAATTGATTTATAATCCTATTATTGATATAATCATTGTTAATTTTAGGGACATAAGTTATGGTCCCATTATCAGACCCATGTTTATTAAGAATTTCTCCTATTTATTCTTCTAAAGTGCTCATGAATGGAGTTTTTGTATTAGGAGTTAAGTTTGATTCAATGGCTGCTGGAAGGGTGATTAAAGGCGGTTTTAATTTTGAAGGTAAATTAATATGATCTTGCTTAAATAACTCCATTGACTCTTCATTACATGCCTCTTAATTTTTATAAGAAGAACCTGCTTCTAGGGTTGAAGGGAATAGGCTTTGAAGTTTATAAGTTTCAGATAAATCATCTATTCTCTTTTTTCCTATGTCTATCTCATTTGACTGGAACTAGCATCAGTACTAGCTCCTAGCTCGGGTTCTTCTATGTAGTTAGCTTCAGTACTAACCTATTCCTCTAAATTTTTATTTTGAACTATGGAAGCGCTTATTCCTTTAATGTCTGCCATAGTTCAGCCTATTGCTTCTCGGTTTTCTCTTAAGACTGCTAATAATTCCTCCTCTTGGTTAGGATTCAGATCTCATGCAATAATTACAGGCAAGATTTTCTCTGGATCTAAATATACATACTTGAGGTGCTCAGGGAGGGGTTTCAACTCTACTTTGGGTGCCTCTTCTTTTGATGACTCGAGTGATCGTTTAGTCATTTCTATGCATGGTTCAGTGGGAGGCTCCCATCTCTGGCCATTTTTATTATCTCCAAGTATTTTATCTAGGTTCTCATATTCATGGGTTGGTTAGATACTAGATTCAAGATCAACTTCCTCATCACTAATGTCTATGGGTTTATAAATTTCATCTTGGACTATACTAATGTTAGCATGCTTGGTAGATTTCTATTCTAAATTGAAAATATTCAGCTCGATAGTCATGTTTCCAAAACATAGTTTCATAAGTCCATTCAGACAATTGATTTTAGCATTAGCAATAGCTAGGAATGGTCTTCCTAAAATCATTGGAATTTGACCCTTAGGATTTGATATTGGCTCAGTCTCCAAAATGACATAATCAACTGAAAAGATAAAATTTTCAACCTTAATCAAAACATCTTCTACCATTCCTTTGGGGATCCTAAAAGATCGTCTTGTTGGCTAAAGCTTTCCCAATCCTAATTGCTCATAAAATGAATAAGGCAAAATATTTACACTAGCCCCTAAATCAAGTAATGCCTTCTCAATGTGGGTTTCTCCTATGACACATGAAATTGTTGGAGAACCTAAGTCCTTATACTTTATAGGCATATGACTTAACAAATATGAACTCACACTTGCTGCTAAGAAAGCTCTCTTTGGTACATTAGTCATCTTTTTCTTGGTGTAAAGGTCTTTTAAGAATTTAACTTGTTGGATCATGTCTAGTAAAGGAATGTTTATTTGAACTTGCTTAAATACGTCCAATATTTTATCTAAATGTTTTGATTGTTTATTAGATCTTAATCGATTCGGGAAAGAAGCTCTAGAGATTGTGGACATCTGATTTGGTACACTATCAATTTCAGGAGCCTGAGTTTATAAGGTAGATTGTTTATTGGGTGGCTCAACAGACATAGCATAGTCTTCTCTAGTGTCAGGTGTATTTACCTTATTATCCACTTATTTTCCTGATCTCAAGGAATGAATAGCATTAATTTGATTAACCTGGTTTCCTTGGGATGATCTACCATTTTGATTTTTTGGGTTGGGCTCAGGTTGGCTAGGTAGCCTACCTCGTTCACATTCACTTATGGTAGATGCCAGCTGACCAATTTCTAAGCGAGCTATGGCTTGAGAATTTGAATTCAGAATTTGGCATGTGGTTTGCATGAAATTGCTTAAGGTGGCATTGGTGTCAGCATTAGATTTGGCTAGGGTTTCTAGGCTTTTTCTCTAAAGAACTAAGTTTCTTTTCATTAATATTAAAGCCAGTGGTGGCAAGGTGTTTATCATAGGATTAGGCCTTGGGTTCTGCTGATTGAAACTTGGACTGCCTACATTTGGATTTTGTGACCATGAAAAATTTGGATGATTCCTCCAATCTGGATTGTAAGTGGGTGCATAGGGATTGTTCAACGGTCTCTGATATGTGGCATCATTCACTTATGCACATTCATTATCTAATTGGTTCATTGGGAGGGGACATTCCTCAAGGACATGGTCTGGTGCATTGCACCCATTGCACATGGGTGCAGATACTTGGTTCACACTAGCTGGTCTCTGAAGTTCTAAAGCCTCTAACCTGAAGGGAGAATCGCTTGATTTCCCGGTCCAGTTGGAGTGTTTTGCGGTCGCCAGATCTGATTAGATCAGAGAATATATTTCAAAAATTTTTCTCTTGAACTCAATCAAGACTTGATATATTTCAGATCGATTCTTATTATTTTAATAAAAAAAATAAAACAGATAATAATTAAATCAAATTTATTACCTGATTGTAATGCCTATTACCCTTAGATCGTCCTGATTGCAGCGGAAGTGTCTGTGATCTTAGCCACGCAAGCGCCTGGCTCTACCGGTATCACCTGGTTGAATCTGCGAAGATTTTTTTCCTCTTTTCCTTCTATCACACCTCCAAATCAGAATCGGGATCAGATCTGGAGGATCTTCAAACTCTTTGAAGATCTGACAGTCGCCTTTTGCAGCAGCGCAAGCCTTCTTAGCTTTTGATCGCCCTTTTCCTTGATCTGAATCGCACAAACTAAGTCCGACAAACTCTTTTTGATGTGGAGAGCAAGGGGAGAAGAGAGCTATGCTGGAGGAGGGGAGAGCAGCCCTTGGGGCCATGGGGTTCCTCAATTGAATTGCATTCACTTATAATTAGGGTTGGGCGCACGGGTCTTATTATAGACCTCTTGTGATCCAACTCCTCTCCTCTCACCAATCACAACCCTTTTGGTGAAAATCAGATCTAAAATCTGATTGGTTGGAATAGAGACCCATGGATTCCCCTTAGAGGGCACCTTAAACCATCAAACTGGATTCGAGTAGAACTCTGATGGACATCGCAAAATGGAGGATGGAGTTCTTGTCCCAAGGACTCCTTAGGCGCCTCCTACATTGGGCTCACGCCAGACCCTTGGCTGTGCGCCCTTTCTCCTTGCCCAGGTCTGGCAGGGGACAGTCCCCACCAGCTCTCCAATAGGTGCATTGACATGGGTCAAAAGTCAAAGGGTCAATGTGTCAACATATTGACCAGTCATAGAGTAAGAGCTTTGAACGAAATCAAAGAACAAGAAATGGCAAGGTGACCACCAACCATATGGTAGGTAATGTCTTACAAATTAAGACAAACCTATTTCTGACTTGGACAACCTCCAGTCAGACCATATGAAGCCTCTGTTTGAGCACAAACTCCTTTGCTCAGTCAGGACAAGCTTGATTTGTGATATAGTAAAAGGAAAGAACGTTAGGTTCAATGCGAGTGCTAGAGATTTTCTTGAACTATGGAATCTACTTCAGATCAATTGAACTAGTCAATTCAATTATGATCACCAGAATTCAAACCCTTGTTTGTGTGACCTAGTAGGTTCAGTTCTGTATTGTAATGGGATGGTGTCATGATCTCTACATAGAACTCATCGAACTCCTTCGATGGATCAGACTCTATTTGATTCGACTACAGTCTAGAATCGATCATCTTAAATCATCTAATTGCCTCCCAAATCCACCAGTGACACCTAGCAGTAATATGGTGGGCAACCCATCAAGCTGAATGCCGAACCTCTTGGTGCAGCTACCGTGTGTGATTCAGTTCTTCTATTCTTGAGCCCCGATCTAGATTAGGGTTAAGAATGAACTCGTCAAACCCTAGTCCCTCTGTCATATGATGTATCATTCGACTTCGGTCCAATGGAAAATCTAAATAGAAACTCTTTCTATTATTTCACTCTACCATGGCCATGGATTTCTGGACTTGATCTCTGGAGTCATCATAGGCTACTCCTTCTATAAACCACCGAGGTAAGATGATTCCATCTTTGATGCAAGCCAGTTCCTACTGAACATGCTATAGCCAACATACACCTCAGGTTCCATATGGCTAGGAGACCGAAGTAATGGTGTAGTCAAACTATAACACCCTCAAGGTGAACTGCCGATGCATCTCAGGTCAAAGAACAGACACCACTACATGCAGCATCGAGTCAGTCATTGACGAGAAGTTAGACTTCCTAATGACTACTCGAGGTGGTCACGCTCAGTGCCCCGTTCTCTCTAACGAAGTAGACTGGTACTCTCACTCCGGTGTTCCACACCCGTAGTAATCAAGGGACTCATTCTACTAAAGAGAGCGATCGTGACACCAACCTTCCGGGCAAATCAAATCACCATCCTCTTGATGACCTATGTCGCGGAGCTGTTTATGCAAGAATTATAAATGATTTTATCATGTCTTAAATTTTCAACCTCTTGAAAATAGAATTGATCATACATTAACCCGAAAGGATTGTATCCACAAAACACTAAATACACAGGGTGTGATGAAAAATAACCCATTTCTTTAATTATAGTCAAATTACAATTTTGGCCCTAAAGTTGTATTACAAGTGTCAGCCAATTCTGGCTTCTAGGGCAAATAGATATCTAACAATCTGCCCACTTTGTCCTAGAAGCCAATTTGGCACAAGTCTAAGTCCCTCTTCTCAGTGGGCTCGATTCTTCTGCTGGCCCAACGGCTTGTAGTGGATCTGCCCACATTATCTACGGAGTTGACTCTCTTGACCTCAACGAACCTCTTCTCAGGTAATCGCGCGATGAGGATGATATCGCCGTTTGCTAGGAACTCTTCCAGCACAAACAGTCTGGCCAGATGTCGACTTTCGATCAATCTATATCGGACATGAAGGTCCAGAAGTCTGTGTATCCCTTGGGACAGGAGTTCTCCGTTATCAAAAGACTAGTTGCATCATATCCTTAGTCTTCTCAAGTATTAAGGATACATTTCACAACAGTCCAGTGACTTTCACCTGGATTTGAACTGATATCTGCGTGTGACACTCACAGCGATGGGCTATATCAGGTTCGTGTACATAGCATGGCTTAACCCCCCCAATGGAGGGCCTCCCCCCCTTTTATTGCAGAAGGCATAGGGATCTTGCTCAATGGCATTCTATTTCCTCCAGGTGTGCATGGGGCACATCATCGTTGGAAAGATGAATACCAATGTCTGAAGGGTTTAATCCCCTCTTAGAGTTTTTCATACTAAACCTCTTTAGTACTTCATCTATGTACAGTCTTCTGTGAAAGTTCTGAGCACTTATTCGGTCATCCTATAGACCTTCATTCCATTAGCAATAAGGGATTGCTCACCTAGGTCTTTCGAATGGAGAATTCCTTTGGACAAACCCATCTGACTGATGTACTATGGAATATTCATTCCCAATAGGAGGATGTCATCCACTCTATATACAAGGAAACAACAGCGTCCCACTGACCCTTTGAAACACATGGTTCCTCTTCGTTTTGATGAAAACCAAACTATTTTGATCACATCATTTGAAACGAGTTCCAGCTCGAAGATGGCTTGCTTAGTCCTATATTGGACTCTGCAGCTTGCAAACGCTTGTGATCAAGTATCATGGATGTGGAAACCTGCGGCTGTTCCAATAGAGATTACGTTCCCAAGAATATCCATTTTAGGAATGGCCATTTTTCACGTACATTTGCCATAGTTTCATTATCGATAATAGGCTTGCAACAGCAGAGCATTGTGCGGCATGAGATTTTAGCATAGCTACCTGGGGGAAAAGGTATCCGATAACAATGTCTTCGCTTGACCTATAACCTTTTGTCCAACCAGTTGCTATGCTTGAAGTCTGCCACATTATTCCATCTGCACCAACTCTTCATCTTGAAGATCCATTTACCACCCAATAGGTAACTATACCTTGCTGGTGGGATCTAACAAGGTCCAGACTTGGTATTGAGTGCATCGAGTCGATCTCTGACTTCTATTGCTTAAAGCATTTCTCGGAGTCGATATTTGATATCGCTCGTTGTAGGTTTTGGCATCGTAATCTCCAGAGGCACCATTACCTACGAGGAACATTTCTCTACATCCTCTGAAATTAATACGCTAAGTATCTTTCAGGGGGATGGGAACTCTTTCCGATCTACGAGGTGGAGGAGGTATGTGTCTTATTGGCTCAACCGTGATTTTGGTTCACCTTGGTCCTAGCTCGTTCTGCTTGTGAGACTTTCTCATCAAGCTTTAATCTGCTCCAATGCACTATCTGAATAAACTATTTTTTCAAGAAATATGGCATGTCGACTCCCAATCACATTGTGGTCTTCTGGAAGTGTAGAATAGTATCCTGAATGCACTCTTAGGACTATCCTACTGAATCGAGCTCTAAAGGACGCTAAACTCTTAAATTGCCGCCTTGTTGTCTTTGACATAGTACGTCGGGACCAACCCCAAAATTCTAAGGATGGACTCAGACTTGGTTTCTTACCGCATTGCCAGTATCTCAACGGTGGGTAGAAAACGGTTTAGAGGGAACCCGTATTAGTAGATAGAATTGAAAGTTAATAATGAATGTCCCCAGCAAAGAAAATCTAGAGTCTGTGAAGCTCAATCATGGATCGAAACCAATCCAATAGGGTCCGATTTTCTTATTCTGAAACCCCGTTTGAGTGAAGGTGTTCCTGGTGGATCCATTGAGAACTATGCCATTTTCCTTAAAGATAGTCTAGAAGATTTCGAGCTAAGGTAATTCACTCCCTCGATCTTGATCGAAGAACCTTAATGGGTTTCCTGTTTTTTTCTACTTCATGTCTGAATTCTTTGAACTTTTCAAAGCTTCAGACTTATGTCTCATAAGATACACATACCCATACCTAGACAGATCATCGGTAAAGGTAATGAAGTAGAACAAAATGCTCTAGCCGGCAACATCGAATGAGGCTCGCACACATCAGTAGTACTAGGGCAGGAGATCTGTGGCCCTCTCCCATGTCCAACAAAAGGGAGTTTGTCATTTTTGCCTTGAAGACAAGATTCACAAGTTGGATATGACTCAAAAGTCAATGGACTCAATAGGCCCATTTTTCTCCAATTGTATCCTATTTTCTGCTATATGACCTATCTCAGGTGCCATAGAATATCTGTTCATTTGACTTCCCTAGGTTCGTTGGCATGTCACGTTTTTGCTCGATTAGTTAAAATAGGTACATCACATGATGCAACTGATAAGGACCATTAACAAGGAAACCATTTGCAATTTTATTTCTTTCATAAAGAATGTTTACAATGGTCCTTAAAGAAGGTGATCACATAACCTTCTTGTGCTAAGCTTGAAACAGAAATCAAATTCCTGCTAGCTGCAGGCACATAATAATGTCTTTTAAAACTAAGTCTAAACCAAATGGTAATCGCAGAGGGTATGTTCCCATGGCTACTGCAGCAACTCTTGCTCCATTACCGACGCGTAGGACCGATGTATCCATCCCTCAGCTCCTGCTATTTCCCTCAAGACCCTGCATATAAAGTGCATAGATGAGAACTAGATCCAGAGTCAAGCACCCAACTGGATGCAGAAGAAACGTAAGATTAGGACTCATAACGGCATACCTCCAGAAGTACCTTCCTTCTTGTTCTTCAGGTGGCTAGTAAGAGTAGGGCAGTTCCGCTTCCAATGGCCGTCGTTGTTGCAATGGAAACACTTTCCTTTGCCATCGACCTTTTTCTCGATTCTGCCTTCTTCTTCTGATCCTCCACCTTTTGCTTTTTCATAGACTTCTTTTCTTTCCATAAGACTTTCTTTTGAAGAATCCGTTCCATAGCAAGAACTGAGCCTTTAAGAAACCTTTCATAGAAAGCTCAGCGGTAACCAGCATATTCATCAACTCGGCCAAGGAATTTTGAAGTTTATGCATGTGGTAATTCATGATGAATTGCCCATATGCATCAGTCAAAGATTGCAGAATAATATCGTTCTGCAAGATCCAAGTCAACTTCACACCGAGCTTCTCAAGCTCTTCCATGTCCTTGATCATTGTCAGACAGTGATCTTGGACTGACTGCCCATCTGCATCTTAGCCTAAAAAGTCGTTTGTGACTTGATATTGGCTGCGCGACTCCTGTTCACCAAACATCTCCTGTAGGTGAGCCAACATTGGCGAGCAGTCCCGATATCCTCATCGTTGGCTTGGAGCTCATCAGACATCGAGCCCAACACTATAGTATCTGGCCTTATTGTCTTCGTCAATCCATTTTTTCCAGAGCTGCTCTCTGTTCAGTGATGGACGAGCTGGAGAGGGAGTGAGCCCAAAACATGGTACGTACTTCTGGAACCCAAAATGAATTTGTAGTTCCTGAGCCAACTTTATAATTGGGTCCAGTCAGTCTATGTGTGTTAGGATACGTGCCAGTGGGTTGACGCAGACATTATTCCTGTAGAGAGTCAAAGATTCTCAGTTAGATATTGTAATTTTGACTTGACCAATTTGTTTAGGGATTTTATTTTTAAACAAATTAGCTCCACTATTTTCCGATCCCTACACTCCCTCCTGTAGAGATGCAAAAATCTCCGCTGATTTGATGATTTCAGTGGGTGTGCGGTTCTCACCAAATTACTCATCACCTCACCCTAACCAGTTATTGGCTGTTGGGTTACCAATAAGTTGAACAACTCTTGTTCAATTATTCTCTAATCATGGGATGCACTCCCAAACTTGGTCTCTAATTCATGAATCTTCAACCGTATCCAGAATATTGTCCCACTCCTTAGTTAAGTCAGACCCACCTATTTGCATAGACTGTTCCTAATTGGTCTCTCAACCGTATCCAGAATATTGAGCCCAACTCATCCTCCAGCCCATAGCATCCAATGCCTAATAGACATGGTTGCATCTTACCGGTGCAACTTGAGCCACTGTATCCAGCCGAGAACAATCAACCCGCCAGGAAGGGCCCGCACGTCTACAATGGTGGAGACCTCGACTTAATCTTTTCTGTAGGGAGAAATTGATTCAGATCTCATTAAACTAGACTGGCTTAGTCGATAACAATTATGACAACCTAGTGGCAGTGGGTCAGCTCGGATTATTGACCACCTCAGATCAGAACTGTGTCAATAGATTGGCCAGGAAGTGAGACCGGTGGGAAGGAATATGCTCGTTAACTCGCACAAGAAGCATTCAGGTCGAGTAGCTTCCAATAAAAACCAAGTCGGTCGTCTATGCCAAACTTACTTAGACACCAAATTGTTGAGTCAGAATCAATTGGGTAGCCGTACAATCCAGACTCTAACCTCTGAGCCTAATTAGGTCTTGCTTGATCGTGACTCGATTCTTGACCCAGACTTAAGTCCTATTGAGGCTGGTCAGTTTAAGCATTGTTGATCCCATCTAACCAACTCTTGATTTGGCTTGATCAACTGCCTTAGACCTAATGAGTCTACCCAAGCCGAACCCAGTATCTGAATATGTCTTAGATCTGAAATTCTCAATTTTAGATCTAATTAATATTGCCATAAACTTAATTCTAATTAAGTTGGGTTCATAAACAAAATATGCACAATAAATCCTAGGTTCAGGATCTAGGGTTTTGCAGAAAGTAAGTTTTGGATTTCTGATTAAGGACGAACACGCAGTAGCCCCTACACGTCATAAGAACACCCATCGATGGAAGAGAGGGCCTTAAACCCTTCTTCGTCTTATGACCGGACGGCCAAGAGGACGCCTTAATCAGGAACATTTCAACTAATATCAGATCTATATATATATCTCATATATAAAGTAGATCTAATCATGCATATTTTGCGCATACATCTCATGTATCATAATCATGCATGTTTTCAGATCTATAAATTATCACATAATAATCAAAAATTAGATTAATTGATCTAATCAAAATAAATTCTAATCTAGACAGTTATGATAGAACTATATCTACAACTAGTCTAGACATGCATCAATCATATCTCATATGATATTTAAAATTAATGAATTTTTTTTTTGCTATTTTATCAGATTTATTATAACACTTATAAATATCAGAAAATAGTGAATAAGAAGATCTAAAAATGATTTAATCAGATATAAATCAAAAAACATGCAAAACTATTCTATAGGAACTATTCTATTCTAGAACTAGTCATGTATATCTTCATGTTCTTAGATCCCAAATTCATTTAATGTTAATTTTCTTTTGATTTCAGATCTGATCACATCCCATGTGACATCTAAAATCACTTTATTTTCTAATTAAAATAAAATTAAAAATCAGAATCTAAATAATTTAGAACATGGCTGCTGATACCAGTTGAAAGGAAAATTCCTGATTTCCCGGTCCAGGTTCGTTCAGATCTGATCAGATCAAGAGATATATTTCAAAAATTTTTCTCTTGATCTAATCAGATCTTGATATGTTTCAGATCTAATTCTTATTATTTTAATAAATAAAATAAAATAAGATAAATTAAATCAAATTTAATTTACCTTGATTTGGGTAATCCTATTACCCTGTTGATGATCCTGATTGCAGCGGAAGGTTCTGGATCTTAGCCACGCAAGCGCCTGGCCTCTACCGGTATCCACTCAGGGTTGGATCTGGAGATCCTCTTCTTCTCTATCACACCTCCAAAAATTAGATCTGGATCTGATCTGGAGGATCTTCAAAACTCCTTTTGAAGATCAGCAGTCGTCCTTTTGCAGCAGCGCAGCCTTCTTGCTTTTGATCGCCTTTCTTTGATCTGAATCGCACCAACCTAAGTCCAAAACTCTTTTTGGACGTGGAGAGCAAGGGGAGAAGAGACTATGGCATGGAGAAGGAGGGAGAGGCAGCCTTGGGGCATGGGTTTCTCAATTGAATTCATTCACTTAGAATTGGGTTGGGCGCAGGGTCTTATTTATAGACTCTTGTGATCCAACTCCTCTTCCTTCCAACCAATCACAACCCTTTGTGAAATCAGATCTAAATCTGATTGGTGGAATAGAGTCCCCTGGATTCCTCCTTAGAGGGTGCCTAAGACCAGTCAAACTTGGTTCTTAGAGAACTCTAATTGGAATCCAAAAGGGAGATGGAGTCCTTGTCCAACAAGGACTCCTAGGCGCCTCCAACTTGGGCACACGCCACCCTTGGCGTGCGCCCTCTCCTTGCCAGGTTCTGGCAGGGGGACAGGCCCCCACCAGCTCTCCAATAGGTGCATGACATGTGGTCAAAAGTCAAAGGTCAATGGTCAACATTTGACCAGTCAAAGGTAGACTTTTGACCAAAGTCAAAGAACAAGAAATGGCAGGTGACCAAAAATGGCAGGTAATGTCTTACAAAATAAGACAACCTTTCTGACTTGGACAACCTCCAGTCAGACCATATGAAGGCCTCTGATTGAGCACAAACTCCTTTGGCTCAGTCAGGACAACTTATTTATGATAGTAAAAGAAGAACGTTAGGTTCAATCGAGTGCTAGCACGATTTCCTTGAACCTAATTGAATCTCATTCAGATCAATTGAACTAGATCAGTTCAATTGATGATCACCAGATTCAAACCCTTGTTTGTGTGACCCAGTTAGGTTCAGTTCTGTATGGTAATGGGATATGTCATGATCTCTATCATCGACATCATCGAAACTCCTTTCGATGGATCAGAACTCTTCTGATTCGAACAGCTAGAATGATCGATCATCTAAATCATTCTAATTGCTCCCAAAATCCACCAGTGACACCTAGCAGTATATGGTGGCAACCCATCAGAGCTGAATGCCAGCTAATTAAGTGAGCAGGGGTTAAGGTGTCGTTACATAATAAGACAACAATGTGTGAAGGGAAATCCTGATTTCCCGGTCCAGGTTCGTCCAGATCTGATTAGATCAAGAGATATATTTCAAAAATTTTCTCTTGATCTCAATCAGATCTTGATATGTTTCAGATCTGATTCTTATTATTTTAATAAATAAAATAAAATAAGATAAATTAAATCAAATTTAATTTACCTGATTTGGGTAATCCTATTACCCTGTAGATGATCCTGATTGCAGCGGAAGGTTCTGGATCTTAGCCACGCAAGCGCCTGGCCTCTACCGGTATCCACTCGGGTTGGATCTGGAGATCCTCTTCTTCTCTATCACACCTCCAAAAATCAGATCTGGATCTGATCTGGAGGATCTTCAAAACTCTTTTGAAGATCTGCAGTCGTCCTTTTGCAGCAGCGCAGCCTTCTTGCTTTTGATCGCCTTTCCTTGATCTGAATCGCACCAACCTAAGTCCAAAACACCTTTTGGACGTGGAGAGCAAGGGGAGAAGAGACTATGGCATGGAGAAGGAGGGGAGAGGCAGCCTTGGGGCGTGGGAAATCTCTATTGAATTCACTTAGAATTAGGGTTGGGCGCAGGGTCTTATTTATAGACCTCTTGTGATCCAACTCCTCTTCCTCTCAACCAATCACAACCCTTTGTGAAATCAGATCTAAATCTGATTGGTTGGAATAGAGACCCCTGGATTCCTCCTTAGAGGGCGCCTAAGACCAGTCAAACTGGATTCTTAGTAGAACTCTGAATTGGAATCCAAAAGGGAGGTGGAGTCCTTGTCCAACAAGGACTCCTAGGCGCCTCCTAACTTGGGCTCACGCCACCCTTGGCGTGCGCCCTTCTCCTTGCCAGGTTCTGGCAGGGGGACAGGCCCCCACCAGCTCTCCAATAGGTGCATGACATGTGGTCAAAAGTCAAAGTGTCAATGGTCAACGTTTGACCAGTCAAAGGTAGACTTTTGACCAAAGTCAAAGAACAAGAAATGGCAGGTGACCAAAAATGGCAGGTAATGTCTTACAAAATAAGACAACCTTTTCTGACTTGGACAACCTCCAGTCAGACCATATGAAGGCCTCTGATTGAGCACAAACTCCTTTGGCTCAGTCAGGACAACTTATTTATGATAGTAAAAGAAGAACGTTAGGTTCAATCGAGTGCTAGCACGATTTCCTTGAACCTAATTGAATCTCATTCAGATCAATTGAACTAGATCAGTTCAATTGATGATCACCAGATTCAAACCCTTGTTTGTGTGACCCAGTTAGGTTCAGTTCTGTATGGTAATGGGATATGTCATGATCTCTATCATCGACATCATCGAAACTCCTTTCGATGGATCAGAACTCTTCTGATTCGAACAGCTAGAATGATCGATCATCTAAATCATTCTAATTGCTCCCAAAATCCACCAGTGACACCTAGCAGTATATGGTGGCAACCCATCAGAGCTGAATGCGAACCTCTTGGTGCAGCTACCTGTGTGATTAAGTTCTTCTATCTTGAGCCCCGATCAGATTAGGGTTAAGGTGAACTCGTCAAACCCTAGTCTCTGTCATATGATGTAATCATTCGATTCGAGTCCAATGTGAAAATCTAAATAGAAACTCTTTCTATTATTTCACTCTGCCATGGCCATGGGCTTCTGGACTTGATTCTCATGATCATCATAGGGCTGCTCCTCTACCACCGAGGTAGATAGATTCCATCTTGATGCAATCCAGTTCCTACAATGAACATGTCATAGCCAACATACACCTCAGGGTTCCAATGGCTAGGAGACCGAGTAATGGTGTAGTCAAACTATAACACCCTCAAGGTGAACTGCCGATGCATCTCAGGTCAAAGAACCAGACACACTACTGCAGCATCGAGTCAGTCATTGACGAGAAGGTAGACTCCCTAATGACTACTCGAGGTGGTCACGCTCAGTGCCCTCGTTCTCTAACGAGTACCTGTACTCTCGCTCCGGTGTCTCCACACCGTAGACTCAAGACTCATCTACTAAAGAGAAGCGATTGTACACCAACCTTCCGGATCAATCACCATCCTCGTGATGATCCTATGGTCGGGAGCATGTTTATGAGTTAATAATGATTATTCATGTCTTAAATTTTCAACTCTTGAAAATATGAATTATCATTACCATTAACTCAAAGGATGTATCACAGACACTAAATACACATATGTGATAGAAAATAACCCATTTTATTGAATTATAGTCAAAATTATAATTTTGCCCCTAGAAGTGTATTACAAGTGTCAGCCAATTCTGGCTTCTAGGGCACATATATCTAACAATCTCCCACTTGTCCTAAAGCCAATTGGCTACAAGTCTAAGTCCCATCTTCTCAAGGTGGGCTTCGATCTTCTGCTGGCCCAACGGCTTTGTAAGTGGGTCTGCCACATTATCTGTGGAGTTGACTCTCTTGACCTCAACGTAACCTTTCTCAAGGTAATCGCGGATGAGATGGTATCACCGTTTGCTTGGAACTCTTCCAGCACAAACAGTCTGCCAGATGTCGACTTTCGATCATCTATATCGGACATGAAGTCCGAGTCTGTGTATCCCTGAACTTGGAGTTCTCCATTACCAAAGACCAACATCATATCCTTAGTTCTTCTCAAGTACTTAAGGATACATTTCACAGAAGTCCAGTGTTCTTCACCTGGATTTGACTGATATCTGCTTGTGACACTCACAGCATGGGCTATATCAGGTCGTGTACATAGCATGGCATACATGAGGCTCCCTATTGCAGAAGCATAAGGGATCTTGCTCATGCGTTCTATTTCCTCAGGTGTGCTGGGGCACATCTTCTTGGAAAGATGAATACCATGTCTGAAGGGTATTAATCCCCTCTTAGAGTTTTCCATACTAAACCTCTTTAGTACTTCCTCTATGTACATCTTCTGTGAAAGTCCTAGCATCCTATTCGGTCTATCCCTATAGACCTTAATTCCTAGAATAAAGGATGCTTCACCTAGGTCTTTCATGGAGAATTCCTTGGACAACCACATCTTGACTGATGTCAACATGGGAATATCATTCCCAATAAGGAGGATGTCATCCACGTACAATACGAGGAAGACAACAGCGCTCCCACTGACCCTTTTGAAAACACATGGTTCCTCTTCATTTTTGATGAAACCAAACTTTTTGATCACATCATTGAAACGAGTGTTCCAGCTCCGAGATGCTTGCTTAAGTCCATATATGGACCTTTGCAGCTTGCAAACCTTGTGATCAGTATCACTGGATGTGAAACCTAGCGGCTGTTCCATATAGATATCTTCCTCAAGATATCCATTTAGGAATGCCGTTTTCACGTCCATTTGCCATATTTCATAATCGAAATAGGCTGCAACAGCAAGCAATGTGCGGATGGATTTTAGCATAGCTACTGGGGAAAAGGTATCCTGATAGTCAATGCCTTCGCGTTGACTATAACCTTTTGCCACCAGTCTAGCCTTGAATGTCTCCACATTCCCATCTGCACCAATCTTTCTCTTGAAGATCCATTTACACCCAATAGGTACTATACCTTCTGGTGGATCTACCAAGGTCCAGACTTGGTTTGAGTGCATCGAGTCAATTTCTGACTTCATTGCCTCAAGCCATTTCTCGGAGTCGATATCTGATATCGCCTCGTTGTAGGTTTTGGGATCATCACCATGAGCACCATTACCTATGAGGAACATTTCCTCTACATCCTCTGAAATAATACCTAAGTATCTTTCAGGGGGACGGGAAACTCTTTCCGATCTACGAGGTGGAGGAGGTAGTGTTCTTATTGGCTCAACCTGATTTGGTTCCACTTGGTCCTTAGCTCGTTCTGCTTGTGAGACTTTCTCATCAAGCTTAATCTGCTTTCCAATGCCACTATCTTGAATAAACTATTTTTCAAGAAATATGGCATGTCGACTCACAATCACATTGTGGTCTTCTGGAATGTAGAAATAGTATCCTAATGACTCTTTAGGATATCCTATGAATCGAGCTCTAAAGGACCTAAACTCTAACTTGTCCGCTTGTTGTCTTTTGACATGAAGCCGGACAACCCCAAATTCTGAGATGACTCAGACTTGGTTTCTTACCGTGCCATATCTCATACGGTGTGGTAGGAACGGTTTTAGAGGGAACCCTATTCAGTAAATAGATTGAAGTTAATAATGAATGTCCCCAAAGAAAATCAGGGAGGTCTGTGAAGCTCATCATGGATCGAACCATATCCAATAGAGTCCGATTTCTCCGTTCTGAAACCCCGTTGAGTTGAGGTGTTCCTGGTGGAGTCCATTGAGAGACTATGCCATTTTCCTTAAGATAGTCTAGGAATTCCCGGCTAAGGTATTCACCTCCTCGATCTGATCGAAGAACCTTAATGGGTTTTCCAGTTTGTTTTTCTACTTCATGTCTGAATTCTTTGAACTTTTCAAAAGCTTCAGACTTGTGTCTCATAAGATACACATACCCATACCTAGACAGATCATCGGTAAAGGTAATGAAGTAGACAAAATTGCCTCTAGCCGGCACATCGAAATGGGCCGCACACATCAGTATGTACTAGGGCAAGGAGATCTGTGGCCCTCTCCCCATGTCCAACAAAAGGGAGTTTAGTCATTTTGCCTTGAAGACAAGATTCACAAGTTGGATATGACTCAAAAGTCAATGGACTCAATAGCCCATTTTTCTCCAATTTGTTAATCCTATCTTCTGCTATATGACCTAATCTCAGGTGCCATAGATATCTGTCGTTTGGACTATCCCTAGGTCGTTGGCATTCACGTTTTGCTCGATAGTTAAAACAGGTACATCAATATGCAACTGATAAAGACCATTAATAAGGAAACCATTTGCAATTTTATTTCTTTCATAAAGAATGTTACAATGGTCCTTAAAGAAGGTGATCACATAACCTTCTTGTGCTAAGCATGAAACAGAAATCAAATTCCTGCTAGCTGCAGGCACATAATAACAGTCTTTTAAAACTAAGTCTAAACCAGATGGTAATCGCAAGAGGGTATGTTCCCACGGCTACTGCAGCAACTCTTGCTCCATTACCGATGCGTAGGATCATGTCTCCATCCCTCAGCCTCCTGCTATCCTCAAGACCCTGCATAGAAGTGCACAGATGAGCACTAGAACCAGAGTCAAGCACCCAACTGGATGCAGAAGAAACCGTAAGGTTAGACTCAATAACGAGCATACCTCCAGAAGGACCTTCCTTCTTGTTCTTCAGGGTGGCCAGGTAAGTAGGGCAGTTCCGCTTCCAATGGCCGTCGCTGTTGCAATGGAAACACTTTCCTTTGCCATCGGCCTTCTTCTTCGGTTCTGCCTTCTTCTTCTTTGATCCTTCCACCTTTTGCTTTTTCACAGACTTCTTTTTCTTTCCATAAGACTTTCTTTTGGAAGAAGTCCGTTCCATAGCAAGAACTGAGCCTTTAGAACCTTTCATAGAAAGCTCAGCGGTAACCAGCATATTCATTAACTCGGCCAAGGAATTTTGAAGTTTATGCATGTGGTAATTCATGATGAATTGCCCATATGCATCAGTCAAGGATTGCAGAATAATATCGTTCTGCAGATCCAAGTCCAACTTCACACCGAGCTTCTCAAGCTCTTCCATGTCCTTGATCATTGTCAGACAGTGATCTTGGACTGACTGCCCATCACGCATCTTAGCCTTAAAAAGTCATTTCGTGACTTGATATTTGGCTGCGCGACTCTGTTCACCAAACATCTCCTGCAGGTGAGCCAACATTTGGCGAGCAGTCCCGATATCTTCATGTTGGCGCTGGAGCTCATCAGACATCGAGCCCAACATGTAATATCTGGCCTTATTATCTTCGTCAATCCATTTTTCCAGAGACGCTCTCTGTTCAGTGGATGGACGAGGCTGGTAAGGTGGGAGGGTCCTGGTCCAAAACATGTGGTTAACTTCTCTGAACCCAAAACAATTTTGTAGTTCCTGAGCCAATCTTTATAATTGGGTCCAGTCAGTCTATGTGTGTCCAGGATACGTGCCAATGGGTTGGACGCAGACATTTTCCTGTAGAGAGTCAAAGATTCTAGTTAGATACTGTAATTTTGACTTGACCAATTTGTTTAGGGATTTTATTTTTAAACAAATTAGCTCCCACTATTTTCTCGGATCCCTACACTCCCTCTGTAGAGATGCGAAAAATCTCCATGCGATTAATGATTTCTAGTGGGTGGTGCGGTCTCACCAACTGACTCATCACCTCACCTAACAGTTATTGGTGATGGGTTAGCCAATGAGTGAACAACTCTTGTTCAATGATTCTCTAATCATGGTGCACCCAAACTTGGTCTCTAATTCATGAATCTCACCGTATCCGAAATATTGATCCACTCCTTAGTTAAGTCAGACCCACCATTTGCATAGACTGGGTTCCTAATTGAGTCTCTCACCGTATCCGAATATTGAGCCCAACTCATCCTCCAGCCCATAGCATCCAATGCCTAATAGACATGGTTGCATCTTCCCGGTGCAACTGAGCCACTGTATCCAGCCGAGAACAATCAACCCCGGGAAGGGCCCGCACATCTACAATGGTGGAAGACCTCAGACTTAATCTTTTCTTAGGGAGAATTGATTCAGGTCTCATTAAACTAGACTTGGCTTAGTCATAACAATTATGACTAACCTAGTGGCATGGGTTAGCTCGGATTATTGACCACCTCAGATCAGAACTGTGTCAACAGATATGGCCAGGTAAGTGAGACCGGTGGAAGGAATATGCCATTAACTCGTACAAGAACGCATTCAGGTCGAGTAGCTTCCAATTAAAAACCAGTCGGTCGTATGTGCCAAACTTACCTTAGACACCAAATTGTTGAGTCAGAACCAATTGGGTTAGCCTACAATCCAGACTCTAACCTCTGAGCCTAATTAGGTCTTGCTTGATCGTGACTCGATCTTGACCCAGACTTAATCCTATTAGGCTGGTCAATTTAAGCATTGTTGATCCCATCTAACCAACTCTTGATTCGGTTTGATCAACCGCTTAGACCTAATTGAGCTACCCAAGCCCGAACCCAGTATTATGAATATGTCTTAGATCTGAAATTCTCAATTTTAGACCTAATTAATATTCCATAAACTTAATTCTTAATTAAGTAGGGTTCATAAACAAAATATGCACAATAAATCCTAGGGTTTCAGGATCTAGGGTTTTGCAGAAAGTAAGTTTTGGGTTTCTGATTAAGGACGAACACGCAGCACCCCTACACATCATAAGAACACCCCATCGAATGGGAAGAGAGGGCCTTTAAACCCTTCTTCATTCTTATGACCGGACGGCCAAGAGGAACGCCTTAATCAGGAACATGTCAATACTACAAAACAGTTTTAGATCTATATCATATATCTCATATACAAATTAGATCTAATCATGGCATATTTTGCATACATCTCATGTATCGAATCATGCATATTTTCAGATCTAAATTATCTCATAATAATCTAAAAAATTAGATTTAAATTGATCTAATCAAAATAAATTCTAATCTAGACAATTATGTAGAACTATTCTACAACTAGTCTAGACATGCATCAATCATATCTCATATGATATTTAAAATTAAATAATTTTTATTTGCTATTTTTTAGATGTTATTATAACACTTATAATATCAAAAAATAGTAAATAAATAGATCTAAAATATGATTTAATCAGATTAAATCAAAACATGCAAGACTATTCTATAGAACTATTCTATTCTTAGAACTAGTCATGCATATCTTTCTAATCTTAGATCCAAATCATTTAATTTTAATTTTTTCTGATTTCAGATCTGATCACATCTCATGTGACATCTGAAAATCACTTTATTTTTAATTAAAATAAATTTAAAATCAGATCTAAATAATTTTAGAACCATTGGCTCTGATACCAGTTGAAGGGAAAATCCTGATTTCCCGGTCCAGGTTCGTTCAGATCTGATCAGATCAAGAGATATATTTCAAAAATTTTTCTCTTGATCCTAATCAGATCTTGATATGTTTCAGATCTGATTCTTATTATTTTAATAAATAAAATAAAATAAGATAAATTAAATCAAATTTAATTTACCTGATTTGGGTAATCCTATTACCCTGTTGATGATCCTGATTGCAGCGGAAGGTTCTGGATCTAGCCACGCAAGCGCCTGGCCTCTACCGGTATCCACTCGGGTTGGATCTGGAGATCCTCTTCTTCTCTATCACACCTCCAAAAATTAGATCTGGATCTGATCTGGAGGATCTTCAAAACTCTTTTGAAGATCAGCAGTCGTCCTTTGCAGCAGCGCAGCCTTCTTGCTTTTGATCGCCTTTCCTTTGATCTGAATCGCACCAACCAAGTCCAAAACTCCTTTTGGACGTGGAGAGCAAGGGGAGAAGAGAGTTGGCATGGAGAAGGAGGGGAGAGGCAGCCTTGGGGCATGGGAAATCTCTATTGAATTCACTTCTTAGAATTGAGTTGGGCGCAGGGTCTTATTTATAGACTAAGCTTGTGATCCAACTCCTCTTCTTCCCAACCAATCACAACCCTTTGTGAAATCAGATCTAAATCTGATTGGTGGGAATAGAGTCCCCTGGATTCCTCCTTAGAGGGTGCCTAAGACCAGTCAAAGTTGGTTCTTAGGAGAACTCTAATTGGAATCCAAAAAGGAGATGGAGTCCTTGTCCAACAAGGACTCCTAGGCGCCTCCAACTTGGGCACACGCCACCCTTGGCGTGCGCCCTTCCTCCTTGCCAGGTTCTGGCAGGGGGACAGGCCCCCACCAGCTCTCCAATAGGTGCATGACATGTGGTCAAAAGTCAAAGTGTCAATGGTCAACGTTTGACCAGTCAAAGGTAGACTTTTGACCAAAGTCAAAGAACAAGAAATGGCAGGTGACCAAAAATGGCAGGTAATGTCTTACAAAATAAGACAACCTTTTCTGACTTGGACAACCTCCAGTCAGACCATATGAAGGCCTCTGATTGAGCACAAACTCCTTTGGCTCAGTCAGGACAACTTATTTATGATAGTAAAAGAAGAACGTTAGGTTCAATCGAGTGCTAGCACGATTTCCTTGAACCTAATTGAATCTCATTCAGATCAATTGAACTAGATCAGTTCAATTGATGATCACCAGATTCAAACCCTTGTTTGTGTGACCCAGTTAGGTTCAGTTCTGTATGGTAATGGGATATGTCATGATCTCTATCATCGACATCATCGAAACTCCTTTCGATGGATCAGAACTCTTCTGATTCGAACAGCTAGAATGATCGATCATCTAAATCATTCTAATTGCTCCCAAAATCCACCAGTGACACCTAGCAGTATATGGTGGCAACCCATCAGAGCTGAATGCGAACCTCTTGGTGCAGCTACCTGTGTGATTAAGTTCTTCTATCTTGAGCCCCGATCAGATTAGGGTTAAGGTGAACTCGTCAAACCCTAGTCTCTGTCATATGATGTAATCATTCGATTCGAAGTCCAATGTGAAAATCTAAATAGAAACTCTTTCTATTATTTCACTCTGCCATGGCCATGGGCTTCTGGACTTGATTCTCATGATCATCATAGGGCTGCTCCTCTACCACCGAGGTAGATAGATTCCATCTTGATGCAATCCAGTTCCTACAATGAACATGCTATAGCCAACATACACCTCAGGGTTCCAATGGCTAGGAGACCGAGTAATGGTGTAGTCAAACTATAACACCCTCAAGGTGAACTGCCGATGCATCTCAGGTCAAAGAACCAGACACACTACTGCAGCATCGAGTCAGTCATTGACGAGAAGGTAGACTTCCTAATGACTACTCGAGGTGGTCACGCTCAGTGCCCTCGTTCTCTAACGAGTACCTGTACTCTCGCTCCGGTGTCTCCACACCGTAGACTCAAGACTCATCTACTAAAGAGAAGCGATCGTACACCAACCTTCCGGATCAATCACCATCCTCGTGATGATCCTATGGTCGGGAGCTGTTTATGAGTTAATAATGATTATTCATGTCTTAAATTTTCAACTCTTGAAAATATGAATTATCATTACCATTAACTCAAAGGATGTATCACAGACACTAAATACACATATGTGATAGAAAATAACCCATTTTATTAATTATAGTCAAAATTATAATTTTGCCCCTAGAAGTGTATTACAAGTGTCAGCCAATTCTGGCTTCTAGGGCACATATATCTAACATCCAATTTGTGAAAATTTTGACAATGAGAATTGAATTACTCATAGACTCAAGACTCATCTACTAAAGAGAAGCGATCGTACACCAACCTTCCGGATCAATCACCATCCTCGTGATGATCCTATGGTCGGGAGCTGTTTATGAGTTAATAATGATTATTCATGTCTTAAATTTTCAACTCTTGAAAATATGAATTATCATTACCATTAACCCAAAGGATGTATCACAGACACTAAATACACAGGTGTGATAGAAAATAACCCATTTCATTAATTATAGTCAAAATTACAATTTTGCCCCTAGAAGTGTATTACAAGTGTCAGCCAATTCTGGCTTCTAGGGCACATATATCTAACATAACCTACGTGTCAATGTTGTAATTTTGGCTTCTATGGCTAGGAAGCTTTGAATTTGGTAAATTCTACCTCTTGAAGGTGTGGATTTTTCTGGTTTCCTAGTTGTTTTCCATTGTAAAATTTTCTCGGCTAGGTCTTCTAAAAATTACTAGGCTTCATTTGGTTCTTTGTACATAAATTGTCCCTAGCACATGGACTTTAGCATTGTTCAAAAATTTGAATCTAATCCTTCATAAATTATTTGGCATAGCCTCCAAGTTTCTATTCCATGGTGTGGGCATTGGGTTAAGAGGTTCTTGAATCAATCAAAGTATTTCCAAAATGATTCACTAGCTAGTTGATAGAATTGGTTTATTTCATTTCTGATTCTAGCTATTTTGTGATGAGGAAAATATTTTTTTAAGAATATTCTCACAAAGCCCTCCCAGGTCGTGATAGATTGATTTGGAAGACTATAAATCCACTTTTTGGCATTATCCTTAAGGGCAAAATTAATTAATCTCAGCTTGATTTCATCCTCTAACAATTGTTGTAGTTTCATGGTTGCACAAATCTCTTCAAATTCCCTAATGAATATATATGCATCCTCTGTTCCCATGAATTTTGGAAGCATGTTAATGATTTGAGGTTTAATTTTAAAGTTGTTTGCTATGGGTTGGGGTAACCTGATACAAGAGGGTTGGATGGAACCAACTAGATGACATAAGTCCTTAAGGGTTTGAGGCTGAGGCTAATTTGCTAAATCCATTATGGATGTTGAGGTTGTAGGATCTGAAATAGAAATTAAATCCGTTTTGACTAGTCGACCTAAAATCCTTCTCCACATGGGTGTTGAAGAATTCACTATATTCTCAAAGTCCTCAATCTTTTTTTTATTTTATTTTATTTTATTTTAAACTCTCTTTTTTAAGTTATAAGTTAATTCAACCTTTTTATACCCTAGGACAACTATGCAACATAACTTCCTATTATGCCAGGGCAACCTTTTGTCAGGGTAATAGAGATTGAAAATACCTAAAGTAAAAATTTTTATTTTTAAACAAGTTTCAAACAAATTAATCCTAACCTAAGATCAGCCTAGACCTAGACAGCTCCTAACTGTTCTAAGTTAGCCTTCGAGCACTCCAAGTGTAGGATAGCCAATTAACTGACCAAGTAAGTGTAAGATCGGTGGGAGTCCTTCCGTTGCTTGTCTTAGATACCAATTATGCTTGGCTAGATAAGCTAACGGAACCAATTAGAAACTACCTTCCTTCAGGCCCAATCATTTTTGAACCATTTTTTTAGACACTAGTCAAATTGACTAACCCTAACTTGGTTCAATTCTTAGGATTTCTTATCCTATTGAGCTCAAGTTCCTAGGGCTGATGTCTAATTGATTTTAAAATTAAAGGCTTAGATCAATGCAAGATGTTGGTTGATTGTTTGTGGGCTAAGGAAGGGTAATCAAATCCCCATCTTATCTTATTTAATTGGGTGTTGCCCTTAATTTGGTTTAATATGAATATGCACAAAAAATTTCAATCAAACGGTTCTATGCAATTTTAACTAGATGCATGCAACTAATTGAATTCTAAAAGGCTTACCTTACCTCCAGCAATCACCAGAAAAAATAAAAATAAAACTAATATGATGCATGCTCTAAACAGTTAGGATTTCTAATCTTGTCATGAGATTTTTAATTAGATTTAAATAGATATTTTTTAAAAAAATAATTTAAAAATAAAGTAAATAAATAAATATAATAAAAAAAAAGAGGACTAGAGTTAGGATTAATCTCACCAAGATTAGATGCTTTCTTTCTTTTTCCTTTTTTTATTTTTTCTTTTTTTCTATAAAATAAATAAATAAAAAGTTAGTAAGTAATATTTAAAAATAATATTTATAATTAATTTATAAAAAAAATTGAAGATGTAAAAAAAAAATAGCATCTATTCCTTCTCTGGCAATGATGCCAAAAATTTGATAAGATCGCGATGTTATCGTTAAGATACCATATTTATCAGTTTAATTTGACTTCTTAAAATAATTAAAAATATGTAGATAGTAGTGAGTCGGATCGAATCCATAGGAAAGATAGTATTTTTAGATTTGAAATCTTTGATTTTCTTAAAAGAAAAAGAAAAAGATTTGAAAATAGAATTTGAAGTTAGAAATTAAAAATTAAAATTATGAAGTAAAAATTAAATTACATAGAAAAGTAAACTTGGTACTAAGATCTACTAATTAGATCTTAACATCTACTTACAGTAAAATAAAGAATAATAATTAAAGTGTAGAAATTAAATTGCAATAAAAATAAAAAGCTGAAATCAAAGTGTAAAAAATAAAATTTGCATTAATTAAAATTTGAGAATTTAAATACATGGAATTTAAAAAGAAATAAAATAAAATAAAATAGGCTGATCTATGATCTTGGATCGGCATTGGTGGAAAGATGGTGTAGAAGCCCAGCTCTTCTTCTTGGCATTCGTTGCTTTGAAGTAGCTATTAATCCATAGCCTAGCTTCCCCCTATACCAAAGCTTCACCTTAACCAGAGATGTCGATTTCTAGAGGTCTGGAGTTCTTCTTATAGAGCTAGGAGGGCTGGAGAGTTTACTTCTAGGCAGTATGGGACTAAGGAGCTCTTTAATCATCAAAATATGAAGAAATTTGAGTAAAAATTGGATTAAAAGAGTCTTAGATGAATTCTAGTAGTTCTGGTGAAATCTGGCCATCCAATAGAAATCTAGCGATCCAAAAATCATCAAAATCGAATATGTATCAGCCCAAATAAAGTCGGATTAAATTCTGGCCATTGATCGCACGTTGATGGAGAAAATTTGATCGCTGATCGTGCATTTGGAGTCCTAATCACCGTTGGGAGCTTTCTTCACCGTTGGATCATCCTCCGAATAATGTGCTATTGTTGGATGGTGATCCATGTGAAGCATGAAGCTAAAAAATTCCTCCACCGTTTGATCTTGACCACAAGCTACCAGAGCCATCCGATCATGCCTTTATTGTTCCCATGGACCGCATGGACCGAGCATTCCAAAGGCCGTAACCAATTAGTGCTCTTGTTGCCAAGTGAAAATACCAAAATGCCCTATGAGCCGTGATAAATTTTCTATGAACCCTTTAAGAGTCTAGGTCCACCACGTGTTGCTCCATGATTCATTATCTTCTGCTGAGCTGGCATGGATCGACTGACGGCTTTCGTGACTGAGTCGACTTGGCTCAGAGCGTTTGGATGCGCCGACTGATATGGCGTGGCAGCTTGAGCTGGTTAAGGTGTATGTTATTTTTTATTTAATTTTTATTTATTTTATTTCTTTAAAAATTCATATCTTCTCCATTTTAGCTTTGTTTTGCTCAAAATTTATTTTATTGTGATAAAAAAAATGAGCTATTTCCATTGATTATAAAATTTTATTTTTTAATTTTTATTATTTTTAATTAATTTTTTAATTAATAAAAATATTAATTTTTCATAAATATATAAATTGATCATTAATTTTTAAGAATTAATATAAATTAATTAATAAATTAATACTTTTATTGATGAGTTTATGGTACTTATCATGGCTCCCCTTCAAAACTAACTCCAAACCTCCTAAATACTAATGAGAGGGACATATAATAGGGTAGATGTGCCTTAGACCTATTCAAGGTCTCTCTCATCATTTCTATCATCAAAATAGGAAGGTTAAAGAGGATCTCTGTAATCACATGAAACATGATACATATGTCCCTACCAGATAATAAATTATAACTGCCACTCCTAGGGATAAATAACTTGGTAACCATGGTGTGTAACACTCTCATTTCAGCAGAAAGAATCTTGACCTCTAATTTATTCAAAATTTTTTTAAATTCTCTCCTCAAGATGGCTCTTAGTTCTTCTTCTTTATGGGTTAGTTCCATTTTCTTATGACCCTCACATGGTAATCTTAGAATTTCCCCCAGATGAACTAGATCAAGAGTAATCTCAGTACCTTTAACAATAGATTCTACTATTCCATTGAAGTATGCCAAATTTAGGTAAAACTCTCTAACTAAATCCACATATGTAGCTTCTTTCAACTTGCAAAAGTAATCCCATTCTTTCCTTTTAATTTTTAACACAAATGAAAATCCTTCTTTCTCAAAGAAACTAAAATCAATATTCTTTTCTGGTTCAACCTTTCTATCAGACAAAGGGACCTTACTTGGTGTAAGAGGAGACTATGAAGATCATGTAGAGGTAGAGGTTGGACCAAGAGAGAGCTCTAGTCCTATTCTTTTCCGACGGGCTTCTTCCTCTAAGCAATGGGCTGATTTTCTTCTTTGTAGTAATTTCATCTTGGGTGCCATTCCAATCAATAAAAGCCTTAATCCCACTCAAGAGTGTCAAGAGAAAGTGGAATGGAGAAGATTTGAGAAGAAGAGGAAGAGTTTTGAGAGAGATAGCCAACGGTGGATTTTAGGGTAAGGGTTTGCTAGGATTCTTCAAACCGCCCAAATAGAAAAAAAGTAAGAAGAGATTTGACTCCTTAAGGAAAGATTTTGAGAAGGGGTTTAGGTAGGAAAGAAAATTTTTAGAGATTTGATCGATTGAGGAAGTAGAGAGGGAGAGAGCTTTTGTTCGATTGAACAAAAGAAAATAAGAAAAGATGGTGAGGTCATCCTTTTCAGTCAAAAGAAAATCCAAATAAGAAGTCGCTCGATGGGTTAAGTGCAACAAAGACCAAAATGCCCATGAGTCGCCCTCTAGGTCGACCCATGGCACAAAAAATTCTAAAAAATGGATGAAAAAATTCTAAAAAAATATAAGATTTTAAGGATTGAAATTTTATTCATAAGAATGATCAAGGAAGGTTAGATTTGAGCTTTTTGAGATAGAAAATTTGAGATATAGGCTCAAGATAAAGATTAATATCATTTTTGATAGATTTAAGCTTGAAATCATAAAGATGTTTAGGCTAGGAGATCAAGAATTTCTAATTCTCTTCTAATCTCACAAAATTTATCTTCACTTAAGATCTTAGTGAAAATATCAGCCAGTTGATTTTTAGTACAAATATAATCAAGAATCATGTCATTATTTTAAACATGCTCTCTTATGAAATGATGTCTTATTTCAATGTGTTTTGATCTAGAGTGTTGGATTGGATTCTTAGTTAGATTTATAATACTAGTATTATCACATCTTATGGGAGTTTTGTTTAGTTTGATGCCAAAGTCCTCAAGTTGTTGCTTAATCCAAAAGATTTGTGCATAGCAACTTTCGATTGCAATATATTCGGCCTCGGCCATAGACAATGCTACTGAATTTTGCTTCTTGCTAAACCAACAAATTAAGTTAACTCCTAGAAGTTGGCAAGTTTTATTAGTACTTTTTCTATCTAATTTACATCCAGCAAAGTCTGCATTTGAATATCCAATTAAATCGATTGATAAATTCTTAGAGTATCATAAACCTATGGATTGAGTTCCTTTTAGATATTTAAGTATTCTTTTTATAGCATTTAAATATGATTCTTTTGGATTAGATTGAAATCATGCACATAAATAAATACTAAACATGATATCTGGTTTACTAGCAGTTAGATATAATAAAGAACCAATCATGCCTCTATAAAATTTTTGATCAACACTTTTACCTCCTTCATCCTTGTCAAGCTTACATGATGGACTCATGGGGGTATCAATTGCTTTGGAGCTCTCCATCCTAAATCTCTTGAGTAGTTCTCTTATGTACTTGCTTTGAGTGATGGAGATTTCTTCTTTTGTTTGTTTGATTTGAAGTCCGAGGAAGAATATTAGTTCACCCATCATGCTCATCTCGAACTCTCCCTGTATGAGCTTAGCAAAATCTTGACATAAAGTTTCATTAGTAGATCTAAATATAATGTCATCAACATATATTTATATTACTAAGATGTCATCATGATCTCTTTTAATGAAAAAGGTTGTATCTACATTTTCTCTTGAAAATTCATTATTAAGCAAGAATTTACTTAGTCTTTCATACCAAGCTTTAGGTGCTTGTTTTAAACCATATAATGCTTTATTTAATCTAAAAGCATAATTTGAAAAAGCATTATTTTCAAAATTGGAAGGTTGTTCTACATGAACTTCTTTGGCAATATATCCATTTAGAAAAGCACTTTTAACATCCATTTGAAATAGCTTGAAATTAATAAAGCATGCATAAGTGAGTAAAAGTCTAATTGCTTCTAATCTGGCAACAGGTGCAAAGATTTCATTAAAATTAATTTCTCCCTTCTTGATTATAATCTTTTGCAACTAATTTTGCTTTATTTCTAATTACATTTCTATTTTCATCCAATTTATTTCTATATACCCATTTTGTACCAATTATTAGATAATTTTTAGGTCTTGATACTAAGGTCTATACATTATTTCTTTCAAATTGATTAAGTTTTTCTTGCATTGCATTTATCCAATTATAATCTTTTTTGGCTTCATCAATGATTTTGGATTCAAAATGAGAAACAAATGTAAAATGATTGTATGCATCTCTAAGTGAAGAGCGAGTTCTTATCCCATGTGTAGGATCACCAATAATTTATTCTTTGGGATGATTGTGAACATACCTCCATTCTTTTGAAACATCATTTGTACCTTGAGGTTATTTTTGTTGTCCTTCATCCTCAATTTCTTACTTGTTTTCATGATTCTCTTCATTTTTGAATTATTGAATCCTTTAGGATGATCTCCTTCAATCCTTCTATAAGAGGATTTGCATCATCAATATCCTTACTCTTTCTTGATGGAAGATCATTAGTCTCATCAAAAATAACATATATTGACTCCTTTACTACTAAGGTTCTTTTGTTAAAAAGTCTAAAAGCTTTACTAGAAGAGGAGTAACCAAGAAAAATAGCTTCATCGGATTTTGCATCAAATTTATCTAGTTTTTCTTTACCATTGTTCAAAACAAAACATCGATAACCAAAAACATGAAAATACGCAATGTTAGGTTTTCTTCTTTTCCAAAGCTCATAAGATGTTTTCTTTAAAATTGGTTTGATTAGGGCATGGTTTAAGATGTAACATGCTGTGTTAATTGCTTCTGTCCAAAAGTATCTTGGAAGGTTGCTTTCACATAGCATAGTACGGGCCATTTCTTCTAGAGTTCTATTTTTTCTTTCTACTACTCTATTTTGTTGGGATGCCCTAGGTGCTGTAAAATTATGGCTAATTCCTTTTTTATCATAATATTCTTCGAAGTCTTAATTTTTAAAGTCGGTTCCATGATCACTTCGAATGCTTTGAATTGAAAAATCTTTTTCATTTGTAACTTTTTAATAAAACTTTGTGAAAACATGAAAAATTTCATCTTTGTGTGCCAAAAAGAAAATCCATGTAAAATGTGAGTAGTCATCGATAATTATAAAACCATAATATTTTCCACCTATGCTTGCTATTCTTGTAGGACCAAAGAAATCCATGTGCAAAAGTTCCAATGGCTTAGAAGTTAAAACAATTTTCTTAGATTTGAATAAAACTCTTGTATATTTACCTAGTTGGCATGCATCACAAATTTTATCTTTTTCAAAGTTCAATTTTGGTAAATCGATAACTAATTACTTTTTGATAAGCTTTGAAAGTGAATGCATACTAATGTGTGCAAGCCTACGATGCCAAAGTCAACTAGTCTCATTAATTTTGGCATTCATAGCTACTAAACATTGCATGTTTGTCATAGAAAGATCATTCAAATCTTCCATATAAACATTACCATGCCTATGACCAACAAACTTAATGCCATCATTATTGGAACTAGTTACAATGCATAATGAAGATTCAAAAATAACTTTGTAACCCTTGTCAAAAAGTTGATTAATACTTGAGAGATTGTGTTTTAAACCATCTACTAATAAAATATTTTCAATATACTTAGAGGGAGTGATACCGACATAACCTATACCAATGATCTTTTCTTTGCCATTGTCTCCAAATGTGACCATCCCTCCATTTTTAGCATCAAGCATGATGAATTGGGACTCATCACCGATCATGTGTCTTGAGCATCCACTGTCAAGATACCATCATCATTTTCTTCTTTCGATGCAAGATACACCTATATGCTAAATCAAGTCCTTACTCTAGGTACCCAAGTTTTCTTGGGTCCTTTAAGGTTAGTCACAATGATTTCTTTTGGAACTCATATTTTCTTTACATTTGAATTGTTAGAGAAGCATGTATAAGATTTGTGTCCTAGTTTACTACATTTAAAGCAAGTAACATTTAAAAATTTGTTGCTTTGTGAATTTATGAAAATATTTTTTAGAAATTTTTATTTTCTTAGGGGATTATAGCCTAGACTAGCCTTATCATAAATGACCTTTTTATTTTCAAGAATCATATGAAGTTTATTTAAACTCAAAGTAAAATTTTCAACTATCGATTTTAAATTATTGATTTTATTTTTCAAATTTAGATTCTCTTGAGTTAAGACTAGGTTTTCACTTAGGATAGTTTCATTTTCTTTTAGCAAGATTTGATTTTTTAATTTTAGTTCTTTGTTTTTAGTTTCTAACTTCTTTAAATCATCTAATAAATTATAAAAGGCTTCTTGAAGTTCTTCGAATGTAAATTCATTTGAGATTTTAGTACTTACCTCATTCTCATTTGCCATAAGGTACAGGTTGGCTTGTTCATGAGCTTCTTCTTCTTTAGAGCTTGAGTCATTACTATCACTCTATGTTGCCACCATAGCCTTTTTCTTCTATTTCTTAGAAATCTTTTTAAGTTGATGACATTCAGACCTAAAGTGCCCCAGCTTCTTATATTCATAGCAAATAAGGGGCTGCTCCCTATCCTTTTTCTTGCTATGATCCCTTTTGATAGGCAGCCTCTTCCTCATCTCTTGTTTTTGTTAGATGTGTATCCTAGAAGTCAGATTGACTAACACTTGTAATACACTTCTAAGGATAATTTTATAATTTTGACTATAAATTAATAAAAAAACTATTTTCTATCATAGTGTGTATTTAAAGTGTATGTGATACATCCTTTGAGTTAATGGTAATGGCAATTCATATTTTCAAAAAGTTGAAAACTTAAGACATGAATTTTCATAATTAACTCATAAACTGCTCCCGACCGTAGGATCATCATGAGGATGGTGATTGATTTAGAAGGTTGGTGTATGATCGCTTCTTTTGAGTAGATGAGTCTTAAGTCTATGGTGCGGAGATACCGAAGCGAGAGAATAGATACTTGTTAGAGAATGAGAGCACTGAGCGTGATCACCTCGAGTATTCATAAGAAAGTTTACCTTCTCGTCGATGACTGGCTCGATGTTGCAGTAGTGTGTTTGGTTCTTTGATCTGAGGTGCATCGATAATTCACCTTGAGGGTGCTGTAGTTTGACTATACCATAACTCGATCTCCTAGCCATTTGAAATCCTAAGGTGTATGTTGGCTATAGTACGTTCATTGTAGGAATTGGATTGCACCAATAAGGGTCTATCTACCTCGGTAGATGAGGAGTAGCCCTATGATGATCATGAGAATCGAGTCCATAAGCCCATGGCCATGGCAAAGTGAAGATGATAGAAAAAGTTTCCATAAGGGTTTCACATAGGACTCAAATCGAATGATTAATTCATATGAGGGATATTGGGTTTGACGAGTTCATCTTAACCCTAATCCTGTCAGGGCTAAAGATAGAAGAACCCAATCACACAGGTAGCTGCATCGAGAGGTTCACTTTCAGTTATATTGGGTTGCCACCATATATTGCTATGTATCACTGGTGGATTTTGAGAGCAATTAGAATGATTTTGATGATCGATCATTCTAATTGTATGAATCAAAAAAGTTTTGTTCAATCAAAAGGTGTTTCGATGATGTCGATGATGGAGATCACAACATGTCACATTATCATATAGAACTAAACCTAACTGGATCACAAAAATAAGGATTTAGATCTGGATGTCATCAATTGAGCTAACCTAGTTTGATTGATTTGGATTAGATCTAATCATGTTCAAGGTAATCGTGCTAGCATACGATTGAGCCTGACTTTCTCCTTCTATAATTTTTTGATTCATCGCAATCGAGTCAAATTGGATTTGACTCATTCTTGTATCTTGAATGGATTTATTTTCATCTGACTAAAATAAGTTTAGATCAGATTAATTATAAAAATTAAATTAATTCCTAGTATAATTGGACTAGGATCAATAGTTGACCCAATTGAGAGAATTAAAAGTCACATGATCAAAGATTTTTAAAAAATTTTGTAAAAAATATTTTACTTTAATTTTTAGATATGTGATAGTACTTGAGTTATACTTTGGGTGTACAAAATTTTATGATTTTTGGAGGTCCCTAGACTGGGTTTTGATAAAGTTTGATTTGGGTCAAACTCTTGAGGGAAGAGTCCTAGATGCACATGGACTCTTCCTTATCCCTTCATGCAGCCACCTTCTAGATGGATTTTTGTTATCAAAACTAGATGAGATCTGAGATTTTTCATGGAAATCAGGTCCAAGAGTCTCATTAGTTGAATTAATAAGGTTTTTGATCAAAAAGGGACTCTTTATGGCGCTATGTCTTGTATAAGAACTTTTCTCACAAAATTGCCTCAACGTAATTTATTTTTTCCAAACCCAAAAGAGTCTTCCCTCTAATATCCATGCCCCCTCTATCCTCTCTCTCTCTCTCTCTTTTCTACATGCCTATAAAGTTAGGCACAAATCTGAGTTGAAGGTCCAAGATTTTTGGCACAAGATTCAACATCTATGCGATGGTATTTATTAGACGAACATGCTGCCCTTAGAAGTCATTTTGAAGGCTTCTCAAATTAGATCCAGATCTAATTTTTGGAAGAGAGATTCATGAGTAGAAGATGTTCAGATCCTACCTAAGTGGATATCGGTAGAGATCAGACGCATGCGTGGCTCCTTCTAGAACCTCAGGAATCAATAGGATCGTTGCAAGGTAATTAGATTACCAAATCAGGTACTTAAAATTAAATCTAATTTATTTTATTTTTAAATTTTAATATTAGACATCTATAATTAGATATGAGAAGTCTTAGATTTAATTATATTTTTTTAAAAAAATTAAAATATTTTTTTAGATCCAATCAGATTTTAACGATTCTGTGCCGAAAAAATAGATTTTTTCTTCAACTAGTATCAGAACCAGATTACAGTTCTTCAGATCTATTTTAGATCTAATTTTATTTTTATTTTTGATCTAATATTAAAAAGTTTTAGATGTCATATAAGATGTAATTAGATCTAAAATGAAAAAATTAAAATTAAATCATTTAGATCTAATATGTATGAGATGCATGACTAGACTGAAAATAGAATAGGTCTATGTGTAGTCTAGTATAATCATATTATTAATTTGATTAAATATAATTTTAGATCTATTTAATTTTTATTTTTTAGATATTATAGTTATTATAATCAAATCAAAAAAATAAAAAATAAAATTTTTAATTTTTGATTTATACATATGTGATATGAAAAGATGCATGTTTAGACTAGTTGTAGAATAGTTCTACAAATTATCTTGAATAATTTTATTTTGATATGATCAAATTTAAATCTAATTTTTAGATATTATATATGATATTTTAGATCTAAAAAATATATATATTTAATTTAGTGATGATACATGAGATGTATGAAATGCATGTATTAGTTAGATCATTAATTATATATATGATATATCATCTAGATCTAACTAGTTTTGTAGTTTTAATTATATTTCTAATTATGACATTCTCCTTGGTCATCCGATCATAAGAACAAAGTAGAATTTAAAGGCCCTCTCTTTCTATTCAATGGGATGTTCTTATGGCATGTAGGGGTGTTGCGCATTCATCCTTAATCAGAAATTAGAACTTATTTTTCTGCAAAACCTTAGATCTTGAATCCCTAGGATTTTGATACATGTTTTTTTTTTTTATGAATCCAAACTTAATTAAAAATTAAGATTATGAAACTAATTAGATCTAAAATTAAGAATTTTTAGATCTAAGATTTTTTCATAAAATTAGGTTCAGACTTGGGTAGCTCAATTAGGTCTAGCGATTGATCAAACCAAATCAAGAGTTGGTTAGGTGGGATCAAGAGTACTTAGAATTGACCAACCCAATAGTTGTAAGTCTGGGTCATGGTTGACTCATAGCCACATGTGATTGATCCAATTAAAACATAATTTGGCTTTGTGGTTCGAGCCTGGATTATAGGCTAACCCGATTAGTTCTGATTCGATAATTTAGTGTCTAAGGTAAGTTTGGCAGATACGATCGATTGATTTTTAATTGAGAGCTACTTGATCTGAATGCATTCTTGTCAAGTTAATGGCATATCCCTTCCACCGATCTCAGTTATCTGGCCATTTGTGTCAATCCAGTTATGATTTTAGGTGGCTAACAATTCGAGCTAATCCGTACCACTAGGCTTATCATAACTGTTATGACTGAGTCAAGTCTAAAAGACCTAAATTGAATCTTCCTAAGAAAAGATTAAGTCAATTGGTCTTCCACCATTGTAGATGTATGGGCCCTTCTCTGGGTTGATTGTTCTCGGCTAGTTACAGTGGCTCAGTTACACCGAAAAGATGCAACCACATCTATTAGGCATTGAATGCTATGGGTTGGAGGATGGATTGGACTCAATATTTTAGATATAGTGAGGGACCCAATCAGAAATCCAATTCATACAAATGGTGGATCTGATTTAACTAAGAAGTAGATCAATATTTCAGACACTATGAGATTCATGAATTAGAGATTAGGATTAGGTGCACCATGATTAAAGAATCATTGGATAAGAGTTATCCACTCATCGGTTGATCCATCACCAATAACTATTAGGTGAGGTGGTGAGCCAGTCAGTGGGACGACACCATCCATTCGAAATCAATTGATCGTGAAGATTTTTGCATCTCTGCCCAGGGATTATATGGATCTGAGAAATTAGTGGAAGCTTAATTTATTTAAAAAATAAAATTTTTAAATAAATTGATTAAGTCTAATTACAAAATCTAACTAAAAATTTTGAGTCTCTATAGAAAAATGTCTACGTCCAATCCACTAGCCCGTATCTTGGACACCCATAGACTGATCGGACCCAACTTCGAAGATTGGCTCCAAAACTTCAAAATTATTTTGGGTTTCGAGAAGTTGACTCATGTATTGAAACAGAACCCTCCCACTTTACCAGCCCGTCCATCTACTGATCAAAGAGCATCTTTAGAGAAGTGGACAGATGATGATAACAAAATTAGGTATTACATGTTGGGCTCGATGTCTGATGAGCTCCAGCGCTAACATGAAGATATTAAGACTAGTTGCCAAATATTGGCTCACCTGTAAGAGTTGTTTGGTGAACAAAGTCGCACAACCAAATATCAAATCACTAGAAGACTTTTTAAGGCTCAAATGCATGATGAGCAATCAGTCTAAGATCATTGTCTGATGATGATCAAGGACTTAGAAGAGCTTGAGAAGCTCGGTGTCAAGTTGAACAAGGATTTGCAGATTAATATAATTTTGCAATCCTTGACTAATGCATATGGGCAGTTCATCATGAACTACCATATGCATAAACTACAGAATACTCTGGCAGAACTTATAAATATGCTGGTTACTGCTGAGCTTTCTATGAAAGGTTCTAAAGGCTTTGTACTTGCTGTAGAGCAGACTTCTTCCAAGAGAAAATCTTTTGGAAAGAAGAAGTCTGTGAAGAAGCAGAAGGTGGATGGTGGGAAGAAGAAGAAAGTAGAGCCAAAGAAGAAGGCCACTGACAAACAAAAATATTTTCATTACAACACAGACGATCATTGGAAGCGGAACTGCCCCTTGTACCTAGCCAGTCTGAAGAACAAGGAGGCAGGTTTTTTTGGAGGTATCATTATAGAATCTAACCTTACGATTTCTTCTGCATCCAGTTGGGTGCTTGACTCTGGTTCTAGTGCTCACTTATGCACTTCTATGTAGGATCTTGAGGATAGTAGGAGGCTGAGGAATGATGAGATGATTCTATACATCGAGAATGGAGCAAGAGTTGCTGCAGTGGCCATGGAAACCTACCCCGTATGATTACCATTAGGATTAGATTTAGTTCTTAGAGACTATTTTTATGTGCCTGCAGTAAGTAGAAATTTGATTTCTATTTCATATTTAGCATAGGAAGGCTATGTAATTAGTTTTCTTAAGGATCATTGTAATATTTTTTATGAAAAAAATAAAATTGCAAGTGGTTACCTTATAAATAGTCTTTATCAATTACATATTAATATTTTTATTTTCAATATCGAGCAAAACATGAATACCATAGGATCAAAATGACCTAGGGATAGTCTAAATGATAGGTATCTGTGGCACCTTAGGCTAGGTCATATAGCGGAAGATGGGGTTAACAAATTGGAGAAATTTAGGCCATTGAGTCCGTTGACTTCCGAGTCATATCCAATTTATAAATCATGCCTTCAAGATAAATTGACCAAGCTCCCTTTTGTAGGACATGTAGAAAGGGCCACAAACCTACTTGCCCTAGTACATACTGATGTGTGCAGTCCATTTGATGTGCTGGCTAGAGGCAACTATTTCTACTTCATCATTTTTATTGATGATTTATCTCGGTATGGGTATGTATATTTGATGTGACATAAATCTAAAGTTTTTAAAAAGTTCAAAGAATTCAGACATGTAGTAGAAAAATAAACAAAAAAATTCATTAAGATTCTTCCATTAGATCGAGGAGGCAAATATCTTAGTAAAAAATTCTTAGACTATCTTAAGGACAATGGCATAGTTGTTAGAAAACATGTAGGGTTTCATGCATAGATTTCAAAACTTTTTCGAAATGTAAAGCAATGGAAGACATAGATTAAACTATTTAATCTACAACATGCATGTAATCAAATTACAAAATCCTACATCAAGGATCTATAACATGTTATGATGCAAATATAAATCTAAAATTAAATTAATCATAAGTGATATTGATCATATCAATACCTAGATCTAGAACAATTCTAGATCTAATCTGAGATCACATCTAGGTCACCAAGAGATCAGAACTCTTACCTTTGCATGGGTCGAGAACTCCGTGGTTGAATTCATTGTTACCTTTGGAGCTGCATAAGCATCCGACTCCTATAGGTGATCCACATGAATCTACAATATAGATTGGAGATTTGTCAAATGAAGATCCGCTTGAAGTGCTAGCTTCTCGTGGATTCCTCCTGATGGTTAATCAAATACATGTTCTTCGGATCTCTTGGATACTCTCAGAGATAAAGATCACAAGGTGGAATAAGGAAATAATTCAACCCTTGGGTCTTTCATAACTTAGAAAATAAAATAAAAAAAAAATAAATCCTAAGAGAAGACAAATCTTCTCCTTTAGGACATCAATGATAGATGTCCTGAAAATATCTCTATGCTAGGACAAGAGGAGACCTTCTCCTCTAGGATTTTTCATAAGTTTCTATATCTAAAATTTCTAATTTTATTCATACAAAAATCACACAAAAATTAGAGAGGAATGGTTCTCCAAGAAACCCTAAGAGAAGACCTTTCTTCTCTTCTCCTTCTCTCATCAGGACATGATCAGATCATGTCCAAAAATTAACACCATGCCCCAACAACTTGGAGCACTCATCCCCACACCCAAATCCTCTCTCTCTCTCTCTCTATCAAATTTTTATCATATAAAAATTATAAATAAAATAGAAAGAGAGAAACATAAAAGAAAAATATAAGAGAAGATAATCTTTGTTTACCTTGTCTCTTCAAGACATCAATATTTGATGTCTTAATTGAGGGCTCTTCTCCAAGAATATTGGCACCACAAATCCTCCATGCCTTCTCCTCCTTCTCTTCTAATTTTTCATGATTTTTTTAGGATTTTTCATATCCTCAAACCATCTCATAAGAGGCATCCACCTTTTATTACAAGACTAAGTCAAAACCTAGTCAAAAGAGGACTTCTATAGGGCATCCAACTCTTGGATGCCTCTCCCACTTATTTTTTCACGTAACCACTGATTCTCATGCACAAAACTAAGGGAAAAAGTGCTGAATAAGATAGAGAGGCATGGGTAGAGTTGGCGCACAAGGGAGGGAGGAGTTTGGGTCAAAGAAGACTCTTCCATGTAGGAAACAATTTCTAACTTCCTTCTAATTTTGACCAAATCAAAATAAATTCCCAAATATTCTGTATAGTGGGCGTGGAAGGCCATCTTGGGCATGGGAATACATAGAAAAAATTTAAAATTAAATATTTGGCATGGGCTTTAATAGGCACAAGAGAAAGAGAGAGAGTCCTAATCCATTTGGGACTCCTCTTGTTTGACTAGGTCAAAATTATTTTAAACCCAATTTAAATTCTATTTAAATTAGATTAAATGCAACCCAATTAAGGATGATCCTAGTCCAATTAGGAGCCTAATTAAATTAGATTAAATTAAGATTTAAATCTGATTTAAATCCTAAGTCAATTAGGTGCACCCAAGTCCTAGTCAAATAAGGAATTGTTCTTCCCTTGCAATTAGCTTATCCAATAAACCAATTAGACTTAATCTAATTAAATCCAAACCAATTGTAATTGAATCTAATTCAATTAGACTTGATCTCAGCATGATTGCTCAATCAAATTGAGCTAATTAGCAATCTAATTGCTAATTGATCCTGCTGCAACACTTGCATTAAGTCAAACACCAATCGTATTGATGGATTGATCTTAGAATGATTCTCAATCATCGATTAACCATCCGATCAGGTTACAAGCTCTAATGTATGTGACCCCATAGGTTCGAACCTAAGCCAGTAGTATAGAAATCAATTTTTGTACCAATTAAAGTTACCATCTAGCAATGGTTCCCGACATCCGAATAGGTTGAATGTATGCAAAGCAACATTCTTAGAACCATAGCCCATAGTTATCTTATAATTCATCCCTTTGACCAATAATACTTAAGACGACTTTAAGTATGCTATCAAACATTCATGCAAGTCATCTCTATTGTGTCTCAAAATTTTATAAATCCCATGATACCTCACGAGGATTACCCAGGCCTAGGTTTTGCTATTTTGAAACACAGCGAGACATTCTCTTCCTGAAGTTAATCAGAAGTGGTCAATCCCATCTTGACTCACACATCGACTCTATAAGTACTTGACTGTACCTAAAAACCTTCCATCACCTATATTAGAAATACAAAAAGTCTAGCACCAAACTACAGTGAGTTGCTCGCAAGTCATCGTGGCGATCTCAGGTCGGAGGGACACTTATACCCATTGGCCTTAGCTAGCTACTCTTGATAGTAGAGTGCTACATTGGTCACGTTCAGTGCAGATGTACTCCTACATCTCACTTAGATGCCGTACTAGTGTCTCCACACCACTTGGTTATGAGGGCAACCAATGCATATGGCATACAACGACCTACACTCGATAAGTTATCATCCTTATTAATAACTTATTATTTGGTCGTGAACAATTTAAGAACCATCCGATAAATCCTCCTTTATCGATTGATTATGGTTCTAAGGACATCATCATAATTGTTGGGGATAAATTCTGCTCTTGTCGAAGTCTAGCCTGATGCTTAGCCTAATGCAACTGATAATTATGGAAGAGCTTCAATCCAAAATTCTCCCTCCGATGGTCGAACCCCTCAAGCGACAAAACTCCTTTAGGACTTTTGCCGAACTACTCCTAGACTTCTCCTTCAGTCGGATTCCTCTAGGAGCCGAACTCCTTCCGGACTTCTCCTTCAATCAGATTCCTCCAGGAGCCAAACTACTTCCAAATTTCTCCTTCGGTTGGACTCCTCCAGGAGTCGAACTCCTTCCAGATTTCTCCTTCAGTCAAGTTCCTCTAAGAGTCGAACTCCTTATGGATTTCTCCTTCAGTCGGACCCCTCTAGGAGTCGAACTCCTTTCGGACTTTTCTTTCAATTGGACTCCTCTAGGAGCTGAACTACTTTCAAATTTTTCTTTCAGTCAGACTCCTCCAGGAGCCGAAGTCCTTCCAAATTTTTTCTTCAGTCAAGTTCCTCTAGGAGCCAAACTCCTTATAAATTTCTTCTTCAGTCGGACCCCTCCTTTAGTCGAACTCCTTCCAGACTTCTCCTTCAGTCGATCTCCTCCAAGAGCTAAGCTCCTTTTGGATTTTTTCTTCAGTCAAGTTCCTTCAGGAGCCAATCTCCTTTCGGACTTCTTCTTCAGTCAGATTCTTTTAGGAGCCAAACTCCTTATGGATTTCTCCTTCAGTCGAATTCCTCCAGGAGCCGAACTTCATTTGGATTTCTCCTTCAGTCAAGTTCCATCAAGAGCCAAACTTCTTATGGATTTCTCCTTCAATTGGGTTCCTCCAGGAGCCCAACTCCTTCTAGACTTCTCGTTCAGTCGAACTCCTTCAAGAGCCAAACTCCTTTTGGATTTCTCCTTTAGTAAAGTTCTTCCAAGAGCCAAACTCCTTCTAGACTTCTTCTTCAATTGGATTCTTCTAGGAGCCAAACTTCTTATGGATTTCTCCTTCAGTCAGATTTCTTCAGGAGCCAAACTTCTTTCGAATTTCTTCTTCAATCAAGTTCCACTAGGAGATGAACTCCTTTCGGATTTTTCCTCCTATTAGATTTCTTCAGGAGCTGAACTCCTTCCATATTTCTCCTTCAATCAAGTTGCTCCAAGAGCCAAACTCCATATGGATTTCTCCTTCTATCGAATTTCTTTAGGAGCCAAACTTCTTCTAGACTTCTCCTTCAGTCGGACTCCTCAAGGAGCCGAACTCCTTTTAGATTTTTTCTTCAGTCAAGTTCCGCCAGGAGCCAAACTTCTTATGAATTTCTCCTTTAGTCGAATTTCTTCATGAGTCAAACTTCTTCCAAATTTCTTCTTCAGTTAAGTTTCTCCAGGAGCCGAACTCCATATGAATTTTTCCTTCAGTCAGATTCCTTCAGGAGTCGAACTTCTTCCAGTCTTCTTCTTCAGTCAGATTCCTTCAGTGGATTACTTTCAGATTTTAGCTAGCATTCCTCCCAGATAATCTCCTCTAGCCTATTCTCTTTAGGAGTCTGAACTCCTCTAGAATTGATGTATGTCAAAGCTCTTCATCGACCAACATCTGCTTTCTCTGAACTTTGACTATTAAATCTTAATGAATGGCCTCATCATGGAAACAGACATATCTCTCCATAACAAACTCTACGTGGCTCTGTACGGCCCACTATCGAACGGTTATGACCATCACTATCAATCAGCTATAGGCTCCATCTATAAAAAGGATCCTCTAGATATATTTTTTTTAAGCTCTCTTCTTCTTCCTAAAACTCTCCTAAATTCTTTCCTGAGCACTCTATTTCTATTGGCCAGAAGAGTTGACTTGATCATCGGAGGATACTGCTGGAGCCACCACCATCGACTCCAGATGGAACGTTATTTTGTAGGTCACTGGTGATGACCTTTTCTTTCTCAACTCCATCTCGATCCGGCATCGATCAGATTCTGCACCAATAGGATTGACACTAGAGGAAGGGCTCTCTATTCTTGAGGTACCCTTATTCTTAAAGGAGTGCTCAACCAACCCTTTGAATCTTCTTCTCCAAGGTCAATCTCTATCCTCTCCCTCAATCACAAGAAATGCCTCCAAAGAAGGCGACTACCCCAAGATCTATCGCTTCTGCCATCAGATCTGGGCTAGATCCAACTATCCCTACTCCATCATCGGTACTTCAACCTCCTCCTCCACCGACGGCCATAGTAGATGCAGAGCAGTTCAACCTGCTGATGCAGTAGATTCAAGACTTCATCGAAGCAGTGCAGGCCATACATCGGTAGGCCTCAGCATTGATTCGATCGGAGCAGGCTTCTCTGGAGTCCTATGGTTCTATCTGGGGATGGTCGACTTGGGCTACCCGACCTCTGATCTCTGAAAAGAAAAAGCAGAGGATGGAGGACCCTTGCTCGGATCATGACTCGACCTAGGAGGAGGCTTCACATCTGCTCGACCAAAAAATCCTAGAGATCAATGATCATGATAATCTCCTTGATCAAAAGCTCCAGAAAATGAGCCAACAAATCAAAGAACTCCATCACGCTCCCTTCACCCACAATAATGATATTTGTATTGATCCTTCTTTTTTCCAAAAAATTATGCAAGAATCGATCCTTCCAAACTTCAAGCTCCCTCAGTTTGAGAGTTACGATAGGACCATCGATCTGATCGATCGCTTGGAGACCTTTCGAATGATGATGCTGCTCCACGGCACACTAGACACCATTTTGTGTCGAGCTTTTTCGTCCACCCTCAAGGGAGCCGTTAGGAATTGGTAATCAATCCTTAAGTTGGATACCATCTTTTTTTTTTATCAGATGAGCCATCAGTTTGCGACTCATTTTATTAGCAGCCGACATCCCTATCGAGGTTCGAATTCTTTGATGAACATCAAGCAGGAGGGAAAATCTATCTGGGTTTATGTCATCTGATTTAACGCTGCTGCATTGGAGGTCTAGATCCTGAACCAGTCGGTTGCAATGGCCGCACTCAAGAGCGGCCTTCAGAAGAATGATTTGCCGTTCTCTTTGAAAAAGAGGTATCCTAGAGACTTTGCCGATATGTTGGCTTAGGTTGAAGGTTATGCCCGAGCTGAAGAGGCCTTCAAGGCCAAGGACAATGAAGCCATTGGAGAATGATGAATCGGCAAGCCAGGCGGGCCCACTAAGGAAGGAAAGCTGAGTGATGCTCAGCCTTGCTCTCAAACTTTCTCTAAGTGCAAACGAGCCCGAACTCCTTCCCAGGCTCGAAGGCAGGGAAGCTCTGATAGAAGGGTGCAACGGGGTTCTTTCCTCCAAAAATTTTACAACTACGCCTCTCTCAATGCTCCAAAAATTCAAGTACTGATGAAAATCAGGGAGCAACTTCGAGACCGAAAAGCATGCGTACTCACCCCGACAAGCACAATCCTAATAAGTTCTGCCTTTATCATCGTGACCATGGTCATGATACTGAAGAGTGTATTCAGTTCTAAGATGAGATCGAGGAGCTTATCAAGCAAGGCAGACTCGATCGATTCCTACGGCATCAACCTAAAGGGCGAAAAGATCGGCCAAGGGCACTACCACAGCCTGAAGCACCAAGGAGGTTGGAACAATAAGAAGATTGGCCATCTCTCAGCATCATCAACACTATCTCTGGGGGACTTCGACATAAAGAGGCTAGCGGATCTGAGCGACCAGTGAAGAGGTGGCAAACTAAAGAGCCCATTGCTTTCATCGACGAGGATGCTCGAGGAGTCCAATTTTCATACAATGATGCGGTTGTAATCTCTTTAAACATTGTTGACTATGATGTACGCCGCATTTTGGTAGATAATAGAAGCTCGATCGATGTATTATTTCATAATACTTTCTTGAAAATGTTCTTACTCAATAACCACTTGGGACCTATGAACTCCTCGTTGATAGGCTTCACTGGCGATACCGTGCCAGTTGAGGGCATAATAACTTTGATTGTAACTGTAGGGCAACGTCCGAAGCTAGTTAAGGCATAGATCAATTTTTTAGTCGTAAAGGCTCTATCTGCCTACAATGCTATTCTCGACCGATCGAGGTTGAACGTGCTCTAAGCAGTGGTGTTGACTTATTATCTAAAGGTGAAGTTCCCAATGAGCTATGAAATTGAGAAGATTAGGAGAGACCAAGCATTGGTGAGATGCTGTTATTTTATTGCCCAGCAGAGAAACATCCAGCCCGACCTTTATCTTATCAAGGGGCTAGATACCCGTGACGACCTCACCGAGGAGCAGGATGAACCTATGGAGGATCTCATATCTATGACCTTAAATGATGAAAATATGGAGCATACTGTAAAGATCGGCTCCAACTTGGGGGATGAGGTTCGAGAGCAACTCATCACCTTTCTCAGGAAGAATGCGAACGTCTTCGCCTGGGCCCCAATGGATATGCCAGAAATTAATGCTGAGGTCATGGAACATCGGTTGGCCATTGATCTTAAGTATCGATTGGTAAAAGAGAAGATGTGCAATCATGCCTCGAGAGGCAGAAAGCAATTGTAGAAAAAGTAGGCAAGCTCCTCAAAGCTAGATTCATCCAAAATGTTAACTATTCGACCTGGGTCTCAAACATGGTCTTCGTTAAAAAGGCAAACAACAAGTGAAGGATGTTTATAGACTTCAAAAAGCTGAACAAAGCCTACCTAAAGGACAACTACCCTCTTCCCATGATTGATCAACTAGTAGATGCAACCTCGGGCCATGAGCTCCTCACCTTCATGGATGCCTTCTCCGACTATAATCAGATACGGATGGCATCAGAGGATGAGGAGAAAACTTCTTTTGTTACTGATTATGGTCTTTACTGTTACAGGGTTATGCCCTTTGGGCTCAAGAATGTAGAGGCAACATACCGACACCTAGTCAATAAGATCTTTAAGGAGAAGATCAACCGTAATATAGAGGTGTATGTGGATGACATGCTCGTCAAAAGTTGAGCTTCTATAAACCACCTCGCTGACCTCGAAGAGTCCTTCAATGCACTCAGGAAGCCTAAGATGAAGCTGAACTCGACCAAGTGCACCTTTGATGTGACCTCAGAAAAGTTTCTAGGATATATGGTATCAAGGTGCGAGATTGAGGCAAATCCAGAGAAAATTTGAGCTATTTGAGAGATGACTACTTCAAGAATAATTAAAGAAGTTCAACATCTGACTAGAAAAGTGGCATCCCTAAATCACTTCATCTCGGATCAGTCGAGCGATGCATGCCCTTCTTCCAAGTTCTCAAGCAACCAAAGAACTTCTGCTAGATGATGGAGTGCTAATGGGCATTTGAGGAGCTCAAAACTAACTTGGCTTACCCCCACTACTGGCAAAGCCTAAACTTGGAGAAGAGTTATTCTTGTACCTAGCAATCTCTCCAGCGGCCTTGATAGCAGTCCTGGTCAAGGAGGAAGCGAAGATGCAGTGACCGATCTACTACATAAGCTGAGTCCTGAGGGATGTAGAGATTAGGTACTTTAAGCTGGAGAAATTGACCTACTCTCTTCTAATCACTATCAGAAGACTCCGATCTTACTTTCAGGGGCACACCATAATGATCCTCATGGATCAATCAGTAAAATCAGTTCTTCATCAAACGGATGCTTTCGGAAGAATCGCAAAATGGGTGATCGAGCTCATGGAGTTTGACATCAATTATCGATGCCAAGCATCGATCAAAACCCAAATATTGATAGATTTTATAGTAGAATGTACCATTCTAGATGATGCTGAGCTTGAACAGAATGAGATCGGTGCTCTGTTATCACAATCGAGCCTCCCTAAAGAGAGTGCCAACCATTTCGAAGGTTTTTGGGCTCTGTACGTGGATGGTTCATCCAACTCCACTGGAGCAGGTGCGGGGTTAGTCTTAGTTAGCCCCGAGTGAGTCATCGTCGAGTTAAAAATAGCAAGAAAATTAAAAGTAGATCGACTTCAAGTCTACAATGATTCTCAATTAGTGGTCGGCCAAGTTAGTGGCAACTATGAAGTGTGGGAGGAAAGTATGATGAAATACCTTGAGAAAGTAAAGAATTTGACTCCGACCTTCGAAAGTTTTAGCATTCGAAAGATTTTGAGGGCACAAAATATAAGAGCCGACCTCCTCTCTAAGTTGGCCACTTCAGCCCCAGCCGAACGACCCAAAAAAGTATTTTTCGAAACACTAAAATGCCCAAGCTTAGAGGAATCATAGTTCGTTATGCAGACAGAGCTCGAGCTGAGCTAGATTGATCTGTTAGTTGTCTATCTCAAAGAGAGAGTTCTTCCTCGTGATCCGAAAGAAGCTTGAAAACTCAGAAATCAAGTCTCTTGATATGTTTTGTATGAGGACAAGTTATATAAGAGGTCGTATTTGCTACCGCTGCTGAGATATCTCCGACCTTCAAAGGCCGACTTCACATTATGAAAAGTACACGAGAAAAATTATGAAAGTCATGTAGGAGCTAGGTTCCTATTATAAAAAATACTTCGATAAGGGTACTATTGATCGACCTTATACCATGATTCTATGGAGTATGTCAAGAAATGTGATTGCTATCAGAAGAATGCAAACCTACAAAGATAGCCGACCTCCGAGCTTACTCCACTAAGCGCACCTTAGCTATTTGTGCAGTGAGAAATAGATATACTTGGCCCTTTTTCGATGACATTCGAGCAATGGAAGTTCCTCCGGGTCGCGATCGACTACTTCACCAAATGGGTCAAAGCTAAACCACTAGCAAAAATTACCGAGGCCAAGGTATAGGACTTCGTCTGAAAGTCAATCATCTGCTGGTTTGGTTTGCCCCAATTTCTCATAATAGATAACGAGCGATAGTTCACTGGGATGAGGTTCACCGAGTTCTACGAAGATCTAAACATCTTCCATCACTTTACATCGATAGCTCACCCACAGGCAAATGGGGAACCTTAAGTGACCAACCTGACCATATTGTAGGGCATCAAGATAAGGCTCGATAGAGCAAAAGGGGCCTAGGTGGATGAACTCTAACACATCCTCTGGGCGTACCGAACTACTCAAAGGCTACCAATTGAGAAAACACCATTTATCTTAGCTTTTGGAATGGAGGCAGTCATCCCAATCAAGCTTAAGCTTCCATCAATGCGGGTCTTAGCCTTCAATGAGCAGCATAACTCATAGGACCTCAGAATCAACCTCGACCTGCTTGAAGAAAAAAAAAAGGATGTCCAGGTTCGGATGGCGGTCTACAGGCAAAGGGTGGCCTGATACTATAACTCCAAAGTTAGAGGTAAAATATTCAGAGTGGGAGACTTAGTGCTTCGACGAGCTGCTATTTCTCAGCCTTAGAGCGAGAAAAAGCTTGCCCGAATTAGGAAGACCTGTATGAAGTAGAGGAGGTTGTTCGATCCAAAATTTATCGCCTGAAGGAGCTCGGAGGGACAACGCTCCTACGAACTTGAAATTCAGAAAATCTGAGGATGTACTACCAATAATTTTCCATCAATAAAGCTCCTTCATTTCAATATTATTATTTCTTGGAGCAAAAACTATGTGATGATAGGGAAGAAGCAATCAATAATGGCCTTGTTTGAAACAGGAGGAGAACCTCATCCTAATAAGAGCAAAATCAAAGACCTCATTCATTTTAGATGGGATGAAAGGAGATGTCCTGATAACGGCCCTTATATGCCTCCACAGTCTATTAGAAATAAGAGGAGAACCTCGTCCTAATGTGAGCAATGTCGAAGACCTCGTTTATTTTAGATGAGATGGGGGGAGAGGCCCTGACCACTGTCCTTATGTGCCCCCACAGCTCGTTAGAAGTAGGAGGAGAATCTCATCCTAACGTGAGCAAAGTTGAAGACCTCGTTCATTTTAGATGAGATGGAGGGAGAGGCCCTGACAACGGTCCTTATGTGTCCCCATAGCTCATTAGGAATAGGAGGAGAACCTCATCCTAACATGAGCAAAGTTGAAGGCCTCGTTCATTTTAGACGAGATGGGGGAGAGAAACCCTAACAACGGCCCTTATGTGCCCGCCCCCATAGCCGGTTAGGAATAAGAGGAGAACCTCATCCTAACGTGAGCAAAGTTGAAGGCCTCATTCATTTTAGATGAGATGGAGGAGAGACCCTGATAACAGCCCTAAATATGCCCCTATAGCCTATTAGAAATAGGAGGAGAACCTCATCCTAGCATGAGCAAAGGTCGGAACCCTTTAGACCAAAGACATAGAGAAGAAAGAAGCTCGATGGAGAATCCTTACACTGCTTTCTCACGATAATCTAACTACGTCAAAAGCGAAAGGAAGAACCTTATCCTAGTTTGCAAGAGAGATCCTAGCTCGACGTTCACAACGAGCTCAGCATCCGCAACAAGCAGCAAGCGTGGAAACTCAAGACCAAAATTCTCTCTCGAGCTTCAACTTCAACGTCAACCTCGACTAAAGATAAGATCTTCTCTGAGCTTCTATGTCAATAGGAGATAAGATCTCCTTCAACTTCAACTTCAACCTCGACTGGATATAAGATCTCCTCCGAGCTTCTACGTCAACAGGAGATAAGATCTCCTTCAACTTCAACTTCAACCTCGATTGGAGACAAAATCTCCTCCGAGCTTTTACTTCAACCTCGATTGGAGATAAGATCTCTCCTGAGCTTCAACCTGAATTAGTGCAGAGCCCGAAAGTGGACTTCGGTAGTCACCTTTTTTGTACTCCCTTCCTTCGAATTTCAAACTCGGGAGTAAGGGACTATTGTTGGGGATAAATCCCACTCCCATCGAAGTTTAGCCTGATGCTTAGCCTAACGCAGCCGATAATCATGGAAGAGCTCCAATTCAAAATTCTTCCTCTAGCGGTCGAACCCCTCAAGCAATCGAACTCCTTTGGGACTTCAGTCGAACTACTCTCAGACTTCTCCTTCAGTCGGATTCCTCCAGGAGTCGAACTCCTTCCAAACTTCTCCTTCAGTTGGACTCCTCCAGGAGCCGAATTACTTTCGAATTTCTTCTTTAGTCAGACTCCTCCAGGAGCCAAACTCTTTCTGAATTTCTCCTTCAGTCAAGTTCCTTCAGGAGCCGAACTCCTTATGAATTTCTTCTTCTATCAGACCCCTCTAGGAGCCGAACTCTTTTTGGACTTCTCCTTCAGTTGGATCCTCCAAGAGCCGAACTCCTTTCAGATTTCTCCTTCAGTCAAGTTCCTTCAGGAGTCGAACTCCATCCAAACTTTTTCTTCAGTCAAACTCCTTCAGAAGCCGAACTCCTTCCAGATTTCTTCTTCAATCAAGTTCCTCCAAGAGCCAAACTCCTTCCAAACTTCTCCTTCAGTCAAATTCTTCTAGGAGCCGAACTCCTTTCGAATTTCTCCTTTAGTCAAGTTCCATCAGGTGCCAAACTCCTTATGGATTTCTCCTTCAGTTGGGTTCCTCTAGGAGCCGAACTGCTTACGAATTTCTCCTTCAGTCAAACCCCTCCAGGAGTTGAACTCCTTTCGAACTTCTCCTTCAGTCAAACTCCTCTAGGAGCCGAACTCCTTCCAAATTTTTCCTTCAGTCAAGTTCCTCCAGGAGCCAAACTCCTTTCAGTCTTCTCCTTCAATCAGATTCTTCTAGGAGCCGAACTTCTTATGGATTTCTCCTTCAGTCGAATTTCTTTAGGAGCTGAACTCCTTTTTAATTTTTCCTTCAGTCAAGTTCCACCAGGAGCCAAACTCCTTATGAATTTCTTCTTCAGTCAAATTCCTTTAGAAACCAAACTGATTCAAGATTTCTTCTTCAGTCAAGTTTCTTCAGAAGTCGAACTCCATACGAATTTCTTCTTCAGTCGAATTTCTCTAGGAGCCGAACTCCTTTTGAACTTCTCCTTCAGTCGGACTCCTTCAGGAGCCAAACTCCTTTCAGATTTTTTCTTCAGTCAAGTTCTACTAGGAGCCAAACTTCTTATGGATTACTTCTTCAGTCAGATTCCTCCATGAGCTAAATTTCTTCTAAATTTTTTCTTCAGTCAAGTTCCTCTAGGGGCCAAACTCCATATAGATTTTTCCCTCAGTTGAATTCCTCTAGGAGTCAAACTCCTTCCAAACTTCTCCTTCAGTCGGATTCCTCCAATTGATTTCTTTTAGATTTTAGCTAGCATTCCTTCCGAATAATCCCCTCTAGCCATATTCTTTTTAGGCATTCAAACTCCTCTAAAATTGATGTATGTCAAAGCTCTTCACCAACCAATGCTTGCTTCCACTGAACTTCGATTATTAAATCTCAACGAATGGCCACATCATGGCAACGGACACCTCTCTCTATAACAAACTCTATGTGGCTCTAAGCAGCCCACTACTGGATGGTTATGACCGTCACTATCAGTCTGCTACAAGCTCTATCTATAAAAAGAGACCTTCCAGATACATTTTCTTTAAGCTCTCTTCTCCTTTCCGAAACTCTCCTAAATTATTATCTGAGCACTCTATTTCTATTGGCTAGAAGAGCTGACTTAATTATCAGAGGGTCCTACTGGGGCCACCACCATCGACTCTTGATGGAACTTTATTTTGTAGGTCATCGATGGTGACCTCTTCTACCTCAACTCCAGCTCGATCTGATGTCGATCAGATTTTGCACCAATAATAATTTAGGAGTTTATTTAAGAAAAATAGAACTTTTATGATGAAACAATCAAATTACTATTATTATTAGATAATTTATATACTAATTTTAATCATCTACTACTTAGATGATTAGCTTTAGGACATATTTTTCAACAACTCCCACTTAGACTAAAGCCAATCAGAATGATATCAAATATGTCCTATCTTCCACTTGAGTTCATAGAACTTCTTTGTTTCGAGGTCTTAGCAAATGGATCGATCAAGTTCTCCTTTTACATCGATCTTCTAAAGATTGACGTCACCTAGATCAAATATCTACGATGAAAATGATGCAGAATATGCTGGTCCTTCGGTTCTTTAGCCTAAGCTATGGCTCCAGTGCTATGATAGGACTGGACCATGGATGGAGGGTGCTACTCCCAATCTGCTAATGAACCTCAGTAACTACATAGCTTACATGGCAGCATCATATGCCATGATAACTCTACATCATTAACTGAATAGGCTAAAGTATCCTACTTGGAACCTTTCCAGCAGATTGCTCCTATAATTAGGATATCAGTCAACATTCTCTTATTGTCATCTTATTCTGACTGAAATCAAAACATCCATATATTTTAAGTCAGTACTTCCATATTTGAGTCACTGGACCTTAGTATTTTTCAAATACTTAGGGATTGTCTATACAATCCTCCAGTGGCTCTTACTTGGATCAGACTGGTATCTGCTTACTACCGCTAGTGAGTATACCATGTCTAATCTCGTACATGGATAAATAAGATGGCAGCTAAATCTTTATTCCTTGCAATGTTGGAATACGATTTTGGATTAAGAGAATTTCATCCTCAAACATCACAAGAAATAACACTATAAAACATTTTGCCCAATAATAAGTGCAAGGTTTGTCTTTGTTCATAACTAAGATATACATTCAAAATGTATATTCGAACTTTGAGATGATACTCAGATGGGCTTTATAGGTCCTTACCTTCCCGTCTGTGCTACTTTGATCCTATTAAAAATCTATTCACACCCAATGGATTTTATCCCTTCAGGTGATCAACTAATATCCATACACTATTGATTTTCATAGACTTCAATTTGGATCATCTGGCACCAAGCCACGTCTCAGAATCAGGCCACTGCACTATATCCTTATAGATGATCAGATCCTTATTGTTCTCATCGAGCTCAACATGATCGCCATTCCAAACCTGGACACTGAAGTATCTGTTCGGCTAACATGGTACTCTACCGAATCTTCTTAAAGGTGACACTTTAATGGGCTCCGAATTTGATCTAATCAAATCCGGTTCTATAGGTTTATCAGATAACATTGGTTCTTTTCTACCAGTCAAACTTTTACAAGTTTAATTTAATAGGCATCATTTCCTTCTCTAAGAAACTTCTTTCCAAAAGGAATGCCCTACTACTGATGAACATCTTAGGTTCTTTTGCATAGTAGAATTATTAACCCTTAAACACTTACTGGACTAGGATCCAAGTTTATCTATGTGCAAATATGCGATATAAGCTGATCAACTCCAACCCTATTATGGATTGAACTATGTCTAACAAAGTTTAATTTCTCCTCTTAAATACACTGTGTTTCAAAAAGAAATCCACAGAGAGAGAGAATCCTATTCTCTCCTAGATATGTCACAAACTCACTAGATAAGTATTTGTCTCCTCGATCTGATCGAAGAGTTTTAATACCTTATCCAGTTTATTTTTTTTTTTCATTATTGAATCATTTGAATATTTTAAATGATTTATCCTAGACGTACCCATGCCCAGATAGGTGGTCTATAATGAAATATTATTATCTTCCTTTGGCATTTAAGTTCAAGATCTACGTACATCACTATGTATGAGTCTTAGAACTTTATCGGCTCCTTCACCTTTTTCAATAAAAGGTTACTTTGTCATCTTTCCAAGAAGACAAGATTCATAGGCTATCAAAGATTCGCAATCATTGATTTTGAGGTTTTTTTCTCAAGCTAACCCATTTATCCTATTCTTGTCAATATGACTAAGCCTGTAATGCCAAACAGAGACATCCATGACATAATCTAACTAGGGTTTGTACATTCTACTTATCTATAGTCTTTGCAAGGAATTGCATAAGACCACTAGTATCTAATACCCAGGTAGTAGAATTACATACAAAGAAGTTTTATGGTGTTATCATATAACATCTTTAATAAGCAACTTTTGCTTCTTTCTCTTATTCAGCCTGTTGTGGTTAAGGAAAGCAAGACAAATCTTCTTCCTATGATCCTGTTTCAGATATTAGAAGTACTATACCTGATATGGATTAATCTTGGACTAATTATTTTGACTAGACTCAAAAATCTTAATACAAATCCATTCATACTACTGAACCAATATTCAACTTTCGATACTGATTATCGAAGTTGGATCCATTAGTCTTCATTGTCTAACAGTGATAGGAGCAATTAGGATTTAGTCTTAATAGAGAACAATGACCTATTGTATATGAATCATTTTAATCCTAAAGACTTAAACTTTAGTCTAAAGGTTCTTCCACTATTTTATTCAAACTGATAGCCTCTACCTCCAATTCGAGGAATTACTTTAATTCCCTAGTAGGTACTAGAATCCACATAGACTGCACATGAGCCGAACTTTGGTTGGCCCACCTATATACATCTAATGGTAGGTTCATAACCAATTATTTCTTCAAATAATTTTTAGTAATTTTAATTCTGCCCCAGGCCCTGATTAGTTGGCTTTGGCCCTCTTAGAAAAGAGTCCAGTTAGATCCAACCATTAACATGACCATGCTTGGCGCATCCAACCAATGAACGATCAGGCCCAACTTTGGTTGGCCAACCCAACCACCATTAGAGAGACACATCCAAGTCATCATATGATAGATGATAATTTCATTAGTCAACATGCACCAGGCCTTTGGGCCTCCAATGATTATTCAGTTAATGGACCCATTATCAAACACCTTAATGGGAGACTATGACTCCATTATCCCCATAACTTTATTATTTTAAGGACCTAATAATTTTAAAGAATTTAAATTATTAGTGATCTAAGGATAGAAAGGATATTGACCAATTTGCTCCCACTAACTTCACCAAGTTAAGTGAAGGAAAATCCTCATTTCTCGGACCAGGTTCATTTAGATCTGATCGGATCAAGAGATATATTTTAAAATTTTTTCTTTTTGATCCTAATCAAATTTGGAATGTTTTAGATCTGATCCTTATTATTCAAATAATAAAAATAAAATCTAATTAAATTAAATTTAATTTAATTTACCTTGATGTAGGATAATCCTATTACCCGTTGATGATCCTGTAAGCAGCGAAAGGTTCTGGATCTAGCCACGCAAGTGCCTGGCCTCTATCAATATCCACTCAGGCTGGATCTAGAGATTCTCTTCTTCTCTATCACATCTCCAAAAATCAGATCTGGATCTGATCTGGAGGATCTTCAAAATTCCTTTCGAAGATCAGTAGTTGTCCTTTGCAGCAGCGCAGCCTTCTAGCTTTCAATCGCCTTTCTCTCGTCTGGATTGCACCAACCAAGGTCCAAACCACTTTTGGACATGGAGAGGAGAGGGAGAAGGTGGGTTTGGCATGGAGGAAGAGGGAGAGGCAGCCTTGGGGCATGGGAATTTCAATTGCTCTTTGAGTTGGGCGCAGGGTCTTATTTATAGACTATCTGTGATCCAACTCCTCTTCTTCCCAACCAATCACAACCCTTTGTGAAATCAGATCTAAATCTGATTGGTGGGAATAGAGTCCCCTGGATTCCTCCTTAGAGGGCACCTAAGACCAGTCAAAGTTGGTTCTTAGGAGAACTCTAATTGGAATCCAAAAAGGAGATGGAGTCCCTATCCAACAGGGACTCCTAGGCGCCTCCAACTTGGGCACACGCCAAGGGTGGCGTGCGCCCTCCTCCTTGCCAGGTTCTGGCAGGGGGACAGGCCCCCACCAGCTCTCCAATAGGTGCATGACACATGGACAGAAGTCAAAGTGTCAATGGTCAATGTTTGACTAGTCAAAGGTCAACTTTTGATCAAAGTCAGAGGACGAGAAATGGCAGGTGACAAAAAATGGTAGGTAATATCTTATAAAATAAGATAACCTTTTCTGACTTGGACAAGCTCCAGTCAGACCAAGTGAAGGCCTCTGATTGAGCACAAACTCCTTTGGCTCAGTCAGGACAACTATTTATGATAGTAAAAGAAGAACGTTAGGTTCAATCGAGTGCTAGCACGATTTTCTTGAACCTAATTGAATCTCATTCAGATCAATTGAACTGGATCAGTTCAATTGATGATCACCAGATTCAAACCCTTGTTTGTGTGACCCAGTTAGGTTCAGTTCTGTATGGTAATGGGATATGTCATGATCTCTATCATCGACATCATCGAAACTCCTTTCGATGGATCAGAACTCTTCTGATTCGAACAGCTAGAATGATCGATCATCTAAATCATTCTAATTGCTCCCAAAATCCACCAGTGACACCTAGCAGTATATGGTGGCAACCCATCAGAGCTGAATGCGAACCTCTTGGTGCAGCTACCTGTGTGATTAAGTTCTTCTATCTTGAGCCCCGATCAGATTAGGGTTAAGGTGAACTCGTCAAACCCTAGTTTCTGTCATATGATGTAATCATTCGATTCAAGTCCGATGTGAAAATCTAAATAGAAACTCTTTCTATTATTTCACTCTGCCATGGCCATGGGCTTCTGGACTTGATTCTCATGATCATCATAGGGCTGCTCCTCTACCACCGAGGTAGATAGATTCCATCTTGATGCAATCCAGTTCCTACAATGAACATGCTATAGCCAACATACACCTCAGGGTTCCAATGGCTAGGAGATCCGAGTAATGGTGTAGTCAAACTATAACACCCTCAAGGTGAACTGCCGATGCACCTCAGGTCAAAGAACCAGACACACTACTGCAGCATCGAGTCAGTCATTGACGAGAAGGTAGACTTCCTAATGACTACTCGAGGTGGTCACGCTCAGTGCCCTCGTTCTCTAACGAGTACCTGTACTCTCGCTCCGGTGTCTCCACACCGTAGACTCAAGACTCATCTACTAAAGAGAAGCGATTGTACACCAACCTTCCGGATCAATCACCATCCTCGTGATGATCCTATGGTCGGAAGCATTTTATGAGTTAATAATGATTATTCATGTCTTAAATTTTCAACTCTTGAAAATATGAATTATCATTACCATTAACTCAAAGGATGTATCACAGACACTAAATACACATATGTGATAGAAAATAACCCATTTTATTGATTTTAGTCAAAATTATAATTTTGCCCCTAGAAGTGTATTACAAGTGTCAGCCAATTCTGGCTTCTAGGGCACATATATCTAACAATCTCCCACTTGTCCTAAAGCCAATTGGCTACAAGTCTAAGTCCCATCTTCTCAAGGTGGGCTTCGATCTTCTGCTGGCCCAACGGCTTTGTAAGTGGGTCTGCCACATTATCTGTGGAGTTGACTCTCTTGACCTCGACGTAACCCTTCTCGAGGTAATCGCGGATGAGGTGGTATCGCCGCTCAATGTGCTTGGATTTCTGGTGAGACCTCGGCTCCTTAGCAAGGGCTATGGCGCCATTGTTGTCGCAGTATAGAGGAATGGCATCTGATGGCATTACTCCAATTTCTGCAGCAAACTTCTTGTACCAGAATGCTTCCTTCGCAGCCTCTGATGCAGCGATATATTCTGCTTCCATGGTGGAATCTGCTATCACAGTTTGCTTGGAACTCTTCCAGCTGACAGCACCACCATTGCACACAAACAGACTCCCAGATGTCGACTTTCGATCATCTATATCGGACATGAAATCCGAGTCTGTGTATCCCTGGACTTCGAGTTCTCCATTACCAAAGACCAACATCATATCCTTAGTTCTTCTCAAGTACTTAAGGATACATTTCACAGAAGTCCAGTGTTCTTCACCTGGATTTGACTGATATCTGCTTGTGACACTCACAGCATGGGCTATATCAGGTCGTGTACATAGCATGGCATACATGAGGCTCCCTATTGCAGAAGCATAAGGGATCTTGCTCATGCATTCTATTTCCTCAGGTGTGCTAGGGCACATCTTCTTGGAAAGATGAATACCATGTCTGAAGGGTATTAATCCCCTCTTAGAGTTTTCCATACTAAACCTCTTTAGTACTTCCTCTATGTACATCTTCTGTGAAAGTCCTAGCATCCTATTCGGTCTATCCCTATAGACCTTAATTCCTAGAATAAAGGATGCTTCACCTAGGTCTTTCATGGAGAATTCCTTGGACAACCATAATTTGACTGATTGTCAACATGGGAATATCATTCCCAATAAGGAGGATGTCATCCACGTACAATACGAGGAAGACAACAGCGCTCCCACTGACCTTTTTGAAAACACATGGTTCCTCTTCATTTTTGATGAAACCAAACATTTTGATCACATCATTGAAATGAGTGTTCCAGCTCCGAGATGCTTGCTTAAGTCCATATATGGACCTTTGCAGCTTGCAAACCTTGTGATCAGTATCACTGGATGTGAAACCTAGCGGCTGTTCCATATAGATATCTTCCTCAAGATATCCATTTAAGAATGCCATTTTCACGTCCATTTGCCATATTTCATAATCGAAATAGGCTGCAACGGCAAGCAATGTGCGGATGGATTTTAGCATAGCCACTGGGGAAAAGGTATCCTGATAGTCAATGCCTTCGCGTTGACTATAACCTTTTGCCACTAGTCTAGCCTTGAATGTCTCCACATTCCCATCTGCACCAATCTTTCTCTTGAAGATCCATTTACACCCAATAGGTACTATACCTTCTGGTGGATCTACCAAGGTCCAGACTTGGTTTGAGTGCATCGAGTCAATTTCTGACTGCATTGCCTCTAGCCATTTCTCGGAGTCGATATCTGATATCGCCTCGTTGTAGGTTTTGGGATCATCACCATGAGCACCATTACCTACGAGGAACATTTTCTCTACTTCCTCTGAAATAATACCTAAGTATCTTTCAGGGGGATGGAAAACTCTTTTCCGATCTACGAGGTGGAGGAGGTAGTGTTCTTATTGGCTCAACCTGATTTGGTTCCAATTGGTCCTTAGCTCGTTGTACTTGTGAGACTTTCTCATCAAGCTTAATCTGCTTTCCAATGCCGCTATCTTGAATAAACTATTTTTCAAGAAAGATGGCATGTCGACTCACAATCACATTGTGGTCTTCTGGAATGTAGAAATAGTATCCTAATGACTCTTTAGGATATCCTATGAATCGAGCTCTGAAAGGACCTAAACTCTAACTTGTCCGCTTGTTGTCTTTTGACATGAGCCGGACAACCCCAAATTCTGAGATGACTCAGACTTGGTTTCTTACCGTGCCATATCTCATACGGTGTGGTAGGAACGGTTTTAGAGGGAACCCTATTCAGTAGATAAATTGAAGTTAACAATGAGTGTCCCCAAAGAAAATCAGGGAGGTCTGTGAAGCTCATCATGGATCGGAACCATATCCAATAGAGTCCGATTTCTCCATTCTGAAACCCCGTTGAGTTGAGGTGTTCCTGGTGGAGTCCATTGAGAGACTATGCCATTTTCCTTGAGATAGTCTAGGAATTTCGGCTAAGGTATTCACCTCCTCGATCTGATCGAAGAACCTTAATGGGTTTTTCAGTTTGTTTTTCTACTTCATGTCTGAATTCTTTGAACTTTTCAAAAGCTTCAGACTTGTGTCTCATAAGATACACATACCCATACCTAGACAGATCATCGGTAAAGGTAATGAAGTAGACAAAATTGCCTCTAGCCGGCACATCAAATGGGCCGCACACATCAGTATGTACTAGGGCAAGGAGATCTGTGGCCCTCTCCCCATGTCCTAACAAAAGGGAGTTTAGTCATTTTGCCTTGAAGACAAGATTCACAAGTTGGATATGACTCGAAAGTCAATGGACTCAATAGCCCATTTTTCTCCAATTTGTTGATCCTATCTTCTGCTATATGACCTAATCTCAGGTGCCATAGATATCTATCGTTTGGACTATCCCTAGGTCGTTGGCATTCACGTTTTGCTCGATAGTTAGAATAGGTACATCAATATGTAGCTGATAAAGACCATTAATAAGGAAAACCATTTGCAATTTTATTTCTTTCATAAAGAATGTTACAATGGTCCTTAAAGAAGGTAATCACATAGCCTTCTAGTGCTAAGCATGAAACAGAAATCAAATTCCTGCTAGCTGCAGGCACATAATAACAGTCTTTCAAAACTAAGTCTAAACCAGATGGTAATCGAAGAGGGTATGTTCCCACGGCTACTGCAGCAACTCTTGCTCCATTACCGATGCGTAGGATCATGTCTCCATCCCTCAGCCTCCTGCTATCCTCAAGACCCTGCATGGAAGTGCACAGATGAGCACTAGAACCAGAGTCAAGCACCCAACTGGATGCAGAAGAAACCGTAAGGTTAGACTCAATAACGAGCATACCTCCAGAAGGACCTTCCTTCTTGTTCTTCAGGGTGGCCAGGTAAGTAGGGCAGTTCCGCTTCCAATGGCCGTCGCTGTTGCAATGGAAACACTTTCCTTTGACATCGGCCTTTTTCTTCGGCTCTGCCTTCTTCTTCTTTGCTCCTTCCACCTTCTTGCTTTTTCACAGACTTCTTTTTCTTTCCATAAGACTTTCTTTTGGAAGAAGTCCGTTCCATAGCAAGAACTGAGCCTTTAGAACCTTTCATAGAAAGCTCAGCGGTGAACCAGCATATTCATTAATTCGGCCAAGGAATTTTGAAGTTTATGCATGTGGTAATTCATGATGAATTGCCCATATGCATCAGTCAAGGATTGCAGAATAATATCATTCTGCAGATCCAAGTCTAACTTCACACCGAGCTTCTCAAGCTCTTCCATGTCCTTGATCATCATCAGACAGTGATCTTGGACTGACTGCCCATCACGCATCTTAGCCTTAAAAAGTCATTTCGTGACTTGATACTTTGGCTGCGCGACTCTGTTCACCAAACATCTCCTGCAGGTGAGCCAACATTTGGCGAGCAGTCCCGATATCTTCATGTTGGCGCTGGAGCTCATCAGACATCGAGCCCAACATGTAATATCTGGCCTTATTATCTTCGTCTATCCATTTTTCCAGAGACGCTCTCTGTTCAGTGGATGGACGGGCTGGTAAGGTGGGAGGGTCCTGGTCCAATACATGGGTTAACTTCTCAGAACCCAAAATATTTTATAGTTTCCTGAGCCAATCTTTATAATTGGGTCCGGTCAGTCTATGTGTGTCCAGGATACGTGCCAATGGGTTGGACGCAGACATTTTTCTGTAGAGAGTCAAAGATTCTAGTTAGATACTGTAATTATGACTTGACCAATTTATTTAGGAATTTTATTTTTAAATAAATTAGCTCCCACTATTTTCTCGGATCCCTACACTCCCTCTGTAGAGATGCAAAAATCTCCATGATTAATGATTTCTAGTGGGTGGTGCGGTCTCACCAACTGACTCATCACCTCACCTAACAGTTATTGGTGATGGGTTAGCCAATGAGTGAACAACTCTTGTTCAATGATTCTCTAATCATGGTGCACCCAAACTTGGTCTCTAATTCATGAATCTCACCGTATCCGGAAATATTGATCCACTCCTTAGTTAAGTCAGACCCACCATTTGCATAGACTGGATTCCTAATTGAGTCTCTCACCGTATCCAAAATATTGAGCCCAACTCATCCTCCAGCCCATAGCATCCAATGCCTAATAGACATGGTTGCATCTTTCCGGTGCAACTGAGCCACTGTATCCAGCCGAGAACAATCAACCCCGGGAAGGGCCCGCACATCTACAATGGTGGAAGACCTCAGACTTAATCTTTTCTTAGGGAGAATTGATTCAGGTCTCATTAAACTAGACTTGTCATAGTCATAACAATTATGACTAACCTAGTGGCATGGGTTAGCTCGGATTATTGACCACCTCAGATCAGAACTGTGTCAACAGATATGGCCAGGTAAGTGAGACCGGTGGAAGGAATATGCCATTAACTCGTACAAGAATGCATTCAGGTCGAGTAGCTTCCAATTAAAAATCAGTCGGTCGTATGTGCCAAACTTACCTTAGACACCAAATTATTGAGTCCAGAACCAATTGGGTTAGCCTACAATCCAGACTCTAACCTCTGAGCCTAATTAGGTCTTGCTTGATCGTGACTCGATCTTGACCCAGACTTAATCCTATTAGGCTGGTCAATTTAAGCATTGTTGATCCCATCTAACCAACTCTTGATTCGGTTTGATCAACCGCTTAGACCTAATTGAGCTACCCAAGCCCGAACCCAGTATTATGAATATGTCTTAGATCTAAAATTCTCAATTTTAGACCTAATTAATATTTCATAATCTTAATTTTTAATTAAGTAGGGTTCATAAACAAAATATGCACAATAAATCCTAGGGTTTCAGGATCTAGGGTTTTGCAGAAAGTAAGTTTTGGGTTTCTGATTAAGGACGAACGTGCAGCACCCCTACACATCATAAGAACACCCCATCGGATGGGAGGAGAGGGCCTTTAAACCCTTCTTCATTCTTATGACCGGACGGCCAAGAGGAACGCCTTAATCAGGAACATGCAATACTACAAAATAGTTTTAGATCTATATCATATATCTCATATACAAATTAGATCTAATCATGGCATATTTTGCATACATCTCATGTATCGAATCATGCATATTTTTAGATCTAAATTATCTCATAATAATCTAAAAAATTAGATTTAAATTGATCTAATCAAAATAAATTCTAATCTAGATAATTATGTAGAACTATTCTACAACTAGTCTAGACATGCATCAATCATATCTCATATGATGTTTAAAATTAAATAATTTTTATTTACTATTTTTTAGATGTTATTATAACCATTATAATATCAAAAAATAGTAAATAAATAGATCTAAAATATGATTTAATCAAATTAAATTAAAACATGCAAGACTATTCTATAGAACTATTCTATTTTAGAACTAGTCATGCATATTTTCTAATCTTAGATCCAAATCATTTAATTTTAATTTTTTCTGAATTTTAGATCTGATCACATCTCATGTGACATCTAAAATCATTTATTTTTTAATTAAAATAAATTTAAAATAATCGAAATAAGCTGCAATGGGAGCAATGTGCGAATGGATTTTAGCATAGCCACTGGGGAAAAAGGTATCCTGATAGTCAATGCCTTCACGTTGACTATAACCTTTTGCCACTAGTCTAGCCTTGAATATCTCCACATTCCCATATGCACCAATCTTTCTCTTGAAGATCTATTTATACCCAATAGGTACTACACCTTCTAGTGGATCTACTAAGGTCCAGACTTGGTTTGAGTGGATTGAATCAATTTCTGACTCCACTGTCTCTAACCATTTCTCGGAGTCGATATCTGATATCGCCTCATTGTAGGTTTTGGGATTATCACCATGAGCACCATTACCTATGAGGAATATTTTCTCTACTTTCTCTGAAATAATACCTAAGTATCTTTCAGGGGACGGAAATCTTTCGATCTACGAGTGGAGGAGGTAGTAGCCTTATTGCTCAACCTGATTTGGTTCCAATTGGGTCTTAGCTTCTTGTACTTGTGAGACTTCTCATCAAAGCTTAATCTACTTCCAATGCCGCATCTTGAATAAAACTATTTTCAAAAAAGATAGCATGTTGACTCACAATCACATTGTGGTCTTCTGAAATTATAGAAATAATCCTAATGACTCTTTAGGATAACTAATGAATCGAGCTCTGAAGGACCTAAACTCTAACTTGTCCGCTTATTATCTTTGACAATGAGCGGACAACCCAAATTTTTGAGATGACTCAGACTTTGGTTCTTACCAGTGCCATATCTCATAGTGTGGTAGGAACGGTCTTACAGGAACCCTATTTAGTAGATAAATTGAAAGTTAATAAGAATGTCCCCAAAGAGAATCAGGGGGTCTGTGAAGCTCATCATGGATCGGACCATATCAATAGAGTCTAATTTCTTCTTCTGAAACCCGTTGAGTTGAGGTGTTCCTGATGGAGTCCATTGAGAGACATATGCCATTTTCCTTGAGATAGTCTAGGAAGTTTCGGCTAAGATATTCACCTCCTCGATCTGATCGAAGAATCTTAATGGGTTTTCCAGTTTGCTTTTCTACTTCATGTCTGAATTCTTTGAACTTTTTGAAAGCTTCAGACTTGTGTCTCATAAGATACACATACCGATACCTAGATAGATCACCGTAAAGGTAATGAAGTAGATAAAATTACCTCTAATCGGCACATCAAATGGGCTGCACACTTCAGTATGTACTAGGGCAAGGAGATCTGTGGCCCTCTCCCAATGTCCTACAAAAGAAAGTTTGGTCATTTTGCCTTGGAGACAAGATTCACAAGTTGGATATGACTCGGAAGTCAATGGACTCAATAGCCCATTTTTCTTCCATTTGTTGATCCTATCTTTGCTATTGACCTAATCTTAGGTGCATAGAATATCTATCATTTGGGACTATCCCTAGGTCATTTGCATTCGCTTCATTGTGATAGTTTAAAATTAGGTACATCAATATGTAGCTGATAAAGAATCATAAAGGAAATATCATTTGCAATTTTATTTCTTCCATAAAGAATTGTTACAATGGTCCTAAAGAAGGTAATCACATGCCTTTAGTGTCTAAGCATGAAATAGAATCAATCCTGCTAGCTGGCAGGCCACATATAACAGTCTTCAAAATAAGGTCTAACTAGATGGTAATCGAAGAGGTATGTTCCCACCCTCCACTTATAGCACTCTGCTCCATTACTGACGACATAGGATCATGTCTCCATCCCTCAGCCTCCTACTATCCTCAAGACCTACATGGAAGTGCATAGATGAGCACTAGAACCAGAGTCAAGCACCAACTGGATGTAGAAGAAACCGTAAGGTCGACTAATAACGAGCCATAGCTCCAGAAGGACCTTCCGCTTCTTATTATCTCAGGGTGGGCCAAGTAATTAGGACAGTTTTTGCTTTTCAGTGGCTATCGCTTTAGCAATGGAAACACTTTCTTTTACTTTGGCAGGCGGCTTTTATCTTCGGCTCTGCCTTCTTCTTCTTTGCTCCTTCCACCTTCTACTTTTTCACAGACTTCTTTTTCTTTTCAAAAGTGAAGGCCTCTGATTGAGCACAAACTCCTTTGGCTCAGTCAGGACAACTTATTTATGATAGTAAAAGAAGAACGTTAGGTTCAATCGAGTGCTAGCACGATTTTCCTTGAACCTAATTGAATCTCATTCAGATCAATTGAACTAGATCAGTTCAATTGATGATCACCAGATTCAAACCCTTGTTTGTGTGACCCAGTTAGGTTCAGTTCTGTATGGTAATGGGATATGTCATGATCTCTATCATCGACATCATCGAAACTCCTTTCGATGGATCAGAACTCTTCTGATTCGAACAGCTAGAATGATCGATCATCTAAATCATTCTAATTGCTCCCAAAATCCACCAGTGACACCTAGCAGTATATGGTGGCAACCCATCAGAGCTGAATGCGAACCTCTTGGTGCAGCTACCTGTGTGATTAAGTTCTTCTATCTTGAGCCCCGATCAGATTAGGGTTAAGGTGAACTCGTCAAACCCTAGTCTCTGTCATATGATGTAATCATTCGATTCGAGTCCAATGTGAAAATCTAAATAGAAACTCTTTCTATTATTTCACTCTACCATGGCCATGGACTTCTGGACTTGATTCTCATGATCATCATAGGGCTGCTCCTCTACCACCGAGGTAGATAGATTCCATCTTGATGCAATCCAGTTCCTACAATGAACATGCTATAGCCAACATACACCTCAGGGTTCCATATGGCTAGGAGACCGAGTAATGGTGTAGTCAAACTATAACACCCTCAAGGTGAACTGCCGATGCATCTCAGGTCAAAGAACCAGACACACTACTGCAGCATCGAGTCAGTCATTGACGAGAAGGTAGACTCCCTAATGACTACTCGAGGTGGTCACGCTCAGTGCCCTCGTTCTCTAACGAGTACCTGTACTCTCGCTCCGGTGTCTCCACACCGTAGACTCAAGACTCATCTACTAAAGAGAAGCGATTGTACACCAACCTTCCGGATCAATCACCATCCTCGTGATGATCCTATGGTCGGGAGCATTTTATGAGTTAATAATGATTATTCATGTCTTAAATTTTCAACTCTTGAAAATATGAATTATCATTACCATTAACTCAAAGGATGTATCACAGACACTAAATACACATATGTGATAGAAAATAACCCATTTTATTAATTATAGTCAAAATTATAATTTTGCCCCTAGAAGTGTATTACAAGTGTCAGCCAATTCTGGCTTCTAGGGCACATATATCTAACAATCTCCCACTTGTCCTAAAGCCAATTGGCTACAAGTCTAAGTCCCATCTTCTCAAGGTGGGCTTCGATCTTCTGCTGGCCCAACGGCTTTGTAAGTGGGTCTGCCACATTATCTGTGGAGTTGACTCTCTTGACCTCAACGTAACCCTTTCTCGAAGGTAATCGCGGATGAGATGGTATCGCCGCTCAATGTGCTTGGATTTCTGGTGAGACCTCGGCTCCTTAGCAAGGGCTATGGCGCCATTGTTGTCGCAGTATAGAGGAATGGCATCTGATGGCATTACTCCAATTTCTGCAGCAAACTTCTTGTACCAGAATGCTTCCTTCGCAGCCTCTGATGCAGCGATATATTCTGCTTCCATGGTGGAATCTGCTATCACAGTTTGCTTGGAACTCTTCCAGCTGACAGCACCACCATTGCACACAAACAGACTCCCAGATGTCGACTTTCGATCATCTATATCGGACATGAAATCCGAGTCTGTGTATCCCTGGACTTGGAGTTCTCCGTTACCAAAGACCAACATCATATCCTTAGTTCTTCTCAAGTACTTAAGGATACATTTCACAGAAGTCCAGTGTTCTTCACCTGGATTTGACTGATATCTGCTTGTGACACTCACAGCATGGGCTATATCAGGTCGTGTACATAGCATGGCATACATGAGGCTCCCTATTGCAGAAGCATAAGGGATCTTGCTCATGCGTTCTATTTCCTCAGGTGTGCTGGGGCACATCTTCTTGGAAAGATGAATACCATGTCTGAAGGGTATTAATCCCCTCTTAGAGTTTTCCATACTAAACCTCTTTAGTACTTCCTCTATGTACATCTTCTGTGAAAGTCCTAGCATCCTATTCGGTCTATCCCTATAGACCTTAATTCCTAGAATAAAGGATGCTTCACCTAGGTCTTTCATGGAGAATTCCTTGGACAACCATAATTTGACTGATTGTCAACATGGGAATATCATTCCCAATAAGGAGGATGTCATCCACGTACAATACGAGGAAGACAACAGCGCTCCCACTGACCTTTTTGAAAACACATGGTTCCTCTTCATTTTTGATGAAACCAAACTTTTTGATCACATCATTGAAACGAGTGTTCCAGCTCCGAGATGCTTGCTTAAGTCCATATATGGACCTTTGCAGCTTGCAAACCTTGTGATCAGTATCACTGGATGTGAAACCTAGCGGCTGTTCCATATAGATATCTTCCTCAAGATATCCATTTAAGGAATGCCGTTTTCACGTCCATTTGCCATATTTCATAATCGAAATAGGCTGCAACGGCAAGCAATGTGCGGATGGATTTTAGCATAGCCACTGGGGAAAAGGTATCCTGATAGTCAATGCCTTCGCGTTGACTATAACCTTTTGCCACTAGTCTAGCCTTGAATGTCTCCACATTCCCATCTGCACCAATCTTTCTCTTGAAGATCCATTTACACCCAATAGGTACTATACCTTCTGGTGGATCTACCAAGGTCCAGACTTGGTTTGAGTGCATCGAGTCAATTTCTGACTGCATTGCCTCTAAGCCATTTCTCGGAGTCGATATCTGATATCGCCTCGTTGTAGGTTTTGGGATCATCACCATGAGCACCATTACCTATGAGGAACATTTTCCTCTACTTCCTCTGAAATAATACCTAAGTATCTTTCAGGGGGACGGAAAACTCTTTCCGATCTACGAGGTGGAGGAGGTAGTGTTCTTTATTGGCTCAACCTGATTTGGTTCCAATTGGTCCTTAGCTCGTTGTACTTGTGAGACTTTCTCATCAAGCTTAATCTGCTTTCCAATGCCGCTATCTTGAATAAACTATTTTTCAAGAAAGATGGCATGTCGACTCACAATCACATTGTGGTCTTCTGGAATGTAGAAATAGTATCCTAATGACTCTTTAGGATATCCTATGAATCGAGCTCTAAAGGACCTAAACTCTAACTTGTCCGCTTGTTGTCTTTTGACATGAGCCGGACAACCCCAAATTCTGAGATGACTCAGACTTGGTTTCTTACCGTGCCATATCTCATACGGTGTGGTAGGAACGGTTTTAGAGGGAACCCTATTCAGTAGATAAATTGAAGTTAATAATGAATGTCCCCAAAGAAAATCAGGGAGGTCTGTGAAGCTCATCATGGATCGAACCATATCCAATAGAGTCCGATTTCTCCGTTCTGAAACCCCGTTGAGTTGAGGTGTTCCTGGTGGAGTCCATTGAGAGACTATGCCATTTTCCTTGAAGATAGTCTAGGAATTCCCGGCTAAGGTATTCACCTCCTCGATCTGATCGAAGAACCTTAATGGGTTTTCCAGTTTGTTTTTCTACTTCATGTCTGAATTCTTTGAACTTTTCAAAAGCTTCAGACTTGTGTCTCATAAGATACACATACCCATACCTAGACAGATCATCGGTAAAGGTAATGAAGTAGACAAAATTGCCTCTAGCCGGCACATCAAATGGGCCGCACACATCAGTATGTACTAGGGCAAGGAGATCTGTGGCCCTCTCCCCATGTCCAACAAAAGGGAGTTTAGTCATTTTGCCTTGAAGACAAGATTCACAAGTTGGATATGACTCGGAAAGTCAATGGACTCAATAGCCCATTTTTCTCCAATTTGTTGATCCTATCTTCTGCTATATGACCTAATCTCAGGTGCCATAGATATCTATCGTTTGGACTATCCCTAGGTCGTTTGGCATTCACGTTTTGCTCGATAGTTAGAATAGGTACATCAATATGTAGCTGATAAAGACCATTAATAAGGAAACCATTTGCAATTTTATTTCTTTCATAAAGAATGTTACAATGGTCCTTAAAGAAGGTAATCACATAGCCTTCTTGTGCTAAGCATGAAACAGAAATCAAATTCCTGCTAGCTGCAGGCACATAATAACAGTCTTTCAAAACTAAGTCTAAACCAGATGGTAATCGAAGAGGGTATGTTCCCACGGCTACTGCAGCAACTCTTGCTCCATTACCGATGCGTAGGATCATGTCTCCATCCCTCAGCCTCCTGCTATCCTCAAGACCCTGCATGGAAGTGCACAGATGAGCACTAGAACCAGAGTCAAGCACCCAACTGGATGCAGAAGAAACCGTAAGGTTAGACTCAATAACGAGCATACCTCCAGAAGGACCTTCCTTCTTGTTCTTCAGGGTGGCCAGGTAAGTAGGGCAGTTCCGCTTCCAATGGCCGTCGCTGTTGCAATGGAAACACTTTCCTTTGCATCGGCCTTTTTCTTCGGCTTCTGCCTTCTTCTTCTTTGATCCTTCCACCTTTTGCTTTTTCACAGACTTCTTTTTCTTTCCATAAGACTTTCTTTTGGAAGAAGTCCGTTCCATAGCAAGAACTGAGCCTTTAGAACCTTTCATAGAAAGCTCAGCGGTAACCAGCATATTCATTAATTCGGCCAAGGAATTTTGAAGTTTATGCATGTGGTAATTCATGATGAATTGCCCATATGCATCAGTCAAGGATTGCAGAATAATATCATTCTGCAGATCCAAGTCTAACTTCACACCGAGCTTCTCAAGCTCTTCCATGTCCTTGATCATTGTCAGACAGTGATCTTGGACTGACTGCCCATCACGCATCTTAGCCTTAAAAAGTCATTTCGTGACTTGATATTTGGCTGCGCGACTCTGTTCACCAAACATCTCCTGCAGGTGAGCCAACATTTGGCGAGCAGTCCCGATATCTTCATGTTGGCGCTGGAGCTCATCAGACATCGAGCCCAACATGTAATATCTGGCCTTATTATCTTCGTCTATCCATTTTTCCAGAGACGCTCTCTGTTCAGTGGATGGACGGGCTGGTAAGGTGGGAGGGTCCTGGTCCAATAACATGGGTTAACTTCTCAGAACCCAAAATAATTTTGTAGTTTCCTGAGCCAATCTTTATAATTGGGTCCAGTCAGTCTATGTGTGTCCAGGATACGTGCCAATGGGTTGGACGCAGACATTTTTCCTGTAGAGAGTCAAAGATTCTAGTTAGATACTGTAATTATTGACTTGACCAATTTGTTTAGGAATTTTATTTTTAAACAAATTAGCTCCCACTATTTTCTCGGATCCCTACACTCCCTCTGTAGAGATGCAAAAATCTCCATGATTAATGATTTCTAGTGGGTGGTGCGGTCTCACCAACTGACTCATCACCTCACCTAACAGTTATTGGTGATGGGTTAGCCAATGAGTGAACAACTCTTGTTCAATGATTCTCTAATCATGGTGCACCCAAACTTGGTCTCTAATTCATGAATCTCACCGTATCCGGAAATATTGATCCACTCCTTAGTTAAGTCAGACCCACCATTTGCATAGACTGGGTTCCTAATTGAGTCTCTCACCGTATCCAAAATATTGAGCCCAACTCATCCTCCAGCCCATAGCATCCAATGCCTAATAGACATGGTTGCATCTTTCCGGTGCAACTGAGCCACTGTATCCAGCCGAGAACAATCAACCCCGGGAAGGGCCCGCACATCTACAATGGTGGAAGACCTCAGACTTAATCTTTTCTTAGGGAGAATTGATTCAGGTCTCATTAAACTAGACTTGTCATAGTCATAACAATTATGACTAACCTAGTGGCATGGGTTAGCTCGGATTATTGACCACCTCAGATCAGAACTGTGTCAACAGATATGGCCAGGTAAGTGAGACCGGTGGAAGGAATATGCCATTAACTCGTACAAGAATGCATTCAGGTCGAGTAGCTTCCAATTAAAAATCAGTCGGTCGTATGTGCCAAACTTACCTTAGACACCAAATTGTTGAGTCCAGAACCAATTGGGTTAGCCTACAATCCAGACTCTAACCTCTGAGCCTAATTAGGTCTTGCTTGATCGTGACTCGATCTTGACCCAGACTTAATCCTATTAGGCTGGTCAATTTAAGCATTGTTGATCCCATCTAACCAACTCTTGATTCGGTTTGATCAACCGCTTAGACCTAATTGAGCTACCCAAGCCCGAACCCAGTATTATGAATATGTCTTAGATCTGAAAATTCTCAATTTTAGACCTAATTAATATTCCATAATCTTAATTTTTAATTAAGTAGGGTTCATAAACAAAATATGCACAATAAATCCTAGGGTTTCAGGATCTAGGGTTTTGCAGAAAGTAAGTTTTGGGTTTCTGATTAAGGACGAACACGCAGCACCCCTACACATCATAAGAACACCCCATCGAATGGAAGAGAGGGCCTTTAAACCCTTCTTCATTCTTATGACCGGACGGCCAAGAGGAACGCCTTAATCAGGAACATGTAATACTACAAAACAGTTTTAGATCTATATCATATATCTCATATACAAATTAGATCTAATCATGGCATATTTTGCATACATCTCATGTATCGAATCATGCATATTTTTAGATCTAAATTATCTCATAATAATCTAAAAAATTAGATTTAAATTGATCTAATCAAAATAAATTCTAATCTAGACAATTATGTAGAACTATTCTACAACTAGTCTAGACATGCATCAATCATATCTCATATGATGTTTAAAATTAAATAATTTTTATTTGCTATTTTTTAGATGTTATTATAACCATTATAATATCAAAAAATAGTAAATAAATAGATCTAAAATATGATTTAATCAAATTAAATTGAAAACATGCAAGACTATTCTATAGAACTATTCTATTTTAGAACTAGTCATGCATATTTTCTAATCTTAGATCCAAATCATTTAATTTTAATTTTTTCTGATTTCAGATCTGATCACATCTCATGTGACATCTAAAATCACTTTATTTTCTAATTAAAATAAATTTAAAATTAGATCTAAATACTTTTAGAACCTTGGCTCTGATACCAGTTGAAGGGAAAATCCTGATTTTTCGGACCAGGTTCGTTCAGATCTGATCAGATCAAGAGATATATTTCAAAATTTTTTTCTTTGATCTATATCAGATCTAGGATATTTTAGATCTGATTTTTATTATTTTAATAATAAAAATAAAATAAGATAAATTAAATCAAATTTAATTTACCTTAATGTAGGGTAATCCTATTACCCGTTGATGATCCTGTAAGCAGCGGAAGGTTCTGGATCTAGCCACGCAAGTGCCTGGCCTCTACCGGTATCCACTCAGGCTTGGATCTGGAGATCCTCTTCTTCTCTATCATATCTCCAAAAATTAGATCTGGATCTGATCTGGAGGATCTTCAAAACTCCTTTTGAAGATCAGCAGTCGTCCTTTGCAGCAGTGCAGCCTTCTAGCTTTCAGTCGCCTTTCTCTTGATCTGGATTGCACCAACCAAGGTCCAAAACTCTTTTGGACGTGGAGAGGAGAGGGAGAAGGTGGGTTTGGCATGGAGGAAGGAGGGGAGAGGCAGCCTTGGGGCATGGGAATTTTCAATTGCTTCTTTGAGTTGGGCGCAGGGTCTTATTTATAGACTATCTGTGATCCAACTCCTCTTCTTCCCAACCAATCACAACCCTTTGTGAAATCAGATCTAAATCTGATTGGTGGGAATAGAGTCCCCTGGATTCCTCCTTAGAGGGTGCCTAAGACCAGTCAAAGTTGGTTCTTAGGAGAACTCTAATTGGAATCCAAAAAGGAGATGGAGTCCCTTGTCCAACAAGGGACTCCTGGGCGCCTCCAACTTGGGCACACGCCAAGGGTGGCGTGCGCCCTCCTCCTTGCCAGGTTCTGGCAGGGGGACAGGCCCCCACCAGCTCTCCAATAGGTGCATGACACATGGACAGAAAGTCAAAGTGTCAATGGTCAACGTTTGACCAGTCAAAGGTCAACTTTTGACCAAAGTCAAAGGAACGAAGAAATGGTAGGTGACCAAAAATGGCAGGTAATGTCTTACAAAATAAGACAACCTTTTCTGACTTGGACAACCTCCAGTCAGACCATAGTGAAGGCCTCTGATTGAGCACAAACTCCTTTGGCTCAGTCAGGACAACTTATTTATGATAGTAAAAGAAGAACGTTAGGTTCAATCGAGTGCTAGCACGATTTTCCTTGAACCTAATTGAATCTCATTCAGATCAATTGAACTGGATCAGTTCAATTGATGATCACCAGATTCAAACCCTTGTTTGTGTGACCCAGTTAGGTTCAGTTCTGTATGGTAATGGGATATGTCATGATCTCTATCATCGACATCATCGAAACTCCTTTCGATGGATCAGAACTCTTCTGATTCGAACAGCTAGAATGATCGATCATCTAAATCATTCTAATTGCTCCCAAAATCCACCAGTGACACCTAGCAGTATATGGTGGCAACCCATCAGAGCTGAATGCGAACCTCTTGGTGCAGCTACCTGTGTGATTAAGTTCTTCTATCTTGAGCCCCGATCAGATTAGGGTTAAGGTGAACTCGTCAAACCCTAGTTTCTGTCATATGATGTAATCATTCGATTCAAGTCCAATGTGAAAATCTAAATAGAAACTCTTTCTATTATTTCACTCTACCATGGCCATGGACTTCTGGACTTGATTCTCATGATCATCATAGGGCTGCTCCTCTACCACCGAGGTAGATAGATTCCATCTTGATGCTATCCAGTTCCTACAATGAACATGCTATAGCCAACATACACCTCAGGGTTCCATATGGCTAGGAGACCGAGTAATGGTGTAGTCAAACTATAACACCCTCAAGGTGAACTATCGATGCATCTCAGGTCAAAGAACCAGACACACTACTGCAGCATCGAGTCAGTCATTGACGAGAAGGTAGACTCCCTAATGACTACTCGAGGTGGTCACGCTCAGTGCCCTCGTTCTCTAACGAGTACCTATACTCTCGCTCCGGTGTCTCCACACCGTAGACTCAAGACTCATCTACTAAAGAGAAGTGATTGTACACCAACCTTCTGGATCAATCACCATCCTCATGATGATCCTATGGTCGGGAGCATTTTATGAGTTAATAATGATTATTCATGTCTTAAATTTTCAACTCTTGAAAATATGAATTATCATTACCATTAACTCAAAGGATGTATCACAGACACTAAATACACATATGTGATAGAAAATAACCCATTTTATTGATTTTAGTCAAAATTATAATTTTGCCCTTAGAAGTGTATTACAAGTGTCAGCCAATTCTGGCTTCTAGGACACATATATCTAACATCAAGTCCTCCCACTGACTTTGCAAGTCACTGATGAGGATTAGGATCAATTACGGTTCATAGGCACCTAAATCAGTCTCACTGAATAAAATTAATCTCATAGATTTTCTGTGACATGGGTTAGCATGAATCAATAAGCAACCTAATCAAAAACTTGATTAACCATATTGGCTAGATAAGTGAGATCGATGGAAGAGCCTACCAAGGCTTACCTTAGACACCATCAGAAATGGTCAGATAAGCAAGCTGCCAATTAAAAACCATCGATCTGGGATGCCAGACTTACCTTAGATACCAATTGATTTATTAATTTTGATTTGGTCCGCCTAAAGACTAGGGCTCGATCACTGAGCCACGATCAAAATTAATTTGTTAGATGTATGGACTTTGATCAACTACAACTATTGAAGTGATCTATAGAAATGACCTAATCCTAATTAACTATTAATTAAGTTTGATCAATTTCTTAACTATGTCCATATTTAATCTAACCCTAGGTCTAACCCAGTTAAGGACCTGATCAAAGCTGACCCATTTTTCTTTAACCAATGTTTTATGAAATTATCTTAGGATCTTCAAATTACAAACCTAGATCCTAAACAATCACTTAATTCTCAATTAAGTTCAAGCCTTATGGGTTTAGGTTATGGAATCTCAGAACTAGTTTTTGATTTTATTGTTTGAAATATTTTCAAATTATATTGAATCATATTCAGTATATAGTTTTAGATCTGATTTGTTTCATTGTTTAGAACATGTCCTAGGGTTTCAAATCTAGGGTTTTGTAGAAAATAAGTTTATGATTCAATTTTTATAAAATAAATATGTCATACATATACATTATAGATTCAAAATAAAAATTATATATCAACATATGCAATAAGAGGATTAGATCTAAACATAAAATACATCATATGGATTAGATCATAAACTATTTAAAATTAGATTTAAAATATAAAAATAAATCATAAATTACTTTAGATCTCATCTAATATATTTATAATTTAAGTTTCTTGGATCAGTACAAACTAGAACAATCTTTCCATCGTCAGGGATAAACCTTACAGCAGGACAACCTTATAATAGTATGTGCAATCCTAATAGTATTTAGATCTAATCTAAATGATCTAAAATAGATCTAATATATATTAAATTTTATATTTAAATAAAAAAATTAAATCATAAATTTTCTTAGATCTAATCTAAATAATTCATGATTTTGATTTAGATCAGCACATACTTGGATAACCTTTTCATTGTAAGGGGTTAATCTTATAACAAGACAATCTTATGGTAGTATGTGCAATCTTTAATTAACTTTAATTTTTAGATTTAATCTAAAGCATACATTAACATATTATAATAGAATCTAGATGCTTTGATACCACTGATAGAAAACATGCATTATTTCATGTATAGATTTTAAAACTTTTTCGAAATGTAGAGCAGCGGAAGATATAGATTAAACTATTTAATCTACAACATGCATGTAATCAAATTACAAAATCCTACATCAAATATCTGTAACATGTTATGATATAAATATAAATTTAAAATTAAATTAATCATAAGTGGTATTGATCATATCAATACCTAGATCTAGAACAATTCTAGATCTAATCCTAGATCACATCTAGGTCACCAAGAGATCTGATCTCTTACCTTTGCATGAATCGAGAACTCCATGATTGATTTTATTGTTGCCTCTAAAGCTGCACAAGCATTCAGCTTTGATAGATGATCCATATGAACCTACAATACAGATCCGAGGTTCATCGAACGAAGATCTGCTCGAAGTGCTAGCTTCTCGCGAATCCCTCCTGATGGTTAATCAAATACATGTTCTTTGGATCTCTTGGATACTCCAAGAGATGAACAACATGAGGAGGAATAAGGAAGAAATCCAACCCTTGGATCTTCCATAAATTAGAAAATAAAATCAAGGAAAAATAAATCCTAAGAGAAGATAAATCTTCTCCTTCAGGATATCAATGGTAGATGTCCTGAAAACATCTCTATGCTAGGACAAGAGGAGACCTTCTTCTCTAGAATTTTTTCTAAGTTTCTAGATCTAAGAATTTTGATTTTATTCATATAAAAATCTCATAAAAATTAGAGAGGAATGGTTCTCCAAGAAACCATAAGAGAAGACCTTTCTTCTCTTCTCCTTCTCTCATCAGGATATGATCAGATCATATCCAAAAATTAACAGAATGCCCCAACAACTTGGAGCACTCATCCCCACACCCAAATCCTCTCTCTCTCTCTCTTAAATTTTTATCATATAAAAATTTTAAGTAAAATAGAAAGAGAGAAATATAAAAAAAAAATATAAGAGAAGATAATCTTCGCTTACCTTGTCTCTTCAAGACATTAACCTTTGATGTCTTAATTGAGGGCTCTTATCCAAGAATCTTGGCACCAAAATTCCTCCATGCCTTCTCCTCCTTATCCTCTGATTTTTCATGATTTTTATAGGATTTTTTACTTCCTCAAACCATCTCATAAGAGGCGTCCACCTTTTATTGCAAGACTAGATCAAAACCTAGTTAAAGGAGGACTTCTATGGGGCGTCCAACTCTTGGATGCCCCTCCCACTTATTTTTTCATATAACCACTAATTCTCATACACAAAACCAAGGGAAAAAGGGCCAAATAAGATAGAGAGGTGTGGGTAGAGTTGGCGCACAAGGGAGGGAGGAGTTTGGGTCAAAAAAGACTCTTCCAAGTAGGAAATAATTTCTAACTTCTTTCTAGTTTTGACCAAGTCAAAACAAATTCCTAAATATTCAGAATAGCAAGCATGGAAGGCCTTCCTTAGCATGGGAATACATATAAAAAATCTAAAATTAAATATTTGGCATGGACTTTAATATTCGTAAGAGAAAGAGAGAGAGTCCCTGTCCAACTGGGACTCCTCTTATTTGATTAGATCAAAATTATTTTTAATTTAATTTAAATTTTATTTAAATTAGATTAAATATAATCTAATTAAGAATGATTCTAATCCAACTAGGAACTTAATTAAATTAGGTTAAATTAAAATTTAAATTTGATTTAAATCCTAAGTCAATCAAGTGCACCCAAGTCCTAGTCAAACAAGAAATTGTTCTTCCCTTGTAATTGGCTTATCCAATAAATCAATTAGATTTAATTTAATTAAATTAAAATTAATTCTAATTGAATCTAATTTAAATAGACTTGATCTCAGCCTGATTACTCAATCAAATTGAGTTAATTAGCAATTCAATTACTAATCGATCCTCCTGCAATACTTGCATTAAGTCAAACACCAATCGTATTGATGGATTGACCTTAGAATGATTCTCAATCATCGATTAACCATCCGATCAGGTTACAAGCACTAATGTATGTGACCTCATAGGTTCGAACCTAAGCTGGTAGTATAAAAACTAATCTTTGTACTAATTAAAGTTACCATCTAGCAATGGTTCCCGACGTTCGGATAGGTCGAATATATGCAAAGCAATATTCTTAGAATCCTGGCTCATGGTTATCGTATAATTCATCCCTTTGATCAATAATGCTCAAGACGACTTCGAGTATGCTATCAAACACTCATACAAGTCATCTCTATTGTGTCTCAAAATTTTATAAATCCCATGACACCTCATGACGATTACCCAGGTCTAGGTTTTGCTATTTTGAAACACAATGAGACATTCTCTTTCTGAAGTTAATCAGGAGTGGTCAATCCCATCTTGACTCACACACTGACTCTACAAGTACTTGACTATATCCAAAAATCTTTCATTATCTATATTAGAAATACAAACAGTCCAGCACCAAAGTATAGTAAGTTGCTTGCATGTCACCGTGGCGATCTCAGGTCGAAGGGACATTTATATCCATTGGCCTTAGCTAGCTACTCTTGATAGTAGAGTGCTACATTGGTCATGTTTAGTGTAGATGTACTCCTACATCTCACCTGGATGCTATATCAGTATCTCCACACCACTTGGTTATGAGGACAACTAATGCATATGACATACAGCAACCTATACTCGATAAGTTATCATCCTTATTAATAACTTATCATTTGATCGTGAACAATTTAAGAACCATCTGATAAATCCTTCTTTATCGATTGATTGTGGTTCCAAGGACTTCATCATAATTTAAGAGTTCATTTAAGGAATTTAGAACTTTTATGATGAAATAGCCAAATTACTATTATTATTAGATAATTCATATACTAATTTCAATCATCTACTACTTAGATGATTGCTTTAGGACATATTTCTCAATAATAGTCTCATAATGGACTCCACCTAGAATGCCTCAACTCAACAGAATTTCTGAATGAAGAAATTGGATCCTATTAGATATGATTCGATCCATGATGAGCTTTAAGGACTTTCCAAAATTTCTTTGAGGATATAATCTATTGACTGCTATATATCTATTAAATAGGGTTCTATCTAAAACTATTCCTACCATACTGTATGAGATATGGTATGGTAAGAAATCAAGTCTGAGTCATCTCAGAATTTAGGATTGTTCAGCCCATGTCAAGAGACAACATGCAGACAAATTAGTGTCTAGGTCCTTTAAAGCTCGATTTATTAGATATCCTAAAGAGTCATTAGAATATTGTTTCTATCTTTCAGAAGATCATAATGTGATTGTGAGTCGACATGCCATCTTTCTTGAAAAATAGTTTATTCAAGATGATGGCATCGAAAGATAGATTAGGCTTGAGGAGAAAGTCTTCCAAGAGCCACGAGCCAAGAAACCTATGGAACCCAATCAGATTGAGCCAGTCCAATCACTACCTGTCCACCTTGTAGATCAGAAAGGATTTTCCATCCCTTTGAAAGGTCCTTAGGTACTCTTTCAAAGAATGTAGTGGAAATATTCCTCACACGAAAAGGAGTTCATGGTGATGATCCCAAAACCTATGATGAGATGATATTAGATATTGACTTTGAGAAATGGTTAGAGGCAATGAAGTCAGAGATTGACTCCATGCGCTCGAACCAAGTCTGGATCTTGGTAGATCCACCTGAAGGTATAGTATTTATTGGATGTAAATGGATCTTCAAGAGAAAGATAGGTGCCGATAGAAATGTAGAGACATTCAAAGCAAGGCTCATAGCAAAAGGATATAGTCAGTGCGAAGGCATTGACTATTAGGATACTTTTTCGCCAGTAGCCATGCTCAAATCCATCCACACATTGCTTGCTATTGTAGCCTATTTTGATTATGAAATATGGTAGGTGGACACAAAAATAACATTCTAAAATGGATATCTTGAGGAAGATATCTATATAGAACAGCCACTAGGTTTCATATCCAGTGATATTGATCACAAGGTCTGTAAGCTGTAAAGGTCCATATATAGACTTAAGCAAGCATCTCGGAGATAGAATGTTCATTTCAATAATGTAATCAAATCATTTGGATTCATCAAGAATGAGGAGGAGCCCTGTGTTTTCACAAAGGTCAGTGGAAGCACTGTTGTCTTTTTCATACTATACGTGTATGACATCCTCCTAATTGGAAATGATATTCTCATGTTGACTATAGTAAAAATATGATTGTCTAAAGAGTTCTCTATAAAAGACCTAGGAGAGGCATCCTTTATTCTAGGAATTAAGGTCTATAGAGATAGACCAAATAGGATGCCGAGTCTCTCACAGAAAATGTGCATAGAGGAGGTGCTAAAGAGGTTTAGCATGAAAAACTCCAAGTGGAGATTGGTGCCATTCAGACATGACATTCATCTCTCCAAGAAGATGTGTCCTAACACACCTGAGGAGATTGAATGCATAAGCAAGATCCCTTATGCTTCAATAATAGGAAGCCTCATGTATGCCATGTTATGTACATGACCTGATATCGCCCATACTGTGAGTGTCACGAGTAGATATCAGTCGAATCTAGATGAAGAGCACTGAACTTCTGTAAAATATATCTTAAGTACTTGAGAAGGACTAAGGATATCTTCTTAGTTTTTGGTAATGGAGAACTCTAGGTGCAGGTTTATACAGACTCAGATTTTATGTCTGATATAGATGATCGAAAGTTGATATCTGATAGTCTATTTGTGTGTGATGGTGGTACTGTCAGCTGAAAGAGTTCCAAGCAGACTATGATAACAAATTCCATCATGGAAGCAGAGTACATTGCTACATCAAAAGCTGCAAAGAAGACATTCTGGTATAAAAAGTTTACCACAGAACTTAAAGTGTTGCTATCAGATGCCGTCCCTCTATACTGCGATAATAATGGTACCATAGCCCTAGCTAAGGAGCCGAGGTCTCACTAAAAATCCAAGCACATCGAGCGGCGATTCTACCTCATCCATGATTATCTCGAGAAGGGTTACATCGAGGTCAAGATAGTCAACTCCATTGATAATGCGGTAGATCCAATGACGAAGCCTTTAGGCCAATAGAAGGTCGAAGCCCATCTTGAGAAGATGAGACTTAGATTTGTAGTCAATTGACTTTAGGATAAGTGGGAGTTTATTAAATGTGCATCCTAGAAGCCAGATTGGCTAACACTTGTAATACACTTCTAAGGATAATTTTATAATTTTAACTATAAATAAATAAAAAAATTATTTTCTATCATAGTATGTATTTAAAGTGTATGTGATACATCCTTTGAGTTAATGGTAATAACAATTCATATGTTTAAAGAGTTGAAAATTTTCATAATTAACTCATAAACTACTCTCGACCGTAGGATCATCATGAGGATGGTGATTGATCCAAAAGGTTGGTGCATGATCACTTTCTTTGAGTAGATGAGTCTTGAGTCTACAATATGGAGACATCGAAGTGAAAGTATAGGTACTCGTTAGAGAACGAGGACACTGAGCGTGACCACCTCGAGCATTCATAAGGAAGTCTACCTTCTCGTCGATGACTAGCTCGATATTGCAGTAGTGTGTTTGGTTCTTTGACCTAAGGTGCATCAACAATTCACCTTGAGGGTGTTGTAGTTTGACTATACCATAACTCGATCTCCAAGCTATTTGAAATTTTGAGGTGTACGTTGGCTATAGTACGTTCATTGTAGGAATTGGATTGCATCAATAAGGGATCTATCTATCTTGGTAGATGAGGAGTAGCCCTATGATGATCATGAGAATCGAGCCCATAAGCCCATGGCCATGGCAAAGTGAAGATGATACAAAAAGTTTCCATAAGGGTTTCACATAGGACTCGAATCGAATGATTAATTCATATGAGGGATATTGGGTTTGACGAGTTCACCTAAACCCTAATCCTGTCAGAGCTCAGATAGAAGAACCCAATCACACAGGTAGCTGCATCGAGAGGTTCACTTTTAGTTATATTGGGTTCCCACCATATACTGCTAGATATCACTGATGGATTTTGAGAGCAATTAGAATGATTTTGATGATCGATCATTCTAATTTTATGAATTAGAAAAGTTTTGTTCAATCAAAAGGTGTTTCAATGATGTTGATGATGGAGATCACAACATGTCACATTACCATATAGAACTAAATCTAACTAGATCACACAAATAAGGATTTAGATCTAGATATCATCAATTAAGCTAACCTAGTTTGATTGATTTGGATTAGATCTAATCATGTTCAAGGTAATCGTGCTAGCATACGATTGAGCCTGACTTTCTCCTTCTATAATTTTTTTGATTCATCGCAATCGAGTCAAATTTGATTTGACTTATTCTTGTATCTTCAATGGATTTATTTTTATCTAACTAAAATAAGTTTAGATCAGATTAATTATAAAAATTAAATTAATTCCTAGTACAATTGGACTAGGGTCAATAGTTGACCCGATTGAGAGAATTAAAAGTCACATGATCAGAGATTTTTAGAAAATTTTATAAAAAATATTTTATTCTAATTTTTGCATATGTGATAGGACTTGAGTTATGATTTAGGTGTGCAAAATTTTATGATTTTTGGAGGTTCCTAGACTAGGTTTTGATAGAGTTTGATTTGGGTCAAACTCTTGAGGGAAGAGTCCTAAATGCACATGGACTCTTCCTTATCCTTTCATGCAGCCACCTTCCAAATGGATTTTTGTTATCAAAACTAGATGAGATCTGAGATTTTTCATAGAGATCAGGTCCAAGAGTCCCATTAGTTGAATTAATAAGGTTTTTGATCAAAAAAGGACTCTTTATGGCGCTATGTCTTGTATAAGAACTCTTCTCACGAAATTGCCTCAACGTAATTTATTTTTTCCAAACCCAAAAGAGCCTTCCCTCTAATATCCATGCCCCCTCTATCCTCTCTCTCCCTCTTTTCTACATGCCTATAAAGTTAGGCACAAATCTGAGTTGAAGGTGCAAGGTTTTTGGCATAAGATTCAGTATCTACGTGATGGTATTCGTGAGACGAACAAGCTGCCCTTAGAAGTCATTTTGAAGGCTTTTCGAATCAAATCCAGATCTAATTTTTAGAGAAGAGATTTATGAGGAGAAGACATTTAGATCTTGCCTGAGTGGATACCAGTAGAGGCCAGGTGCATGCGTGGCTCCTTCCAAAACCTCAGAAATCAATAGGATCATTGCAGGATAATCAGATTACCAAATTAGATACTTAAAATTAAATCTAATTTAATTTTATTTTTAACTTTTAATATTAGATCTCTTTGATTAGATCCAAGAAGTCTCAGATCTAATTAAGATTTTCTTAAAAAAAATTTAAAATATTTCTTCAGATCCAATTAGATCTGAATGATCCTATGCCAGAAAAATAAGTTTTTCCTTTAGTTTTCTCTTTAAAAATCTCTTGAACTTTCTTGTGATGAGGGCTATTTCTTCATCTTGTTCTTCATCTTCCATTTCATCGAATTCCTCATCTTGTTGAGTGGTGGATTTTAGGGCTATTGTCTTTTTTTTCTTAACATCTTCTTCTTGATGTTGTTTCATGCTTAGCTCGTGCATCATTAGTGAACCTAGAAGCTCCTTTAAGGATAAAATATTTAGATCTTTGGTTTCTTGGATTGCAGTCACTTTGGCCTCCCATGTCCTTGGCAAAAACTTAAGAATCTTCCTCACAAGGTCACTATTAGAATAAGACTTGCCAAGACTTTTAAGACCATTTATAATATCCGTAAATCTAGTAAACATTATAGTTATTGACTCATCGTGCTTCATTTTGAAAAGTTCATATTTATGCACAAGCATGTTAATTTTTGACTCCTTAACTTGATTAGTGCCTTCATGAGTTAATTTTAACCTATCCCATATTTCTTTAGCTGACATGCTTGTTGAAATATGATTAAATTCATTAGTTTCTAAAGCATAATATAAAACATTCATGGCTCTTGCATTGAGTTGAGCCATTTTCTTATCAATCTCATCCCATTTCTTTTTGGGTTTGATTGATTCCTCACAATCAATTATCTTAGTGGGTGTGTGTGGTCCATTAACTATGATACTCCATATATTGTAGTCAAGTGCTTGTATGAAAATTCTCATCCAAGCTTTTCAATAGGTATAGTTTGTCCCATTGAATAGTGGAGGTCGGTTTGTGGACTGCCCCTCGGCTAGAGAAATACTAACTTGGGTTACCATAGATCTTTGGCTCTTTGATGGTTAAATCAAAGTAGGGCTAGAGCACCAGGCTTTGATATCACTTGTTGCCTAGCTATGCAACCCAAGAGGAGGGGGGGTGAATTGGATTGTTAATATTTTAAAGCTAATTTAAAGATATCAAAATTGAATGATGATATGCAAGATGTGTGTGTGAAGCGATTTATGTTAGAGGAAAATATAAAAGATTAGAGAGCAAGAATTTAATAAACTAAGGAAAGAAAGATAGCAAGCACACCATAAACAAGCAAGATTTGTAGTAGTTCGGTGCTTTCCTTGTACCTATATCCACTCCCCAAGCTCCTACTTGGAAATTAAAATCTACTAACCATATTCAAATTGAATACACCATTGAAAATCTCCAACCCTAGCTATCCCAAGCTAGAACACTTATTTTTTGGATACAAGCCAATCTAATACAATCCTATTCAAGGTTAGGATCAACCTTTCCAAATTTTGGAACCTCCTAAAACTTAAATCAAAATAGTAAAGTAGGGTAAAAAATTTAATGACAATCAAATACAGGTTTAGCTCCCTTTGTGAGCAAATAAAATCTTAAGAATGCTTTTCATAATAGTGGAGCAAGCTTCTCTGATTTCCCTCAAGATTGTTGGAGACTTGAATGAGCTCTTGAGAGGTTGATGAACTTGAAGATGAAAGCTTCTTTTCTTGATGAATACTTTTTGCTTAGGACTAATAATTAGTTCTTCAATCTCTTATGCTTTTTCCTATTTAAAGTCTTTTAAATCTTCAATAGGTAGAGGAGAGAATCCTAGGCAAGATTTGTAGCCATTGGAGACATTAAAAAAATTATTAAAACCTACCAAAATAAAAGGAATAACTGTTGTAGAAAAATTTTTATTGTAGGGGTCGACTCATGGGTCAACTCATGGCACAGAGGTCAATCTCGAGGTCGATCTCTGAGTCAAAATCTAGAAAAATAGTCATTGTATATTTTTAGCCTTCGGAACAACAGAGGTCGATCCTTGGCATAGAGACAGCATGCCAAATAGCCCTTTTCAGCAGAAGAGGACCTAGGGGTCGATCCTTTTGCTTCAAACTTGATTTTCTTCTAAAATAAGCATCCAAAAATCATGGGACTGTGTCCAAAGGATTAGAAATTTTTTATACTTGCTATTGAGGCTCTCAGATCAAAACTTGATAAAATTATGATTTTGCTTCTAAAATACAAAAAGTCTTTTTCCAAGCCAAATTCATCAGTAATCTCCTCAAATGCTTTGTAATCATCAAAATCAATTCTTGGAGCAACAAAGTTCTTCTTGAATGAGTTCCTTGGAGGGTTAAGAAACCTCAGTAGGTTGGGATGTCGTCCGTTCCATTCTAGATTTCCTTCTCCTCTCCCGTTCTTTGGCTCCATGGGTGTTACAAATCTTCTGCACTCCTCACCTTTCTCCAACTATTTTGATCCAAATCCAAATTCTAACTTCACAAATCTAAGGGAGTAGTTGGTAAGGAGGCAAGCAGACACTGTTGGATTGAGTTTGGGAGGAAGAGGAGCCCTCTACTTGCCAAAATGAAGGATCCTTAGGGCATCATGAATAGTCATGGGTCCGTTTTAATGCCTATGGCCCCGACACTTGAGTCGACTCATGGTTTTGATCTAGTTTGCTCGAGTAGACTTGAGCAATGGATCTAAAACTTTTAAAGTTTCAGTAAAAATTTGGCATTTAAACAATGTCAACATATTTCCATTATTGTTGATAATGGATTAAGTACTTAAAATCTAATTCTTTAGATTTAATTTGATTTACCTTGAATTATTGAAAATGAAATTTAATTAGGTTGATAACAAAGTCCTAGTTCTCTTCTAATGATGTTGAATCTTTCTTCATTAAGAGATTTTATGAATATATCAACTAATTATTTATCAGTATAGATAAATTCAAGTGTCACATCATTATTTTGAACATAATCTCTTATGAAGTGATGTCTTATTTCAATGTATTTGGATCTTGAGTGTTGAATTAGATTTTTGGTTAAATTGATTGCACTTGTATTATCATATCTTATGGATATCTTATTAAGTTTAAATCCAAATTTTTTTAATTATTGTTTGATCCATAGAATTTGTGCATAATAATTTTCAGCAGTAATATATTTGGCCTCTACCATAGATAGTGCTACTGAGTTTTATTTCTTACTAAACCAAGAAATTAAATTTACTCCAATGAATTGACACGTGCCACTAGTGCTTTTTCTATCAAGTTTACAACCAACAAAATCAGTATCAGAATAACCAATTAATTCAAATTAAGATGATCTATCATACCATAATCCTACATTAAGTGTCCCAGATAAGTATCTGAAACTTCTTTCAATAGCAAGTAAATGTGATTTTCTAGGGTCTGATTAATGCCTAGCACACATGCAAATACTAAATACTATATCTAGTCTACTTGCAGTAAGATAAAGAAGTAAGCCGATCATACCTTTATACAATTTTGTGTTTATTTCTTATCCTTCTCATCTTTGTCAAGTTTATATGATATACTCATTAGTGTGCCAATTGGTCTTGATCTCTCCATCCCAAACTTCTTAAGTATTTTCTTTATGTATTTCATTTGGTTAATGGAGATTCCTTCTTCATTTTGCTTGATTTGGAGTCCAAGGAAAAAGTTTAATTCTCCCATCATGCTCATCTCGAACTCACCTTGCATTAGCTTGTTAAATTCTTGACAAAGGAATTCATTAGTGGCACCAAAGATAATGTCATCCACATAGATTTACACAACCAATAGATTGTAATCTTTTCTTTTTAAGAATAAGATTTTATCTATATTTTCTCTGGTAAATTTGTTATCAAATAAGAATTTGCTTAATCTTTCATACCATGCACGTAGGGTTTGTTTTAGTCCATATAAAGCTTTATGTAATTTAAACACATGATTAGAAAATGTATGATTTTCAAATTTAGGTAGTTGTTCAATATACACTTTCTCGGCTATATAACCATTAAGAAATGCACTCTTTACATCCATTTGATATAATATAAAATTCATGAAACATGCAAATGCAAGCAATAGTCTAATTGCTTCTAATCTAGCTACTGTGGCAATGGTTTCATCAAAATCAATGCTTCTTTTTGATTATATCCTTTTGTCATTAATCTATCTTTATTTCTTATGATAGCACCATGTTCATCTAATTTATTTCTATATATTTATTTATTTTAAATTATTGGATAGTCATTTGGTCTATCAACTAGGATCCAAACCTTATTTCTTTTAAATTAATTTAATTCCTCTTGCATGACATCTATCCAACATGGATCATTTTCAACTTCTTCTATTGATTTAGGTTCAATTTGTAAGACAAAAGCTAGGTAATTATTTATATTTCGAAGATAAGATCATATTTTTACTCCTTATGATAGATCATCGATTATTAGATCTTTAGGATGTCCAAATGCATACTTCTATTCTTTTGGTGACTGATAAGTATCATAAATTCACTAATAAAAGTATTAATTTATTAATTAATTTATATTAATTTTTAAAAATTAATGATTAATTTATATATAATTTTTGAGAAATTCATATTTTTATTAATTAAAAAAATTAATTATAAAATAATAAAAATTAAAAAATAAAATTTTATAATCAATGGAAAGAGCTCATTTTTTTAATCATAATAAAATAAGTTTGGAGCAAAACGGAGCTAAAATGGAAAAGATATGAATTTTTAAAGAAATAAAATAAAAAAATTTAAATAAAAAATAACATACGGCTCAAATGGCTCAAGCCGCCATGCCGCAGCAACCGACGCATCCAAATGTGCCGAGCCAAGCCAACCAAGCCGGTGCGCCAAGCCATCCACGCTAGTCAACTCAAGCACAGAAGCCATCAATCGATCTACAGCACAGTGTGGACTGCCAACTCAGTAGACATTAGCGAATCAGAGCTTGCCACGTGGTGGACCTAGACCCCTAAAAGATTTACAAAAAATTTATCATGGCTCATAGGGCATTTTGGTCTTTTTATTTATCAATAAAAGGTGCTGATTGGTTGTGGTGCATGATGTGGTCAGTTCACGTGGTCCATGGGAACAGTAAATGCACGATCGTAGAGTGGTGGTTGTTTGTGATCAAGATCGGACGGTCAAATTTTTTTTTCGATTGCTGATTTCATTTGAATCACCATCGGACGGCAGCGCTTGATTTCAGCTTCGATCTGATGGTCCAGAAGGCTCTCGACAGCGATCAAACTCTCAGGCACATGATCAACGGCCTAAATTCCTCTATCAAGCATGATCCAATGGTCAGAAATTAATCCGACTTAATCTGGGCCATTATACATCTATTTTTGGTATTTTTGGAAGCATCGGATTACCATCTAATGGTCAGAATTAAAAGAACTCAAGAGAGGCTATTTTAATCCAAATTTCACTCAGATTTCTTCCTATTTTCATGATTAAAACAACCCTTAGTCCCACATTGCCTCCAGAAAAAATATCTAGTCTCCCTAGCTCTATAAAAAGGACCCCAGGCCTTCAAAAATCAATATCTCTGATCAAGGTGAAGCTTTGGTATAGAGTGAAGTCAGGCTATGGGTTAATAGTTGCTTCAAAGCAATTGGTGTCGAGAAGAAGAGCTGGGCTTCTACACCATCTTTCCACCAATACCAATCCAAGATCAGAGATCAGCTTTTTTTTTTTTATGTATTTAAATTATGAACTTTTTAATACAATATTTATTTTTATGCTCTTTAATTTCATGCTCTTTTTTTATTATAATTTAATTTCTATATTTTAATTATTATTTTTTATTTTATTAAAAGTAGATGCTAAGATCTAACTAGTAGATCTTAGTACCAAGTTTAAATTTCCGCACCTTTTAATTTTTATTTTTTTATTTTCTGACTTCACTTCTAATCTCAAAACTCTTCTCTTTTCCATTTTTTTTAATAAAATCAAAGATTTCAAATCTAAAAATACTATCTTCTCTATGGATTCAACCCGACTCACTACTATCTACATATTTTTAATTATTTTAAGAAGTCAAATTAATCTGATAAACATGATGTCTTAACGATAACATCGCATTCCTATCAAGTTTTTGGTGCCATTGTCGGGGATGGAATAGATGCTAATTTTTTTGATTTCTTAAATTTTTTTTATAAATTAATTATAAATATTTCTTTTAAAAATATTACTTACTAATTTTTTTTATTTATTTTGCAAAAAAAAGAGAAAAGAAAGAAAGCATCTAATTTTGGTGGATCAATCCTAACCCTAGTCCTCTTTTTTTTTATTTATTAATTTATTTATTTTATTTTTAAATTAATTTTAAAAAATATCCATTTAAACCTAATTAAAAGCCTCATGATAAGATTAGAAACCCTAACTGTTTAGAGCATGCATCATATTAGTTTTATTTTTTTTTTTTTGGTGATTGCTGGAGGCAAGGTAAGCCTTTCAGAATTCAATTAGCTGCATGCATCTAGTTTAAATTGCATAAAACCCTTTGATTAAATTTTTTTTTTATGCATATGCATCTTTAAATCAAATTAAGGGCAATACCCAATTAAATAAGATAAGGTGGAAATTTGATCACCCTTCCTTGACCCACAAACAACCAACCAGCATCCTGCATTGACCTAAGCCTTTAATTTTAAAATCAATTAGACATTAGCCCTAGGAACTCGAGCTCAATAGGATAAGGAACCCTAAGAGTTGAAGCAGGTTAGGATTAGTCAATTTGATTAATGTCTAGGAAAGTGGTTCAGGGATGATTGGGTCCGAAGGAAGGTTTTTTCTAATTGGTTTCGTTAGCTTACGTGGCCAAGCATAATTAGTGTCTAAGACAAGCAACGGAGGGACTCCCACCGATCTTACACTTACCTGGCCAGTTGACTGATTTATCCTACACTTGGAGGGCTTGAAGGTGACCTTAACAGTTAGGAGTTGTCTAGAATTAGAATAACCCTTAGTTAGGATTGATTGACCAACTTGATTACTAACCAACATCAAACCAAATTAAACCTAATTTTTCTCTCTCTACTTAGCTCTAGGACTCCTTAGGACCTCTTCTTTAGAACTTTTATTTTTTTTAAAAAAATAAAATTAAATTAAAAAAAAAGAAATTGAGGACATTGAGAATATAGTAAATTCTCCAATAGGAGAAGAATTTCAGGTAGACTAAATTTAGTTCCTATTTCAGACCCTACAACCTCAACATCCATAATGGATTTAGCAAATTAGCCTCAACCTCAAATCCTTAAGGATTCATGTTATCCAGTTGGTTCCGTCCAACCCTCTTGTATCAGGTTGCCTCAACCCACAGCAAATAACTTTAAAATTAAACCTCAAATCATTAACATGCTTCCAAAATTCATGGGAATAGAGGATGCATATATATTCATTAGGGAATTTGAAAAGGTTTGTGCAATCATGAAAGTACAATAATTGTTAGAGGACGAAATCAAACTGAGATTAATCAATTTTTCCCTTAAGGATAATGCCAAAAAGTGGCTTTATAGTCTTCCAAATCAATCTATCACAACCTAGGAGGACTTTGTGAGAATATTCTTAAAAAAATATTTTTCTCATCATAAAATAGCTAGAATTAGAAATGAAATAAATCAGTTCTATCAACTAGCTAGTGAATCATTTTGGAAATACTTCGATCGATTCAAGAACCTCTTGACCCAATGCCCACATCATGAAATAGAAACTTGGAGGCTATGCCAAATAATTTATGAAGGATTAGAGTTAAATTTTCAAACAATGCTAGAGTCCATGTGTCAGGGACAATTTATGTACAAAGAATCAAATGAAGCCTGGCAATTTTTAGAAGATCTAGCCGAGAAAAGTTTACAATGAAAAACAACAAGGGAACCAAAAAAATCCACACCTTCAAGAGGTGGAATTTACCAAACCTTCTTAGCTGCAGAAGCCAAAATTGCAACATTGACACGTAGGCTAGAGGCTTTAGAACTTCAGAGACCAGCCAGTATGAACCAAGTATCTACACCCATGTGCAACGGGTGCAATGCACCAAACCATGTCCTTGAGGATTGTCCCCTCCCAATGAACCAATTAGATAATGGATGTGCACAAGTGAATGATGCCACATATCAAAGACTGTTGAATAATCCCTATGCACCCACTTACAATCCAGATTGGAGGAATCATCCAAATTTTTTATGGTTACAAAATCCAAATGTAGGCGATCCAAGTTTCAATCAGTAGAACCCAAGGCCTAATCCTATGATAAACACCTTACCACCACCAGGCTTTAATACTAATGAAAAGAAACTTAGTTCTTTAGAGAAAAGCCCGAAAATCCTAGCCAAATCTAATGCTGACACTAATGCTATCTTAAGCAATATCATGCAAACCACGGGCCAAATTCTGAATTCAAATTCTCAGGCCATAGTCCGCTTAGAAATTGGTCAGCTGGCATCTACCATAAGTGAACGTGAACGAGGTAGGCTACCTAGCCAACCTGAGCCCAACCCAAGAAATCAAAATGGTAGACCATCCCAACGAAACCAGGTTAATCAAGTTAATGCTATTCATTCCTTGAGATCAGGAAAATAAGTGGATAATAAGATAAATACACCTGATACTAGAGAAGACTTGAGTGCTGAGTCTGTTGAGCCTTCCACTAAACCATTCATAGAAATGACTAAACCATCACTTGAGTCATCAAAAGAAGAGGCACCCAAAGTAGAGTTGAAACCCCTTCTTGAGTATTTAGGTTCACAGGAAACCTTGCCTGTAATTATTGCATCAGATCTGAATCCTAATCAAGAGGCATGTAATGAAATATCAATAAGTTATTTAAACAAGATCACATTAATTTACCTCCAAAATTAAAACTGCCTTTAGTCACCATTGCAGCACCCATTGAATCAAACTTAACTCCTAATACAAAAACTCAATTCATGAGCATTTTAGAAGAACAAATAGGAGAAATTCTTAATAAACATGGGTCTGAGAATGGGATCATAAATTATGTCCCTAAAATTAACAATGAATATATCAATCACGAGATTATAAATCAACTTTCTGAGATTGGCAATCCAAAACCATTAAAATTTGTCAATCCAATATTTGACATGGGATAGTAAGCTGCATTGTGTCTGGCTGAAGATGGTAAACTTAGCGCTTGTTAGGAGGCAACCCAACTTTTAGTTTTCTTTAGTTTAACTTATCTTTTCAATTGATTTTTTTAGGACAATTTGAATAAGCTGAAGGGAGAGCTTAAATTTTCAAAGACATGTGCCGGACCAAAAATATACTGAGTCAGATGTATTCTTTCATGTTCTTTATTATACCCTTTATTTTTTTCTCCATTAAGGATAATATCGATTAAGTTGGGAGGAGAAAAATAAAAATTTTAAAATTTTAAGTCCTTAAAAAAGCTAGTATTTAGTATTTAGACACCTGATTATGCTTAAGAATCAAATTAAACTAAGCATTTTTAAAAAAAAATTGATGCATAGATTAGAGAATCTATGAGATATTGAGGAATCAAGTATTAAAAAAATTCAATAAAGAGTTAAGTCTAGAATATAAAAAGTTTTTTCTTGAAGCATTTCTAGTTATTTCTACTAGCATCAAAGAAAAGTCTACTTTTTATAGGCTTATGTAGGGTAACTATACATTTTTTCATATAAAAAATTTATTTTAATAGTTTCCAAATACTTCTCACTGAGCAACCAGACCTCTTTGCCTAAGCAAGTATTGAGTTTCACGTCAAAAGATGGGAAGGACAAAGAAGCTCATTGTAAAGCATCTTAACTCGTAGCCTATTTGATTTAAGCTAGTAAGCCCAAGAGGTATTCTATACCTAGTGCCCTAAAGCCAACTGGTTTGGGAGTCATTAGCCCAAGACTCGCTACATGGATCAAATAGAAAGCTTAAGGGGTTAAGACACTCAATAGTGCTACAATTTTAAAAAAAAAAAAATATTGATTTTCCATCGAGTAACCGAATCTCATTGCCTAAGTAAGCAATGATATTCGCATCAAAAAGTGGGTAATATAAAAATAAAAATTAATAAATGAAGGATGGAAGTAGCAATACACTTGTCTATATGAAAGTTTAGATAAATTAGAGATAAAGATGGGATAATTTAGAAAAAGTTCAAAAAAATTTAATATTGTTTACTTTAATTTTTTTATTGATAAGTATTAATATTTCAATAATATGTCTCATTTAAGCTCTACTAAATATCAATGGCAATTTTGAAAACTGCTTAGGAAAAATTCGAAACTCTAAAGTTAAAAGGTATTTAAAACTAAATTCTTTCTTTCCTCAAGGATGAGCAAAGTTTAAGTTAGGGGGTGTGATAAGTATCATAAATTCACCAATAAAAATATTAATTTATTAATTAATTCATATTAATTTTTAAGAATTAATGATTAATTTATATATAATTTTTAAGAAATTTATATTTTTATTAATTAAAATATTAATTATAAAATAATAAAAATAAAAAAATAAAATTTTATAATTAATAGAAAGAGCTCATTTTTTTGATCGTAATGAAATAAGTTTGGAGTAAAATGGAGCTAAAATGGAAAAGATATGAATATCTAAAGAAATAAAATAAAAAAATTTAAATGAAAAATAACATACGGCTCAAGCCGCCATGCCGCAGCAGCCGGCACATCCAAACTCGCCGAGCCAAGCCGACCAAGCTGATGCGCCAAGCCATCCACGCTAGTCGACTCAAGCCTAGAAGCCATCAGTCGGTCTACAGCACAGTGTGGACCGCAAGCTCAATAGACACCGACGAATTAGAGCTTGTCACGTGGTGGACCTAGACTCCTAAAGGGTTTACAAAAAATTCATCATGGCTCATAGAACATTTTGGTTTTTTCATCTATCAATAAAAGGTGCTGATTGATTGCAGTGCACGATGTGGCCGGTTCATGCAGTCCATGGGAACAGTAAATGCGCGATCGTGCGGTGGTGGTTGTTTGCAGTCAAGATCAAATGGTCAAATTTTTTTTTTGATTTTTGATTTCACCCAGATTGCCATTGGATGGCAGCGCTTGATTTCAGCTTCAATCCGATGGTCCAGAAGGCTCCCGATGGTGATCAAACTCTCAAGCGCATGATCAACGGCCTAAATTCCTCCATCAAGCATGATCCAACGGTCAGAAATTAATCCAACCTGATTTGGGCCATTATATGTCTATTTTTGATATTTTTGGAAGCATCGGATCACCATCTAATGGCCAGAATTAAAAGAACTCAAGAGGGGCTATTTTAATCCAAATTTTACTAATTTCTTGCTATTTTTATGATTAAAACAATCCTTAGTCCCACGTTGCCTCCAGAAAAAATATCTAGTCTCCCTAGCTCTATAAAAAGGATCCCAGGCCTTCAAAAATCAACATCTCCGATCAAGGTGAAGCTTTGGTATAGAGTGAAGCCAGGCTATGGGTTAATGGTTGCTTCAAAGCAATTGGCGCCGAGAAGAAGAGCTGGGTTTTTACACCATCTTTCTATTAATGCCGATCCAAGATCAGAGATCAACCTATTTTATTTTCTTTTTATTTTATGTATTTAAATTATGAACTTTTTAATGCAATATTTATTTTTATGCTCTTTATTTTTATTATAATTTAATTTTTTTATTTTAATTATTACTTTTTATTTTATTGCAAGTAGATGCTAAGATCTAACTAGTAGATCTTAGTACCAAGTTTAAATTCCCACACTTTTAATTTTTATTTTTTTATTTTTCAACTTCACTTCTAATCCCAAAACTCTTCTCTTTTCTTTTTCTTTTGTAAAATCAAAGATTTCAAATCTAGAAACACTACCTTCCCTATGGATTCGACCCGACTCACTGCTATCTATATATTTTTAATTATTTTACAAAGTTAGATTAAATTGATAAATGTGGTGTCTTAACGATAACATCGCATTCCTATCAAGTTTTTGGATCACACTTGATGGTGGAATTTAGGCTATTGATCATGCGCCTGAGAGTTTGATCGCCGTCGGAAGCCTTCTGGACCATCGGATCGAAGATGAAATCGAGCGCTGCCGTCCGATGGTGATCCAGATGAAATCAGCAATCGAAAAAAAACTTGACCATCTGATCTTGATCGAAAACAACCACCACCATATGATCGCACATTTACTGTTCCTATGGACTGTGTGAACCGGCCACATCATGCACAGCAACCAATCAGCACCTTTTATTGATAGATGAAAAGACTAAAATGCCCTATGAGCCATGATGAATTTTCTGTAAACCCTTTAGGGGTCTAGGTTCACTACATGGCAAGCTCTGATTTGTTGGTGTTTGCTGAGCTGGCAGTCCACACTATGCTGTAGACCAACTGATGGCTTCTAGGCTTGAGTTGGCTAGCGTGGATGGCTTGGCACGCCAGCTTGATCGGCTTGACTTGGCACGTTTGGATGTGTCGGCTGCTGCGACGTGGCGGCTTGAGCCATTTGAGCCGTATGTTATTTTTTATTTAAATTTTTTTTATTTTATTTCTTTAAAAATTCATATCTTTTCTATTTTAGCTCTGTTTTGCTCCAAACTTATTTCGTTATGATCAAAAAAATTAGCTCTTTCCGTTGATTATAAAATTTTATTTTTTAATTTTTATTATTTTATAATTAATTTTTTTAATTAACAAAAATATAAATTTCTTAAAAATTATATATAAATTAATCATTAATTTTTAAAAATTAATATAAATTAATTAATAAATTAATAATTTTATTGATAAATTTATGATACTTATCACACCTTCCAACTTAAGCTTTGCTCATCCTCGAGTAAAGAAAGAATTTAGTTTTAAATATCTTTTAACTTTAGATTTTCGAATTTTATCTTAGTATTTTTCAAAATGGCCATTGATATTTAGTAGAGCTTAAGTGAGACATATCATTAGGATATTAATACTTATCAATAAAAAAATTAAGTAAAGAATATTAAATTTTTTTGAATTTTTTCTAAATTATCCCATCTTTATCTCTGATTTGTCTAAACTTTCATATACACAAGTGTATTGCTACTTCCGTCCTTCATTTATTGATTTTTATTTTTATATTACCTACTTTTTGATGCAAATATTATTGCTTACATAGGCAACGGGATTCGATTACTCAGCAAAAAATCAATATTTTTTTTTTTTAAGTTGTACCACTATTGAGTGTCTTAACCCCTTAAGCTTTCTATTTCATCCATGTAGCGAGTCTTGGGCCAATGACTTCCAAACCAGTTGGCTTTAGGGCACTAGGTATAGAATACCCCTCGGACTTTCTAGCTCGAATCAAACAGGCTACAAGTTAAGACTAGCTTTACAGCGAGCTTCTTTGCCCTTCCCACCTTTTGATGCAAAACTCAATGCTTGCTAAGGCAAAGAGGTCCGGTTACTTAGTGAGAAGTACTTGGAAACTATTAAAATAAATATTTTTATATGAAGAAATGTATTGTTATTCTACATAAGCCTATAAAAAGTAGACTTTTCTTTGATGCTAGTAGAAATAATTAGAAATACTTCAAGAAAAACTTTTTATATTTTAGACTTAACTCTTTATTGAATTTTTTTAATACTTGATTCCTCAATATCTCACAGATTTTCTGATCTATGCATTAATTTTCTTTTAAAAATGCTTAGTTTAATTCGATTCTTAAGCATAATCAGGTATCTAAATACTAAATACTAGCTTTTTTGAGGACTTAAAATTTTAAAATTTTTATTTTTCTCCCACCAACTTAATCAACATTATCCTCAATGGAGAAAAAAATAAAGGATATAATAAAGAACATGAAAGAATACACCAACTCAGTATATTTTTGGTCCAGCACATGCATTTGAAAATTTATGCTCTCCCTCCAGCTTATTCAAATTATCCTAAAAAAATCAACTGAAAAGATAAGTTAAACTAAAGAAAACTAAAAATTAGGTTGCCTTCCAACAAGCGCTATGTTTACCGTCTTCAGCCAGACACAATGCAGCTTACTATCCTGTGTCAAATATTGGATTGATAAATTTCAATGGTTTTGGATTGCCAATCTTAGAAAGTTGATTTATAATCCCATGATTGATATATTCATTGTTAATTTTAGGGACATAATTTATGATCCCATTCTCAGACTCATGTTTATTAAGAATTTCTCCTATTTGTTCTTCTAAAATGCTCATGAATTGAGATTTTGTATTAGGAGTTAAGTTTGATTCAATGGGTGCTCGAATGGTGACTAAAGATGGTTTTAATTCTAGAGGTAAATTAATGTGATCTTGTTTAAATAACTCTATTGACATTTCATTATATGCCTCTTGATTAGGATTCAGGTTTGATGCAACAATTACAGGCAAGGTTTCCTATGAACCTAAATACTCAAGGAGGGATTTCAACTCTACTTTGGGTGCCTCTTCTTTTGATGGCTCAGGTGATGGTTTAGTCATTTCTATGTATGGTTCAATGGGAGGCTCAACAGACTTAGCACTCAAGTCTTCTCTAGTGTCAGGCATATTTACCTTATTATCCACTTATTTTCCTAATCTCAAGGAATGAATAGCATTAACTTGATTAACCTGGTTTTCTTGGGATGGTCTACTATTTTGATTTCTTGGGTTGGGCTCAGGTTGGCTAGGTAGCCTACCTCATTCACATTCACTTATGGTAGATGCCAGCTGACCAATTTCTAAGCAGGCTATGGCCTGAGAATTTGAATTCAGAATTTAGCCCATGGTTTGCATGAAATTGCTTAAGATAGCATTAGTGTCAGCATTAGATTTGTTAGATATATGTACCCTAGAAGCCAGAATTGACTGACACTTATAATACAGTTCTAAGGGCAAAATTATAATTTTGACTATAATCAATAAAATGGGTTATTTTCTATCACATATGTGTATTTAGTGTCTATCATACATCCTTTGAGTTAATGATAATGATAATTCATATTTGCAAGAGTTGAAAATTTAAGACATGAATAATCATTATTAACTTATAAAATGCTCCCAACCATAGGATCATCACGAGGATGGTGATTGATCCGGAAGGTTGGTGTACAATCACTTCTCTTTAGTAGATGAGTCTTGAGTCTACGATGTGGAGACACCAGAGCTAGAGTATAGGTACTCATTAAAGAACGAGGGCACCAAGCATGACCACCTCGAATAGTCATTAAAAAGTCTACCTTCTCGTCAATGACTGACTCGATGCTGGAGTGGTGTGTCTGGTTCTTTGACCTAAGGTGCATCGGCAGTTCACCTTGAGGGTGTTATAGTTTGACTACACCATAACTCGATCTCCTAGCCATACGGAATTCTAAAGGTGTATGTTGGCTATAGCATGATCATTATAGGAACTGGATTGCATCAAGAAGGAATCTATCTACCTTGGTGGTAGAGGAGCAGCCCTATGATGATCATGAGAATCAAGTTCAGAAGCCCATGGCCATGGCAAAGTGAAATAACAGAAAGAGTTTCTATTTAGGTTTTCACATCGAACTTAAATCAAATGATTACATCATATTATAGAGACTGGGGTTTGACGAGTTTACCTAAACCCTAATCTGATCGAGGCTCAAGATAGAAGAACTTAATCACATAGATAGCTGCACCAAGAGGTTTGCATTCAGCTCTGATGGGTTGTCACCATATACTGCTAGGTGTCACTGGTGGATTTTGGGAGCAATTAGAATGATTTAGATGATTGATCATTCTAGCTGTTCGAATCAGAAGAGTTCTGATCCATCGAAAGAAGTTTTAATAATGTCAATGATAGAGATCATGACATATCCCATTATCATACAGAACTGAACCTAACTAGGTCATACAAACAAGAGTTTGAATCTGGTGATCATCAATTAAACTGATCCACTTTAATTAATCTGAATGAGATTCAATTAGGTTCAAGAAAATCGTGCTAACACTCGATTGAACCTAACGTTCTTCTTTTACTATCACAAATAGTTGTCCTGACTGAGCCAAAGGAGTTTAATTTCAATTAGAGGCCTTCACTTGGTCTAACTAGAGTCTATCCAGATCAGAAAAAGGTTGTCTTATTTTGTAAGATAATACCTACCATTTTTGGTCATCTACCATTTCTCGTCTTTTGACTTTGGTCAAAAGTTGATCTTTGATTGGTCAAATGTTGACCATTGATACTTTGACTTCTGTCCATGTGTCATACACCTATTGAAAAACTGGTGGGGGCTTATCCCCCTACCAGAACCTGGCAAGGAGGAGGGTGCACGCCACCCTTGGCGTGTGCCCAAGTTGGAGGCGCCCAGGAGTCCCTGTTGGATAGGGACTCCATCTCCTTTTTGGATTCTGATTAGACTTCTTTTAAGAATCAAGTTTGACTAGTCTTAGGTGCTATCTAAGGAGGAATCCAAGAGACTCTATTCCCACCAATCAGATTTAGATCTAATTTCATAAAGGGTTGTGATTGATTAGGAAGAAGAGGAGTTGGATCACGCATAGTCTATAAATAAGACCCTGCGCCCGACTCAAAAAGCATTGAAAATTCTCATGCCCCAAGGCTACCTCTCCTCTCCTCCTCCATGCCAAGTCCATCTTCTCCCTCTCCTATACATGCCCAAAGGACTTTGGATCCAAGTTGGTGCAATCCAGACGAGAGAAAGGCAACAAAAAGCTAGAAGGCTGCACTACTGCAAAGGACAACTGCTAATTTTTGAAAGGTGTTTTGAAGATCCTCCAAATCAAATTCAGGTTTGATTTTTGGAGATACAATAGAGAAGAAGAGGATCTCCAGATCTTGCCTGAGTGGATACCGGTAGAGGCCAGGCACTTGCGTGGCTAGATCCAGAACCTTTCGCTGCTTACAGGATCATCAATAGGTAATAGGATTACCCTACGTTAAGGTAAATTAAATTTGATTTTAACTTATCTAAATTTATTTTAATTATTAAAATAATAAAGATTAGATCTAAAATATCCTAGATCTGATCTAGATCAAAGAAATTTTTTTTTGAAATATATCTCTTGATCCGATCAGAT